>PVIW01001851.1:0-260301 GCA_004026585.1 Noctilio leporinus
TGAGATCATATGATATTTGTCCTTCACTGACTGGCTTATTTCACTAAGCATAATACTCTCCAGTTCCATCCATGTTGTTGCAAAGGGTACAAGTTCCTTCTTTCTTTCTGCTATATAGAATTCCATTGTGTAAATGTACCAAAGTTTTTTGATCCAATCATTCACTGATGGGCACTTAGGCTGTTTCCAGCACTTGGCTGTTGTAAATAGTGCCACTATGAACATAGGTATGCATAGGTTCTTATGAATTGGTGTTTCAGGATTCTTTGGGTATAGTCCAAGTAGTGGAATGGCTGGATCAAAAGGCAGTTCCATTTTTAGTTTTTTAAGGAAACCCCATACTGTTTTCCACAGTGGCTGCACCAGCCTGCGTTCCCACCACCAGTGTATGAGGGTTCCCTTTGCCCCGCATCCTCGCCAACACTTGTTGTTTGTTGATTTGCTGATGATTGCCATTCTGACAGGTGTGAGGTGGTATCGTATTGCGGTTTTAATTTGCATCTATCTCTCTGATGACTAGTGATGTTGAGCATTCTTTCATATGCCTCTGGGCCCTTTGTATATCTTCCTCAGTGAGTTGTCTGTTCAGTTCCTTTGCCCATTTTTTAATTGGGCTGTCTGTCTCCCTGGTGTTAAGTCGTATTAGTTCTTTATATATTTTGGAGATCAGACCCTTGTCTGAGGTGAATACCTTCTGTACTCCAGAATTTGTGTAAATTGGTGATCTAAAGCCCTGATCAGATTCAGGCTTAGGTTTTCCCCTCCTTGTCAGGAGTACTTGGTAGATTATTTGACTCACACCCTTGTGATCAAGCTTCCATTAATGGCCATTGCCTGTTATTTCATTGGGGATTGCAAACTAGTGATATTTTTAATACTGTCACTCTACCTTCGTTTGTTAGCTGGGATATCTCTTTAAGGAGGATCTTTGCTTTGTCAACTAGTTACCAAGAGATATATACTTTTTACAGGAGCATAGATAAATGCTTGGTATTTACCTTTATTACTGGTTACCTTATTAACCAGTTTTCAGAGTTATGAGCTGATCCCTAATAACCTTCAGAGGTTACCAGTGAGGTTGGAGCTCATTTTTTGTGTTTTTAATTATTATCAACTTATAGATTAAAACATTTTGTTTATTTCAATACATTGCAGTTGACATGCTCAATCAAATTGTCCATATTTGACCAGTGAGGCCCTAGTACAACTTGTATGTTTCCTGCTCGAGATCTGGAATTGGCCATTCTTGGGGGGGACTCTAGTGCTTCTATGTAGGGGAAATGGCATTTATGATATTTAGATACCACACATTTGAGTTAAAGGGGCATTAATTGCTACTTGATTAGTCATTCACTATTGCTAAAGTTTGTGTGTGTGTGTGTGTGTGTGTGTGTGTGTTATTGTTGGTTTTTTGTTTGTTTTTAGTACATCAGGAGGTTACACTATCATTCTCTACTAAAATTCAGGACTGGAATCTTCTTAACCCCAAGGATCTTTTATTTATAGCTGTGTCATAATAATATCTCTAAAACTACTCAAAACCAGGGCCTTTTTTCTCTACTTGCATAGTCAAATGACTATTTTCAATTTATTTAAAATAGTTTTTGGATATATATATATATATATATATATTATAAAATATATATTTATTTTAAAGGTTTTATTTTTAGAGAAAGGGGAAGGGAGAAAGGCAGGGAGGGAGAGAGAGACATCAGTGTATGGTTGCCTTTCACCTGCCTCCAGCTACGGACCTGGCTAGAGACCTGGCTTGCACACAACCTGGCTATGTAACCCTGGCTGGGAATTAACCAGTGACCTTTGGGTTCGCAGGCTGACGCCTTATACACTGTGCCACCAACCAGGGCTGGATGGTTTTATCTTTAACTTATTGTGTGTTAGTTTCATTTTTCTCTCAAGTTATTTTACATTTATGTGAAACATTTTACATGGTTCCGAGTTGACAAAGTATATTCATAGAAGTCTGACTTAAAATTCTCTCCCATTTATCTTTTTTCCCCTTACCTTTCCCACCATAGGTAACTACTGAATCATTCTATTAAAAAATATACACATGCTTCTTCTATACATATTTCTTTCTTAGATGAGTGATAACATATAATACATGTATTTCTCTACCTGTTTATATATATATATATATATATATATATATATATATATATATATATTTTTTTTTTTTAATTTTTTAACATTTATTATTTTTAGAGAAAGGGGTAGGGAGAGAGACATCAATGTATGGTTGCCTTTCACCTGCCTCCAGCTACGGACCTGGCTGGAGACCTGGCTGGAGACCTGGTTATGTTACCCTGGCTGGGAATTGAACCAGTGACCTTTGGGTTTGCAGGCTGTTGCCAGCCAGGGCCTTCCACCTATTATATTATTTTAGTTAATATACTTGAGAGCATAATATTTTATGGTAGAAAGATACTCCTCTTTTTCATAGTTTGATTTATATCTGTATAAATACACAGGTTGAGCCAATGTGTCTTCAGTGTGAATTTCCAGAAGAATGGCTGAGCCAAAGGGCACATGCATGTGTAATTTCGCTGGCTATGGCCTGATTCTCTTTTCAGGGGTTGGGTCTTTTACATTCTTACCAGCAACATACAAGAGGCTGCCCAGCTTCACCAGCAGAGGATGCAGGGACATGTTGAAATGTTTTCCTCATCTGATTTGAAAGATTTTTAAAGGAAAACCTTTCTCCCCTGTTTACTCTTCACCCTTTTCCTAGAGACAAACACCTGTAACAATATACCTATGAACCCTAGAAAAACTTAACATTTGTGTGTTTTTATTTAAACACCAATGAGATTTTATACTCATTGACCTGGACCTGTTTCTGTGGCTCTCTCACCTCAGCACATAAGAAGCTATTTTTAAAAAACATTATTCATTTTTAGAGAGAAGGGAGGGAGAAAGTGAGGGTGAGAAACATCAGTGTGTTCTTGCCTCTGGCCTGTAACCCAGGCATATGCCTGGGCTGGGAATCGAACCATAATCCTTCAATTTGCAGGCCAGCACTCAGTACACTGAGCCACACCGGCCAGGGCTGAAGCTGTTTTTTAATGTCTGAGTAGTATTCCATTTAGTGGATGTGCCATAATTTATTTAAATTACCCGTGTGGTGTCAAGTAAGGAAGTTTGCACGTTTTTTCATATTATTGACAATGTTGATATGAACCGCCTTTTACATATATATTGTCACCTGTGTGTGCGGGTATTTGAGGCAGGTAGATTACTGGATGTAGAATGTCAGGGTCAGAGGGCAGATGTGCTTTTCCATGTTTGGGCCCCTATGAGTTTGAACATCTGACGTGTCTGCCAATATGGAAGGTGGGCCAGAGGTCTCATACTCCTGCCAGCCCTGGGCTTACACCTGAGCACGCTGGGGCCAAGCCAACTACCAGCTTCCAGATCTCAGTCTCTTTAAGTGTTCTCCCTGCCTCTTCTTCCTCCTTCTCCCCTGCAGGCCCTGAAAGACAGCAAGGTGGTGGAGATTGTTGATGAGAAAGTTCGCAGGAGGGAGGAGCCAGAGAAATGGCCTCTTCCTGGTCCTCCAATAGTGGATTATTCCCAGACGGATTTCTCCCAGCTTCTCAACTGCCCTGAGTTTGTGCCCCGCCAGCACTACCAGAAGGAAACAGGTAGGTACCCTGCTGGCATGTGGGTGCCTCCCTCTGACTTGGGCTTCCGGCCAGTAGCCCTCCTCAAGGCTGGCACCAGGAGGAGGAATGGGAGGGATAAGGACCTCACCTTTCCACCCTTTAGAGTCGGCGCCTGGCTCTCCTCGTGCAGTCACCCCAGTGCCAACCAAAACAGAGGAGGTCAGCAATCTAAAGACACTGCCCAAGGGCCTGTCTGCCAGCCTGCCTGACCTGGATTCTGAGAACTGGATTGAAGTGAAGAAGAGGCCTCGGCCCTCTCCGGCACGGCTCAAGGTGGGTGAGGCCTCTTCTTGGCCCTGGGTTGTAGGGACCCAGGCTATAGTGCTTGGAGGGGATATTGTAGAGCTCTGGGCCTGAAGAGCTGTTGGGCAAGTTGGCAACTCTGTGGTCATGCGAGCTGAGGTCACCAGTGATAGCAGGAGGTTGATGTGGCCTGTTTATGTTGTCAGTGGTGATTTTCACAGGAGGAGATCATGCAACTTCTGACAGCAATGTTCCAAGTCTTTGATGCTTAGTTGCTCTTTTTTGCCTGGTCTAAATCCCTGGGGCTGTACTTTAAGTGCCTTTTCCCTGTATTGCACCTAAGTAAGCTCCTCAGGCCCTCAGAAGAGGGGAGAGGAAGCAGATTCATAGTGTGGGTATAGGTTTGAGTCTATAGACTAGAACACAGTTCTCTGGTGCCCAGGACTTTGGGATGCTTGTTTATTGTTTATTATCTCAAGGCCTCGGTTTCCCCATCTGTAAGATGGAGGGATTAGATTGAAGTAGAAATAGTAAAGCAATGTATGAAGAGTAAAAATTGAGTCTGCTGTGAGGGAAGTATCTCACTCTCAAGCTGAAGTCACTGCCCCCCTTCTAGGAACAGCCTTTTTTTGCTCCATCCACCTTTCCCTTCCCATACCCTCTTTGATCTGGGGTTTTGAGAAGGGTTCAAAGATGACCTTGGACTTGGGGTCTTTAGAAGTCTGTATTGCCCTTTTCCATTGCAGCACTGTAGTCACTTCTTTCAGGCAGTCTTCCCTGACTATCCTCATTCCTGCCCCTGTTGGTTAAATGCTCCTCTCCCTGTGTACTGGCACAAGTCCTATTTATAGTCTTTACCATATCACCTTGCACTTGGCTGGCTGGTGGTTGACTTCTCCCATTCAACTGTGAACTCCTTAACTTCAAGGACTCTGTCCTGTTGATTATTTCTCCTCTTAGGGTTCTTCATACAAGGCCTGGTATCAGTAGATACTTGCTCATTCATTAAATAGTTGAACATTTGCTCTCACTAGGTCCTAGTCTAGGTACTGAGAATGAAGAAAAGCAGGGCAGATGTGGTCCTTGCCTCATGAAGTTTATGGGGAGATGCTGGGTAGATGAATAAATGGATGATTCAACCTGTTGAACTTCTGCATGCCCCTCCCAGGCTAGGTGCTTTGTAGAATGTCAAGGTGAACGAGAACACACTTTTGACCTGTAGGGAACTTGTCATCTCCTTGTTTGAATGACTGTGATATGAGCTATCTGTAGAGAAACCTGGGATCCCATGAACTTCCTTTCCACATGAGGTTGCCTCCAAGGCACATGTGACTTTACTAGCATTATCAGGACACAGTTGTGACGACCTAATGTTGAGGAGCTGAGACTTCTATTGTAGGACAGCTACAGAACCTGGTCTAAGGACTCCTCAGCGATTCTCTTTTCCCGTGGTTTGTCCCCATCTTAGAAGTCGGAGGAGCCCAGGTCCCTCCACCAGACCTCTCTGCCTCAGCAGCTGCCCTGTCAGCAGCTGCTCTCCAAGGACCAGGATGAGCCAGAGGAACTGGATTTCCTGTTTGATGAGGAGATGGAGCAGATGGATGGACGGAAGAACACCTTCACTGCCTGGTCTGACGAGGACTCTGACTATGAGATTGACGACCGGGATGTCAATAAGATCCTCATTGTCACTCAGACGCCACCTTATATGCGCCGGCATCCTGGGGGGGACCGCACAGGCAACCATACCTCCCGTGCCAAGATGAGTGCTGAGCTGGCCAAAGTCATCAATGATGGACTCTTCTACTATGAACAGGACCTGTGGACTGCAAAGTTTGAACCTGAGTATTCCCAAATCAAGGTGAGGTTCAGACATAGCAGTGAGGGTATGGCCTGGGGTGCCTATAACAAATAAGGAAGAAGGCTAGTTAATTGTATGACCGGGGGTACAGAACCCAAGGACCCTCAATGTAAAAAGGGGGTGGTGATTGGCACCTTACTGGGATAGTAAGAAGCAAAGAGATGCTGAAGCACTTTGTAAACTGTAGTGTGAAGGATGATTACTGTGCCAACTGAACCTCCATGTTTAATGTTGCGAGGTCAGCTAGACATGTCTGTGGGAAATAGATTGAGGGTTAGGTTGTCATTTCTGTTCTTAAGTGTTTATTTGGCGTATACAGAAGTTTAAAAGTCTTTCGAGGAGCTTGCTTTGTGTTTGGAAAAGGGAGAAAAAATGGGTCTTTTAAAAATCATTGCTATTTGGAAACGGTCAAAACGTCTGTTGTAGGTTTTCACAAAGTGGGTATATATAGTGGTGGGTGGGCCTTTAGTGAGCCTAAGTAGTAAACAGCAGTGAGTTTGGTGGAGGTGAAGAGAGAATAGCAGGAAGAGATTTGGGAGGAGTATGCATTGGATTCCTGGGGAGCTGGAGTCTTGCATTGCTTGTTGCAGAGAGGGCTGGGCTAGTGCTAACCCTTCTAGGTTAGCACACTGTGCCCAGATAACTTGGGTTGAGGATGACGACAGGGCAGCTGAGAGCCTGGGGACCAGAGTTCCATGGATGTGGATGTGGGAGCTGCCCTCTCCAGTTTTCTGCAGGTCTTGATTCCTAAACAGGCTAGGGCAGTCCTCTTACTAATACCTTGCCCCACCCACGTTGTTTCTTCTGTAGCAAGAAGTTGAGAACTTCAAGAAAGTCAACATGATCAGCCGGGAGCAGTTTGACACACTAACTCCTGAACCCCCTGTGGATCCCAACCAGGAGGTCCCTCCGGGGCCACCCCGATTCCAGCAAGGTGAAGGATGATACTGGGGTCCCTGGCTTGGTTGGGAGGGTTTGGAGTTCTCTCATGAAGGGCCTTCCAAGGATAGACCAATCACAGCCTACCTTGGCTTATTGACTGTGCTCTGCTTCTGCAGTTCCCACTGATGCCCTGGCCAACAAGTTGTTTGGTGCTCCTGAGCCCTCTACCATCGCCCGCTCTCTACCAACCACTGTCCCAGAGTCACCAAACTACCGCAACGCCAGGACCCCCCGCACTCCCCGGACACCGCAGCTAAAAGACTCAAGCCAGACGTCACGGTTTTACCCGGTGGTGAAAGAAGGACGGACACTAGATGCCAAGGTGAGGCGCTCCTGTGGGGCTGCTGCATCCCAGTGCTTTTTTTCTCTCTTGTCTTTTCTAAGCCAAGATAGTGCCACATCCCCTGCCTGCTTTATAGTCTTAAGCTGTGGGCTCACAGAACCACAATAAGACCTAAGGAGGACTGACCAGGTTTAGGTTCTCGGGCAAAATACTTTGTTCCTAAGCCTGACTTCTTCCTTCGTGAAATAGGCATATCAGCTCCTAGATGTGGACACTGAGGGAATAGATGTGAAAATGATTTGTAAATTATGAGATGACACACATGAGGAGATCTTAGTCCTACGAAATGCTTGGTGCTTCTCAAGAGTTGAATGAGTATAGTGAGTAATGGAGTCCTGGACTGACCTTTGCAGATGCCTCGGAAAAGGAAGACAAGACACAGCTCCAACCCGCCCTTGGAGAGTCACGTGGGCTGGGTGATGGATTCCCGAGAGCACAGGCCCAGGACTGCTTCTATCAGGTGCGGGCTGTGGGGACGGGAGACCAGGCTGATGGTGGGGTGGGTAGGAGAGCCGTGAGATCAATGGGACCTTCGTCTAAATCCAGAAAAACTAGGACTAGTCTAGAAGGCCTCATCCATGACCTGGGAAGAGGGAGGCTTCTTTCCAGAGCTGGTGGCACAGCCGCATGGGGCCAGCTTCTCAAGAGTGTTCTTGAGTTGATTTCAAATGAGGATTTCTGCTGCTTACCTCAGGACAGCCAGGTAGTTGAATAAAAACACAGGTTCCTGCGCTCTACTTGGGGTAGGGACCAATTCCTTTTTACTTATTTTTAGTGAAATAGCCCCCATATTCCCTGTTCCAAAGCAATGTTTTGGAGCAGTTGACCTGTGCTCTTTATTTCCTGCAAAGATGGTACGTGGTTTTAAGAAAAATATAGATGGATTAACCTGTACTAGCTTATTTAAGAAAGGCCATTGTTAACTCAGGATAAATATATGGTTAAGAGCTCAGGTTTGAGTATTGTATAGATCTCTGCCTTCAAATAGCGACATGATCTGGGATGAGTCTTCCAAACTCTCTGAACCTTAGTGAGCTCTTTGTAAAACTCTGAAAATTGATGGCAAAGAGCAAGTCAGACCCAGGATATAAGTCAGAGGCATAGTACCTGGGCCTCCTTGTTTGTTGCCCTGTAAGACACTGGATCTTGGCTGATAGAAGAGACAAGTGGGACCCCTGCTAACCTGATGGCCAGCTGCTGTGGGTGACACTCTCTCTTTCATGGCCTCTGTAGCTCCAGCCCCTCAGAAGGGACGCCTATGGTTGGCAGCTATGGCTGTACCCCTCAGTCGCTGCCCAAGTTCCAGCATCCTTCCCATGAGCTGCTCAAGGAAAATGGCTTCACACAACATGTCTACCACAAGTATCGTAGGCGCTGCCTTAATGGTAAGAAGCACAAGGGGGGCCCTGGCTGGTGGCACAGTGGATAAGGTGCTGGCATGTGAACCCAAAGGTCACTGGTTTGATTCCCAGCCAGGGCACATAACCAGATTGCAAGCCAGGTCACCAGCCAGGTCCTTAGCTGGAGGCAGGTGAAAGGTAACCATACATGGATGTTTCTCTCCCTCTCTGCCTCTCTCCCTTCCCTTCTCTTTGAAAAATAATAAAAATTTAAAAATTAAAAAAAACACAAAACAGAAGCACAGGGGGAAGTGGCTGAGCCTTCAGGACCACTGTTTAGCTCTAGAGTGTAAGTGTTGGTGTAATAGCTGACTTAACTTCCTCTGACTTCAGAACGACTGGTATGACGTTACAGCAAGAGAGAATAAAGTTAGACTCAGGCCAGGTAGTTTTGGAATATAGGAGGATAAAAGGCTCTGGTCCTCAGAACATTCCTGTTCTTTGATCTTCCTCTATTAATCTAAAAAAAAAAAAATCAAGCCCCACTGGTATGGCTCAGTTGGTAGGGCATCATCCTGCAAACCAAAAAGGCCCTGGTTCGACTGCCAATCGGAGCGCACGCCTGGGTTGCAGGTTTGGTACCTACCTGGTCAGGGTGCTCCTGAGAGACAACTGATTGATTTTTCTCACATCGGTGTTTGTCACCCTATTTATCCTGCCCTTCTCTCTGAAATCAAAATTAAATTTCAAAAACTATGTCACTACCCTGGTTGGTGTGGTTCAGTGGATTGGCAGTTGGCCTGCGAACCCAATTCCCAGTCAGGGCACATAACCAGGCTGCAAGCCAGTTCTCCAGCCAGGTCTGTAGTTGGAGGCAGGTGAAAGGCAACCATACATTGATGTCTCTCTCCCTTTCTCCCTCCCTCCTTGCCCTTTTCTCTGAAAATAATAAATTCTTTTTAAAAATTTAAAAAAAAAAAAAAAACCCTAAAAACTAGAATAACCTATATCAAGAGTTGTCCCTGGTTGGTGTGCCTCGGTGGCTTGAAGCATCGTCTTGTAACTGACGATGGGGGTTTGATTCTCAATACAGGCACATACAGGTGGCGGCCAATCAATGCATCTCTCTCACATTGATGTTTCTCTGTCCCATCCTCTTAAAGCAATGAAACAAATGCTTATTAGGGTGTGGGTTTTTTAAAAATCAAGAATTTTTCTATTTCTGGCCACTGTCCATCACAGAAAGTATGCGTGACACAGCATGTATTCTCTAGAGCAGGTTGCTAACTATGGTGTGGGCCAGATCCAACCAGCAGCCTGTTTCTGTGTAGTCCTTGAGCCATGCACAGTGTTCACGTTTTGAAGGGGCTGTAGAGGGAACCCTTATGTACCTTGCAATGCCTGAAATACCGACTCCTTGGCCCTTCACAGGAGAGAGTTTGCTGAATCCTGGTCTAGGTGATAGCCTAAGGAAGGACCTCTCTAGGGGCCCTCCCATGTTTCCTTTAACCACAAAATGAAATGCCTTTTAACTGGAGGCTTCTGTCAGGTTGGCTATAAAGTGCTCAAAAACAATCTTAAGCTCACCTGTACGTGTTACCTCACCTGACCCCCTTCCGTTCAGCAAAGCATGGCCGCTAGATACTTACTTCTTCATCTTCCTGTCCTCTTCCTCTGCTTGGATGTGTACATGTAACAACAACTTGATTGAGATAAATACCCATAGCAAACAATTTACACATTTAAACTGTACAATGCTATCATCAGGAACAATTTAGAACATTTTCATTACCATTAAAAGAAACCCTGTGCCCTTTATCAGTCACTCCTTAACACCTCCCCCGCCCCCATTCCTCCCAGACGTACACAAACACCAGTCATCTCTTTTTCTGTACTTTTTGTACAGAAAATGGAATCCTATGTGGTTCTCTGTGACTTGACTTTTCTTCCATACCATATTTTTAAGGTTTATGTATTGTGTAGCATGTATCAATACTTAATCCCTTTTTATTGCCAAAAAACATTCTATTTTATGGATGTACTACATTTTGTTTATCTGTAATTGATAGGCATTTTAAGTTTCCATTTATCTTGGGTGGAAGAGTGGAATTGTTGGGTCATGTGGAAGCTCTATGGTTAATCTTTTGGGGAATAACAAGATTATTTCCAAAAGTCATGGCACCAGCCCTGGCTTAGTAGCTTGGTTTGGTTAGAGGATGGACCTGATATACCAAGGTTACAGGTTCAATCCCCAGTCAGGGCACATACAAGAGTCAACCAATGAACATGTAAATAAGTGGAACACCAGATCTGTGTGTTGTTTTCCTTTTCCTTTCTTCTTTCTCTAAAAATTAAGAAAAACTTTTTTTTTTTAAGTGGCAGCAATTTCATCACATCCTCCCAATAATTGTTATTGTTCATCTTTATTATAATCATCCTAGTAGGTATAAAGTGATACCTCCTTATGGCTTTTATTTGCATTTCCTTGATAGCTAATACATTTTTCCATGTTGGCCATATATGTATCTTTGGGAAAAGGCCTGTTTAGATCCTTTGCTTCTTTTTATAACTGGATTACTTGTCTTTATTATTAAGTTATCAGAGTTCTTTATATAATCTATATGTAAGTTTCTTACCAGGTACATGTTTGCAAATATTTTGCCCATTCATTGGGTTGTCTTTTCTTTGTTAGTTGTTAGTAGTGTCCTTTGAAGCACAAGGATATAAAATTTTTTCATGATAATCAGATTTATCAATTTTTTTTCGTTTCTTGTGCTTTGGTATCGTGTACTGTTTTTTTAATGTTTCTTCTTTGTGCTCGTTTATGTTTTAGGACTCCTGAAAATAATTACTAGTAATGTTGACTATAACTTTTGGGAATGTACAAACTATTTGTTCATGCTTTTCTTTGTTCTAACTGCACTTGAGAACAATACTGTTTGAGGTGAAGAGCTAGACCATACCAGGATGACCTGGTTCAGAAGCTCATGACACCTTCTTCTGGTGAGACATAGGCCCAGAGCCCAGTAGCTGGGCCTGACACCAAGTAGTTAGTACTCAGTCTCCTGAAAGACTGAGGGGGCAGATGATGGACAGGGCAATTGGGAGGTGCTGGAGAAAGGGCCAAGGTCCTTGAGTGCAAGGATCCATTTGTCCTGTGAAGTGCCAGCATGTGAAGCGTCATGACATGTCTTTTCTTCTTTCTTCCCTGTTAGAGCGGAAACGCTTAGGCATTGGCCAGTCTCAGGAGATGAACACTCTTTTTCGATTTTGGTCCTTCTTCCTCCGAGATCACTTCAACAAAAAGATGTATGAGGAGTTCAAGCAGCTGGCTCTGGAGGATGCCAAAGAAGGCTACAGGTGAGCAGGATTGGAGCCCCTGGTGGGTCTGCTTCAGGAACTGTAACTGGAAGTCTGTATATGTACTTAATTTTAAATGTACTGTTTTTGAGTGAGTAATACATTCACATGGTTCAAGATTCAAAGAGTTTAAAGATACATAGTGAGAGAAGTCTGCTCATCCCTTTCTCCCACCAGCTAGTTTGTTTACCCAGTCAACCAGTATTATTAGGATCTTGTGGGTCCTTTCTGAAAACATTCTCCCCATGTAAACAAGGACATTAGACCTGTGTAGTCTACCCCTTTTGTTTACACAAAAGATGGCCTCTTTATATGTGCGTTTGCTCTTGATTTTCTACTTAATGCTGTCTTTTTTTGTTTTTTTTTTTTAAGATTTTAATTATTATTTTTAGAGAGAAGGGAAGAGAGAAAAGGAGAGAGACATCAACGTATTGGTTGCCTTTCACCTGTCTCCAGCCATGGACCTGGCTGGAGACCTGGTTTTGCGCCCTGGCTGGGGATTCCAACCAGCGACCTTTAGATTCGCAGGCCAGCACCTTATCCACTGCGCTACCAGCCAGGGCTCATAACGCTGTATTTTAAAGACCATGCCAGCTCTGGCCAGGGGCCTCAATTGGTTGGAGCACTAAAAGTTTGCAAATTCCATCCCTGGTCAGGGTGCAAATGAGAGGCAACCAATTGATGTTTATAGGTTGTTGTTAATGTTTTACTAACTAAATAATCTTTTAAAGATTCTTCTCTTTTTATCCCCAAAGTAAAATGTATTCTTTAAACAATTTGAAAAGTACAGAAATACTTAAGGAAGCTTCAGTCCAAAAATAACCCATGTTAAAGCTCTGTCATATTTCTTTTCTTCTTTTTTAAGATCATTCTGTGGATGTCTTTTGTGTCTTGTTTATAAGCATGAACATTTCTTCATGTTAAAATAATTGACCTTTTTGGCCTTCTTACAGACATTATGTATTTTTGCATGAAAGTTTAGAAAATATAAATATAAGATCTCTTGAAAAGTTTCAACTCCCAAAGATAATGTGTTAATATATTTAAATGTACATATTTCTAGACTGCATATAGATGTAAAATTTACACATTTGTTTACAAAAATGGGCAAATTATACATACACTTTGAAACATGTCTTTTCCACTTGATAATATCTTATAGTATTTGTCAATCTCATCAGTGAGTATTTACGTTATCCCTTTTAATAGCTTATATTATTCCATTGAACAAATTTACCATGTTTTTCTTTACTCTTCTATTCTTAGACATTTAGATTTTAATACTTCCGCTATGAACAGTTTTGTTACATCTATAACTTCTAAATCTGCATTTTTGGTCATTTCCCTTATGTGGCCCTAGAAGTGAAATTTCTGAGTCTTGTAAATGGACAGACCTAATTGGCATAATGAAATGGCTTTGCAGAGAGCTCATCCCAGGGATTAGAAAGATTTTTCTGTAAAGGGAGAGACAACCATTTTATGCTTTGTGTGTTTAGCTACAGCTACTAAATTCTGCTTTTGTAACAGAAAGCAGCCACTGACATTTCACAAATGAATTGTAGTAAACAAATGGTGTGGTCAGGGGCTGCTGTTCATTTGGCCAGAGTTTATTTATCACTGCCTGGAAACATTTAATGTTGGAGCCACTTAGACTATCATTAAATGTTAGCTGCCTTCTTTTTTTTTTTAAGATTTTATTTATTGTTTTTAGAGAGAGGGGAAGGAAGAGAGGCGGGGAGGGAGAGAGACATCAATGTATGGTTGCTTTTCACCTGCCTCCAGCTACGGACCTGGCTGGAGACCTGGCTTGCAACCTGGTTACCTGGTTATGTGCCCTTGCTGGGGAATCGAACCAATGACCTTTGGGTTTGCAGGCCGGTGCCTTACCCACTGCGCCACTAGCCAGGGCAAATGTTAGCCTTCTTAAAGAATTTGCGACTGGAGAGGGGCGTCGGTTAAAGTTAGAAGAAAAAAAAAAGAATTTGCTATGTCCTTGATTACCCATTGTGTTTAAACTCTTTGCAGTTCATCTTTTATGTGGGCTCATGTCCCAGTTTTAAGATGAAGAGGCTGGGTCCTGACTTTACTGACTTGTGTTCTGCAGATATGGTTTGGAGTGCCTTTTTAGATACTACAGTTATGGCCTGGAAAAGAAGTTCCGGCTGGACATATTCAAGGATTTTCAGGAGGAGACGGTGAAGGATTATGAAGCTGGTGAGAGCCCCATTGGCTCTCTGAGCCTTGCCCCGTAGGCCTTCTCCCCCCTCCCTCCCCAGCTTGGCCTGGCTCTGCCCAGTCTCATCACCCCGCACTCTACTCTGAGCCACTATAGTCCCAGCTTCTCACCAACCCAGCTTCTCTCTACCTCTCTTTCCTCTTTCCCTGCAGGGCAACTCTATGGGCTGGAGAAATTCTGGGCCTTCTTGAAATATTCCAAAGCCAAAAATCTGGACATTGACCCCAAACTTCAAGAATACCTCGGCAAATTCCGACGTCTTGAAGACTTCCGCGTGGATGTGAGTAAAAGGCTCTTTCTCACCCTGGTTGTCCTGGAAAGAAAATGGAATCAGAGATCAGGCAACCTGGGTTCTGACTCCAGTTGTGCCACTAAGCCCAGGGTCACCACCTGCCCCAATTTGGGCCTAGTTTTTTTCTCTGTAAAAGAGGGTAAGAAGTGGACAGTGAAGGCTAATTAGAAGGGGATGTTACATGGTTACTCCTCCCTCCCCTTCCCATGATAGAAATGGCTAAACTGTCACAATGCTTTTTCCCTTTAATCTCATAGCTCTCCTTGCTACTGTACCCTAGTTGGTCAGGATAGGTACCCAAGGTGAAATGGTCTTAGTGGAAGAGGCCAGTTTTAATCCCAGCAGTTTATAAATTACGTTCAATTTTTTTCCACCTCCACCCCTGCTCTGCTCTTTTTGGAGTAGTAACTCAACAGTGACATCTAGTGGTGTGTCAGATTTATTGCTGAAAGTTTTTTTCAAGGAAATCGATAGTTGGAGTAATTGGATGTGGATTCATCTCTGTGGGAGGTGCTTCAGGGACTCCAGTAATAAGTGACTTTTTCCTTCAAAGAGTTTATAATGTAGTAGGGCTATGCTACTATGCCCTTGAGACCTTTTAGAAAAAAGGCAAATAAAAATAAATAGCAATAGTAGTTTCCTTTTTTTTTTTAATTGCCTTTGATTGATTGTTTACTATGTGCTAGACACTTTGCATTGTCCTCAATTAACCTTGATAAAGGGGTGAAGTGGGCAAGATTTATTGTCCTCATCCCTAGACCCACAGTTAACTGAAGCACATGGCTGCCCTGCCTAGGTCTGCTTAGGTCTCCCTAGGTCTCCCATTATATAGATGAGTAGGTTTTTTTTCCATCCTTAAGCACTCTTTCGTTCGGGGGCCAAAGAGGGGACACATGCAGAGAACTCTTGTAATAGGAAGACCAGTTAGGGAGGGACAAGATGCACTCAGCTTTGGTGCCCAGAAAGTGGAAGGAAACCTCCTTAAGGTTACAGGACCTTCGGTAGTGGTGCGGCCAGGCTGGATTGATCATGGTCTGATTTCTAGATCAGTGTCCTTTTTTAGGACCTCGAGAGGGTGAGGCCATCCCTGGGGGCTTTTGTCTCAAGCCTGTTGTATGTTGTATTCCTCATGTTACCTCCTGAGCAGTGATCTCTTCCCATAATGGGAACAGAAACGCCTATGGATAAAAGCCTGGGCTTCAGTAATACATGGGCCCACTCCGTATTTTATCATTACCAATTACCAGCTATGGGACCCTGGGCTTTTCTGTGCTTCAGTTTCCGTATCTGTAATAGCGATAATTGGTCTAAGGGTGGCATAGACCCCATGAGTAAGTGCTTGGTCTGGTGTGGGGACACTTAAGTAAAACTAGTCATTTGTTTTTAGAGTTAAGCTTATTCATTATCTGCATAACATTTGGAGGTGGCAAATAGGAGTTTCCCCAGACATCCCTGGCAAGGTGGGGGTAGGGGCAGGTGTGGTTAGGGCCCCCTAATCATCTGTGATTCTTGCCCCTGTTACAGCCCCCCATGGGTGAAGAGGGCAACCACAAGCGACACCCAGTGGCAGCAGGAGGTGGTGGTGGTGAGGGCAGGAAGCGGTGCCCCTCCCAGTCTTCCAGCAGGCCGGCCACCGTGATGAGCCAACCCCCCACACCACCCACTGGCCAGCCCATCCGGGAAGATGCCAAATGGACAAGCCAGCACTCAGACACACAGACTTTGGGAAAGTGAAAAAAACCTTAACCCTGGGGGTATTTTGTGGGGGCGGTGGGGGGTAGGCAGGAGTCCATGGGGGTGCCCAGTCCCAGGAGAGGGGACAGACAAGGGACAGGCCTAGATTCATTAGGGTGGGCCTTCGTGCTGAGTAGCAAAGTATATACCATTTGGGCTATCAAAGGTACCCCTGGGCAGGAGCCTCCACATGTCCTCTTCCTCTTCCTCTCTTCATGCCTCTTCTTCATGTCCTAGCTTCTTCTAAGGGGGGAGGGAATGGGGGGAGATTTTATATATATATATACATATATATATATACATATATATATCAAGTTTTAAATTATTGATAGTTCATTTGGATTACCAAAATCACTCTAACCTGCCCGCGGCTGATAGGCCGCAGCCCTGGTCCCCATCCCACATCCTCCTGCTCTCTCTTAAGCCAACTATGCAGCCCACAAGAAGGCCCTGTGGGCCCCATTGCCTCGCACTGTCCCATGGAAGGAAGGCTCTGGCAGCACCCTGGGCCCTGCGAGCACTGGCCCCTTTATCATCTGGGGCTTTCCATCACCGTGTTCTCTCCCTGCTGTTCCCACCATGCCCTTCTGCCATCTTCTAGGAGAAGGAAACCAAAGGATGTTAAAGTGGAGGTGCAGGCAGGTTTTAGCCTCTCCCCACTCTTCTGTCCCCACACCCCTTACTCCCCAGCCCAGAGAGACGCTGCTCATACCAGAAAAACTATTGAAAGATGATTTATTTTATTTCTCTGACCTTTCCATCCTTGGGGAAGAAGAAGAAAAATGACAAAAGCATAAAAGACCAAAAAAAAAAAAAAAAATCTGAAAACCCCCACCTAAACCACAGAAAGTGATGTTTTTCTCCTACCCTTGGAATTCTTTGTTTTATTTTGTTTTGTTCTTGAAATAATATTTTTTTTAAAAGTTGCCTTATTGTGGAGCGGGAATCTGAAATACCCGAATGCCTGTTTTCCTCAGTGGAGTCAACTCGAGCTCCCACCTTCTCTGGATGTGCCTGGGCTGGATTGGCTAGAACCTTTCTCTGGACTGATTTGCATGTACAGTGCCTCCGGCCTTGGAGGCAAGAGAGTTGGGGCTGGCTCGGCTCAGCCGTGCCCCGAAGATCCCTGCTGTTGCATAGTTTGAAGCTGACGTCCTGTGTCTACACTGCTGCCACCGTCGTGTCCTCACTCTGCTTGCTGTTGCCTCGCGCCAGGCCCTGTCCTGCTGTGACACCCTTCATCCCACCCTTGCAACCCCACGGCCAAGGTTGCTTCAGACTGCTGGAGAAGAGCATAGGCCTGGACCTGGGACGCGCTTGTCCTCGGCTTGACCGTCTCCCCACGTTGGGCGGGAAAAAAGAACACCTGGCATTTCTGTGTTGCCCTGAAAGATCTTGGAGACCTCGAAGGGGCTTTGCCTTATAAAAAGTGGAGAACATGCCCTTCTCCTTTGGGTCTGGTGTGGTCTCCCCATCTTGCATCCCCCTCTGCAAGCCACCTCTGCCCACCCTCCAGTTGCCGCTGCCTGGCGATGAGGAATAAGAGGAGTTGGGGACTGGGGAGAACCCTGCCAGTTGCAGAAGCCCCGAGGCAGGAAGGTATATGTGGACATAGAGTATACCTGACTTCTCCAGCCACCGACTGCTTGGAGGGGGCTGTGAGTGACCGTGGAATGGTTGGAGTCTACCGGCATTTGAAGCTGGGGAGAGGGTGTGCATGATGGCACGTTCATCCCCGGTGGGGACCAGGCAGCACTGAAAAGTTCCTGGTAGTATTGCTCAATCGCTGGCACTTCCTTGGCCCTCTTTTCCAGTTGCTCCCTTGGCTGGGCCCAAAGGTTGGGAGTAGGAGACTGTATCCCAACTCGCAAGGGCTTGCCTTTGTCTTGGGCACCTCATTGCTTTTGGCCTACCCCCTCCCACCTCTGCCCTCCCAGTGGTTAGTGTGTTGGGAAGCCCATCTCAGTTTTTGTGACCCAGTTGTCTCAAAAGCCAAGGATGAGCGTCTGATCTCCGCCCTGACAGTGGGCTCTGAGGCCTTTCCCTGCCGGTCTGGTGCCCACTCTGCATTGAACCAGACACTGGACTCCTGCACCTGCCTCCTTCTGCTTTATTCCCTTTTCAGGTCGCTCAGCCCTGTACTGTATCCAGCACCACAGAAACCTCAGTGTTTGTCCTCTGCTGGGTTTGGGGGCACAAGGAGGTCTTGGGAGTGTGGGAAGAGGTTCTGATTTAGACTTGACTCCCAGGCCAGGGCTCCACCATCTTCTCCCCGATCCTCCCCACAGATATCCCAGAGAGAGAAAGCCCCTTCAAGGTGAGGATGCGAGGACTTCATCTCAACGTAGGCTGAGGATGAGGAGAAAGGAGACTTTTTTTTTTTTTTTTTTTTTTTTGTAACATGTTAGGAGTTGATGTTGCAAAGAGTAGTTTACATCTTCACTTTCTGAAGACACTTGAATT
This sequence comes from Noctilio leporinus, assembly GCA_004026585.1. NCBI lineage: Eukaryota > Metazoa > Chordata > Mammalia > Chiroptera > Noctilionidae > Noctilio > Noctilio leporinus. Next base: position 18,498 of record PVIW01001851.1, read on the forward strand.
TAGGACCGATGTATCTGTGACAAGCATGCCAGGAGTGGCAGATGCCGTTGGGGCTTGCCACTTCACACCCGCCACCCTCTCCTGGGGATCCAAGATCTGAGACAAAGCAACAGCTTGCCCAAATCCTCTTCATCCTGTGCCCTGACAGGGTTGGGCCATGCCCGCACAGCCTTTGGGCATCAAGCATCGGAAGGCCTGATGCCCGGGGCTGCAAAGGGGCAGGTCTCACCTTCACCTGCACCTGGATGTAGCTGCATGACCAGTAGAGGCCCTGCCGGGTCTCTGCCCCAGCCTGGACCCCTGGGGCTCAGATGAAGGTGCTGAGCCCCATGTCAAAGTTGTTGTTTGTTTCATTCAGTTGTAGCTTTTCCCCCCACCTTTCCTGGTGATGAATTTTAGGAAAGAAAAAAAAATACGTAAGCTGCTCAGAAGGCCCTTGAAGTGGGGAGGAGGGACAGGAAAGAAGACTGGCTGAATAGGGTTGGGGTGTTGTTTCGGTGTTTTTGTTTTTTGTTTTGTTTTTTTTTTTTTTTTTTTTGCCAAAAGCCTGGGTAGAGTGGTCTGGATCATCTGGCGCCCAAGTATCTCCTGTGTGCAGGGTCCCGGGATTTGCCCCAACCCCACCCTCTCCTTCAGCTGTATTGGTGGCAGAGAAGATTGGAATTTAGAGCCCATTTCTCACCGGAGAGGAAAACTTGTCATCTGGCTTTGCGGAGAAGGTTCCACCTTAACGCTCATAGATCGTTATCTTTACCATGTGCTAGGATGTCACATTTAAAAGGACAAAAAATGTAAAATACTTGAATGAGCTTGTATTATAACATTAATATTATTGAGAGTATCTGCGTTCCAGGCTGAAGTGATTCATTCATTCATTAGTCTGCTTTAGTCCTTTGTAATTTGTGGTAATTATGCTTTTCTTTTTAATACAAAAAATGTATAAAAATAAAAATTTGAAAAGGCACAATGCTGGCTGGTCTGTCGTCTGGGGTGCAGCTGTGGGGTGTGAGGACAGAACCCTGGTCTGCATGGGTGCCCGGCACAGGGCTCCTTACCTTCTAAGACTGTTAGTACATTCAAATGGCTTTCACTGGTCATGAACACTGCCCATCTTGAATCTGTGCTCACCTTCTATCTTACGTTGTGAGAGCTACAGCCAAAGGCATAGGGAAAACTCCAGTTTTAACAGCTCAAAGTCCAGGCTGCCCTGCACCTCCTGTGGCCCAGCATGGTGAAAAGAAACAGCCAGGAAATGGACGCTCCTGCGATTTCTCACAGGAGGGCTGGCACAGCCCCTCACAAAACAGACTTCCCTGCTGGGTGTCAAGTTCAACACTGGCCCTAATGGAATCCAGGTGAGCAATGGGTCCCTAAGGATGGGTGCTGGGGTGCTGCCCCATGATGGCTGGCCTCTGGGCTCTTGGTGGCTTTTCCCCAACTCGGCAGACCAGGCACTGACAGTAACACTGGATGCCAGTCTGGCCTAGATGTGTGATGACAGAAGTAGAAATGAGGTGCAGCCACATTGACTCGCTCATCTGACAATTGTCAGCTGTTTCCCATGCCTGGCACTTGAGCTTCCCATCAGAAATGGCTGTCCAGAGAATTCTATGTCCCATCAAGTGGGCCAGTACTTGAAGGGCCCATGTGGCCTCTGTAGGCTGGGTGGATAGGTGGGGGTGGATTGTGGCCAGGGCTTCTGCAGACTGATTTGAACAGGAAGACTATTCCTGTTCAAATGGAAGCCTCACTTCCACAACCTGGTGGGAGCACTTGTGAGAGAGGCCACTGATTGTCTTGATGGCTCCTGCACTGTGGTTGTTCCCAGGAGTTAGAAAAAACTGAAATAGCTAATGGAGGTAAAGGAGACTAGTTTATTTTCCATGTTCCCAGTTGCCATGTTTTCGCTGCCTCAGCCTTTCCTTGCGGCTTACGTGTTTACCAGCCTCCAGGGCCATTCTGTGATGCAGAAGAGTGCAGGGCTGGACCCCTCAGATGGGGCCCAACCACTTGCCTGCCCAACAGAGGACAGCCTCTCGTCCTAGGCACCCTGCTGTAACTTCAAACTCTCAAGGCCTTAAAAGGGAAAAATGTTTACATTCTTACTTTCTCCGCACTCCTCATTTCCTATCCTGAAGTATATTGAAGATGGGCTATTGTGTAAAAGTTTATTGTAGGAACCAGGTTATGGGTGCAGGCCAGTGGCTGCAAGAACATAAGAGCATCAGTGCGTTGGAATCATACCTCAGGCTAAGGACACAGGGCATCTGTCCTAGGGAGGGGCTGCGGGCACCAATGCCAGAGGTGGGTGGAGCTTTCAAGGCCTGATAGGCACCCAGTTGGCCTCCCGGGCAGGTTCTCGGGGGTCCTAGGGCTGATGGAAAGAAGTCCTTTTTTTTTTTTTTTTTGATAGTTTTGCCTGCTGACAGCTGGATCAGGCGTTGATAGTTCTGCCTGCTGACAGCCGGATCAGGCGTTCAGGTGTACAGAGCTCCAGGGGGCGGTTCCCTTGATGCACTAGAACTGGAAGTTCAGGCATAGACCCAAGCACGTACAAGAGTAGTAACCAACAACGGTGGCTTGGGTTCTGAAGGGTGTAACGGTTGTCCTTGGGGGACGCAGGGTGCCTGATAGTGTCATTGGCTACTGAGGGGAGAGCCAGGATGGGGCTGCTTCAACCTAAGCACCTCTGGTTTTGTTTCAGCTTAAGGTTCCAGGTAAGGTGTCCTTTGAAAAGGCAGCCCTGCTAAAATCCTGAGTAAATGGTGTTGAAACAACTGGTTAATAGTGGGGGCAAGGGGGTGAGAAATTTGCGCTGTGTTCAGCTGTGTTTCTCTTGCCTTCTTATTGGAGGAACAGGGGTCTAGCCTCGGGTCCTGCTTCTGAGGCTAATTAAGGGCCTCAGTCAAGTGTCCCCAAAGATCAGGAACTTGGACTCATCCTTCTAGGGGTTAAAGGGCCCCCACTTGAGCAGGTGCACAGGGCGTGGGCTTTGTTTCCCAGGAATGGCTGGAGGAATTGGCGTACAGTCTGCACCTCTTTGGTGTATCTGTTGTAATCCAGGGAAGAGCTGCTGTGGTTGGTATTTTTCTTTTCTGAGAGGGATGATGTTTGTTTGCAATCGGTCAGATAAAACGGGAGCTTGGTCACTGACTGGCTCGGTATGTTTGAGATGGGCAGTGGGGCCTTGACCCATATACCTATGGCCAGGGTGTTTGGGCCCTGGCCTGAGTAGCGTATGAGATGTTTGGGGGGACAGAAAGGGTTAAAGTGCTATCTCCTGGTTCTCCCACACCCCAGCAGCAGAAGGGGACCTCTGGATCTACTTAGCCTGTGGTATAGCTGCTGTCTTTGTCAGTCTCTACACCTTGCCTACCCAAGGAGTCATCTGGGGTGCCCCTTAAGCAAACTTCTGGTTCCCCTTGAGGGATAACCCGGGAGTCGGGGGAGCCTTGGTCCTGCCTTTCCTGGAAACTGACCATCCCCCCCTGCCCTCGTGGTGCTGTCATTAAAAAGTGCGCGGCTGAAGGAGCAAGTCCTTAGGTGCAATCAGGCCACCTTAGACTGCTGCAGAGGAGGGCCTCTGCATGCTCTTTCACTCCATCTTTGGAGGGTCGGGGATGCTCTCGGAGAGTGGGGTGAGGCCCAGCAGGAGGATGTGTCTTTCATAGGCCTTGGTCTGCTTAAACAGAGTGTCAGTGCCATGCAGGTGGTCCAGCACACCTAGCACCCCGTAGCACTGGTTGAACCTGGGGGAGAGAGGAGGGAGCTGGAGGGCCATGTTCTGACCCCCAGTTCATTGGTGGCAGCCTCTCATCCCTGTCTAAGCCCTTCTACCACCCACCTCCCCTGCCATGCTGACCACCTGCATCAGAACAATGGGGGAGAGATGCTGCACACATTGCCAGGGCCACTTTCAAGCCGAACCTCTCTTTCCCTGAAAAAGCTCTGTGTGACTGCAATGCACACAAGTCAGGACCTGTAGTAGAACTCAATTTGTTCAGGTAGGTTCAGGGACTACTTGAATCAGAATCCCTTGGAACACCTATGAAAATGCACATTCCCAAGCCCTGCTCCTCCTCCTCCGCCGCCACTTAGATGCAGCATAAAGTGGGTCCCAGGAGCCTGCATGTGTGAAGCACATCTCAGGTGATTCTGGTGCAGGAGGTTCACAGGCACACCTAAGAAAGCCTGGAGGCTTTCAGTGCACGAGTCCCTTTGGCCAGGGAGCATCGATGTACGGGAGCTCTAGGAGTACAGGTGGCGGTTACTCCCCAGGGACCCACCAGAGGCGGAAAGGGGGCCTTACTTGAGATGGTGATAATCGTGGAATTCGGGCGAAGGCAGGAAGGGCAGGTGGTAGCCACAGTGGGAGATGGTAGTGACGATGAGGGCCAAGGAGGACCACACAATGATGGAGGACAAGTGGGAACCCATTACTATGGGACTCACCACCACTGGCAGCATGTTGGAGACCTGCAAGGAGGAGGCTGTTGCAAGATGGGCCCTGGGACGGGGAGGGGACCCAGCTGTGGGCCCTCTGCCTCAGGGTGGCACCAGAAAGATCCCCTTAACTCAGGTCTAATGAAGCTGAAAGAGCTTCAGGACCTTGATTTGCGGGAATCATTCACCTTCGTAACTTGGGACAAATGGTGAATGGTTTGAGCCTAAACTTCCTCGTTAGGAAAATGAGGGTTAAAAGCGTTCTTGGGAAGATGAAATGAGATAGCTTATGTTGGGCATCTAGCATGGCCTGGCATACGCTAAGTCAGCAGCTAAGTCAGCAGCAGGCGGTAACTGGCTATTTGGGAAGAAGCAAAGGGCCAGTGTGGCCTGGTTCTCTGCAGGGAGCCTTAGGGGGAGGGTGGCTGGGCCTGTGCCCTCTGCCTGCGGGAAGCGCAGAACTCTACTCACCACATGCTCAATGGGGTGGGCGTACAGAGAGATCACGCCAATGGGAGCTGTCCACTCATGGTGTTTCTTGTGGATTTTCTTGTACAATTTTGGGTGGTGAAGGAGCCTGGAAAATAATTGTTGGCCATCTGCCACTCTCCCTTCCTCCTCCCCTGACGAGACCAGGAGAAACCAAAGGCAGGAACCAGGGGTTACACTTAAGGAGCAAGGCTGATGACACACAGACCTGCCCCACCTCTCAAGCTGCATAATTGAGGGGTGGTTTAGGATTGGTCAGGAGGGCTTGCTCCCTGAGTTCCCTCCGCAAGCTGTCGGGGTTTCTGCCCCAAGGGGAGCCTGGGTTCAAGGTGGTCGTCAGACCTGAAGCCTTCCTCTTCTTCCAGCCTTTCCAGGTACTGCATCATCAAGAGATGATGGTTTGAGGATTTTAGGAGATGCAGGCTAAAGAATTTCAGGTGAAATTTTCATGGTATCTGAAACTTTCAGATGCTTAAGCAAAAAATATATTTATATTTTTATATATTTATATTTCTCTCTGCATATGTGCCTCTCTGCATCTCTGCTGTATTAGCTGTAAAATGGGGAGGAAGCCCAGAACAGATTCTCCAGGGAAATGACTAGGAAAAGCCCTACTACTCATGTGAACGGAGACAACTCTTGCTCTTCTGGATGTTGTCAGTGTGGAACAGAGTTGTCTCCCTGTTAACTACTTCATGGGAGGCTTTGAGGCAGGTGGTGTTGGCCTGCAGCCCCAAGGCCTCGCTTTCCAGGGAGCCAGCTGCTCACCTGTGTGAGTAGTAGAACATGACCTCCTCGATCAGAGTGAAGACCGCCAGCTCCAGGAGGAACCAGTGGAAGGTGGGCAGCTCTCGGCGGCAGGGATCTCTCCACAATTTGAGGGTGGGATAGAGGAGGGCCATGATGGGGAGAGAGATCAGGAACTGGTTCAGCAGAACTGTGCGGATAGACTGGCGGAGCTTCACAGGATCCACCTGCGGGGGGCGGTGGGGACGAGAGTGTGAGAAGTAGGTCTTCCTTCTGCCAACGGCCCTACTGTGCCCTCATTCAGAGGTGGGTGGTAGAAGGATGTCTGGCCATAGCTGGCAGCCCCTGACTGCTGCCCAGTCCTAGGGTGCGACCACCTGGTAGTGCCCCTGCCTTTGGAAATTCCTCTCCCTGCAGCCTTCAGTCTCTGCCCGAACCTGCCTCTTTCTGGTTCGGCAGCTGTCCCCACTGTACCCCCCATTTCTCTGCCCAAGGTGCTTGGAGAAGACTCAACTCTCAGGTTGATTGATATCCGCATTCAGCCTTTTAGACCCTCCTCATTCAGAGAACCTTGACCATGATCAGATGCAGAGGTCAGGGTCGTCTGCCTCCTAATGTGGTCCAGCCTCACTGGCCTAGTCCCAGAGCGCAGAAAGAGGTAAGCCAGGTAGCGGCCTATCTGGCCTCCTGACTGACTTCCTAGGACCTGTCAAATGGGGTCACTGGAGAGCTAGCATTTTCCCAAGAATCAGTAACCCTTTGATCATTCCCTTCATCAGAGAGAGAGAGCATCAGGTGTCCTGAGAATAGTGCTGTAACCACAGGCCACTTCCTGGGGTCTGGCAAACTGGTTTAGGATTGGTCAGGAGGGCTTGCTCCCTGAGTTCCCTCTGCAAGCTGTCGGGGTTTCTGCCCCAAGGGGAGCCTGGGTTCAAGGTGGTCGTCAGACCTGAAGCCTTCCTCTTCTTCCAGCCTTTCCAGGTACTGCATCATCAAGAGATGATGGTTTGAGGATTATTTTAGGAGATGCAGGCTAAAGAATTTCAGGTGAAATTTTCATGGTATCTGGAACTTTCAGGATGCTTAAGCAAAAAATATATTTATATTTATATATATTTATATTTCTCTACATTGATAAACCTAAGGTAAAATGTTTAAAATTTGTGAATCTGGGTGATATGTGGTTATTATATTACTTTTTCAACTTTTGTGTACATATTTACAATTGTTCATAACACAAAGTGTTGGGTGGGGGGAAAGGGTGTACAGAGAGAAATCGAAAACTGTAGACAAAGAGCTTTGCTATCAAGGGAGCAAAAATAGGAGCGACTCTGAGCATGGGAGGTAAAGTCAAGGGTTTTTGTTTGGTTTTAAGATGAAAAATATTATAGCATGTAGATAACAGTCCACAGAGGAATAATCTAAGAGAGGAAGGAAGAAAAGGGCGCATTGAAAGAGAAGGGAGAATTGCTGGAACGATTTCCTGCAGTGAACTAGAGGTCTGGGCTGTGATGCAAAGCTTGGGGGGGGGGGGGCTGTAATCAGCGAGGAGAGCCCACCTCTCCTCGCTGATTGGGGGGCAGGCACAGCACGTGGCAGCAGGTGGTGGAAGTCCAGAAACTCTCCCCTGCCAGCTGCACATTACTCAGTGAAGGGGGAGCAAGGCCATCCTGTTGCAGCAGGTTAGGGAAGGAGGTGTTGGGGATTTGAGGGGAAGAGGAGAGGTGGGAACTAGCTCTCCAGAAGTGTGAGAGAGAGTAAACAGCAGGGATTTAGATCCACAAGAGGCCCTGTTTCTGATGTCTTAGGTGAGGGACCAGGCCTTTCTGGAATCGGCTAAATACTAAATGGCCTCCTGGGTTTCCTTCTTACTTGTGTGTCATCTGAGGATGCACATAGGGTGTGAGCCCTGGACCTGAACTCCAGTGAGACAAGTCCTGGCTCCGTTTCCTGGGAACATTCTGACCTTGAGCTAGTCACTGGTCCGGTCTGAACCTCGGCTTCTACAAAGTGTGACACCTTTCCTGTGCGCCTCTCCAATCATTGTAGACTGGGAAGTGTTGCTGAGTTAGGTGATACTTTTGGGAGCTGATGTGGCCTCGTGGCTTGAGTGTGAATCATGATTCTGCCCATGTCATGTCTCAAAGCCTCTGTTTTCTCATCTGAACCCTAAAGTTTATTACAGTACTTGGCCTGCAAGATGTAAGCATCTAGTCAATGGTGCCTGGTAAGGAGACCTCCATCATCTGACAGGTGAGGGGCTCTCAGTGGTCAAGCATGGCTTGGCCACTTAGGCACCAGTCCATCCTGCCAAGCTGGACCTGGAGAGGCCCCCTGGCTGGTTGGCTGGCAGCTCTTGTCTCAAGTGGGGAGGGACTGTGAGCCAGACCAACAGCTCTGATTCCAGAAGGAGCTTCCTGAAAGCCTGGGTTAAGGACACTATTTTCCACCCATTCTCCTTTCTGGGGCTCTGGGCACGGGGGAGAGGGCCCTGAGAGCTGAAGTGATTCACCCAGGTACCTGGGCGGGTCATTAAAAGATAATCGTCTTCTCTGGGAAAGAAGCCAGGATGTGATTTGGGTGGAGCTGGGCAAAGAACCCAGGTTAAAGGCTCAACTTGTTCCTTGTTGGGTAAGAAGAGGCTCCTGGCAGTTGTCAGAGCACCAAGCAGGTAAACAGGGCCCAGGGTGGGGTTCACGAGTCCGCCTGTGTGATTACCACGTGAGCTGGCTTCTCTGCTCACCGGGGCCAGCTCCTCGTAAGCAGCGTCTGGGCCTTGTTTATCCCGTACAAACTAAGCACTGCTGGTCAACCTGAACAACTGCTTGAAAAACAGCCACCACCCACACATTCAGAATCTGTACTACCCATCTGTGATAGTGGGGTCAGCCACTCCTGATAGCTGTTAGCAGTGGTTTCAGCATCCAGCCGTTGCTTTTCCTGTGGCTAAGGGTGGAGGTGCCTGCAGGGTGGGTTGGGAATCAGAAGACCAGAACCACAGTTCCAACTGGCTGGCTCTGAGATTGGGGCCAAATATTTTTCTCTCTGACCTCCTAACTTGGGGGCACCTTGTACACCTTAAGTAGGCTCACCCTGGCGATGGTCTCACTTGGGCCCACAATGAGCACTTAGAGCATGTGACTTGAGCGCCTGCGTTCTGGGTTAGGACGAAGAAGAGCTGTGGTGGCACTTACTGGTTCATTCTTGCCAGCCTGAATCCGGTAGCGGGAGATGAAGTGGGGTTTCCCAGTTGTGTCAACCACCAGTAGAAGCCCATTGAAGCCCCAGAAGAACAGAGCAGGCACCAAGGTGACACCTAGGGTTGGGAAGCAGAGGGAAGGGTCAGGGTGACTTCAAATGCTCACAGCAGAGGTGTTAACTGACCTCATAGGTGATGGCCACCCAGGCAGCTTTGCACACAGTCCCTGGCCACAGAGGTCTTGGTGCTCGAGATCAGGGAACCTACCTTTAGTCCTGGGTGACAAACTCACTGAGGAAAACTTGTTGGACACACAAGGACTGTCTTTACTTACTTTTTTGGTTGTAATACAGGGATAACAACCTTCTAGGTGGTTAAAGACAAAAGAAAAGAAGTATATATGTTCTAAAATATAAATCCATTTAGGTTGACATTTCAAAGCCTGTATTCATTGAACTCTCTGAATTTCCAAGGAAGGGAGAAGCAAAGGAAATATTGGTATGGTTCAGGATGAGTGCTGGACTCGGAGTCCATCTGGGCCTAGTCCCTGTTATCCTACTGACAGCAGTGCGACCTCGGGCGTCCGAATGTCCCAGATTCTCGGTTCAACAGCCTTCATGCCCGATGCTTCTGGATAGTCGTGGGCTAGACTAGTGTGTGCCCTGCTCAGCATTCCTGCAGCAAAGAAGCCTGCTTGACCTTGTCAAAGTCACCTTGCCCAGGTGTTGTTTTTGTTTGTTTTTGTTTTTAACTTAGGACTTGGTTTCCTCAGAACACCTAAGACTAGGATGGCCATGTATGCCACTTCGCCTGGGACAACTTTGAGTGACATCTGTCATTCCAGCATAATTAATAACACCTCATCTACTTGCACATTGTCCCTGTTCAGATGGTATGGTATATGGCTACCCCACTGATAACCATCCCGGAGTCTGATATTGTGTAAGATACATTAGAAAATGATGATCAGCAGTTAAAATTCAGATTTTTTGCCCCACATCCCTTTTCCGTGAAGTTATTCCACGTATTGCTGATGTCCCACTATTAACAAACAAGCACTTTGTGCACCCCAATTTTACCTGACATACACACTATTATTTGTCCATGTTTGCCTTCTCTAAATTCAATATTTAAGGGGCAAGGAAGGGTGTTTTAACTGTCTCTGTATCTCTCCTCTGTCAACCACAGTGTCTTGTGGCATTTGATACCTGAAAAGTACATGGCCAACACTGTGGGGACATATGATTGGCACAAATATCCTGGAAGGCAATTTGGTAGTATCTGAAGTGAGAGAGGTGAGGTGGGGGGGGGGGGGAGAGAGGAGACATACATTTATTCATACACATCAGTGTGCCTCACTAAATCACAGAATATTTAAGTAGCCTAAATGCCTATCAGTAGGAAATTGACTATATTGGAATGGAATGGACTGGGCAGCTTAACATATTGAGTAAATCTATATTAATTGACATAGATGTCTACAGTATAATCTATGTAACGGAAAAATTTTAAAAAACATGGTGCTTGCCCTCACTGGTATGGCTACGTTTGTTCAGAGTTGTCTCGAAAAACAAACGGTTACCAGTTCAATTCTGGGTTCAGTCCCTGGTCAGGGCACATAAGAGAGGCACCTGATTGATATTTCTTTTTTCTTTTCTTTCTTTCTTTCTTTCTTTCTTTTTTTTTAAGATTTATTATTTTTAGAGAGAGGGGTAGGGAGAGAGGCAGAGAGGGACAGAGACATCTATGTATGGCTGCCCTTCACTGGCCTCCAGCTACGGACCTGGCTGGAGACCTGGCTTGCAACCTGGTTATGTGCCCTGGCTGGGAATTGAACCAGTGACCTTTGGGTTTGCAGGCTGGCGCCTTATCTACTGTGCCATTAACCAGGGCACAAACTTTTTTATTTAGAAAATAAGGTTGGGTTGGTGGTTGCCTAGTGGGCCATCCATGAAGGTGGCTGCCTACTTGGAAATCCAATGGCTCCTTGAGGAATACAGAATGAAAACCACAAGAGGTAATCTTGAACTTTCTTCCAGCTCTAACGCTTAACAATTGCAAATGTTTTTTGTCCAATTTTGCTTATTGCCAAAGTAATAGGTAGTATTCTTATTATCATTATAACAGAAACATGTCACATGTTTTCCCACATACGTTTGTAATCCACTGTTCTTTTCATTGATTGCTTAAGATTTCTTAGAACCAGTCATACTTAATGTTCAGCCCATTTTCCAAGTTGTCCTTCCAGCTAAAAACAGGGGCCATTTTATTTGTACTTTTGCTTTGTGACAACTGACACTTTTTTTTAAATCTCCCCTTCTAGACTAGGATATAGTTTCTTGATGGGGCAGACAAACACTATATCTTAAATATGTCTATATCCTCCATACAAGTGTAGCACAGAGTAACATTAATAACCATTACTTGAGTGAACAAGGACATTCACTATTGCAGATAATGCTGTTATAATTGTTGAAGTGACTTCCACTATGTTTCTCTTCAGGCTCCCTTCAAGCTGTTCATACTGTCAGTAAATATTTGAGTGGCCACCTGCTGTTCAGCCCCCAGAGCTGGAGGCACCAAGTACAAGGACAGAGCCTCACATGACACAGAGCTTGCTCTCTGCACTTGTGCACCTGACACTGAAGCAGGCTCATTGCTCTAAACATGCCTTATATTCACACAAATGATTTTTTTCTTTTCCCTATTTTTGGGGGGAGGGAGGTCTCCATTTCTCAACTTCCTTCGTCAGATACTCTTAGACATCCATTCCAGGTTACCTGCAAGCTTAGCACTCTTGGGGAGCAGTGGGTGCCATTTGCCTGAACTTTACTCTTTGTGATAATGCACTGAGAAGTCCTGAACTAGAGAACAAAATAGTAGACAAAGCAACTGGAGTCATGTACTCGAACCTTCCATGCTGATGCTCTGGAAGACTCACCTGTTATGAAGAGGATCCATTCCTTCCCTTCAAATGCGAACAGCAGCCTCTCCCATTGGGCTTGCCAAAAGTAGCCGGAAGCACCCCAAAATCGCTGGAGATGCCTTGAAAGGAAAAACATTACTCAGGTTTCTGGGTGAAGACTGGTGGGCGCTCTGACCCCGACCACCACCCTGCTGCCCTCAGGTCCTGAATTAGAGCTGACCCAGTGGACTTACCATGTGACTGAGTTCCAGAAGGCCACAAGCAAGAGAAGGCCAGAGCCCAGGATGAAAGCTGTCCTCCTCATGGAGCCCCAGATGTGTCCCTCCTGAGAGGATAGGAAAGTGTCAGGTCCCAGCAAGCCTGCCTTTCCACACAGCTCACTGCTGAAGCCGGCAGGACTGAATGTGGCCAGAGTTCAACCCCATCAGCACAGCACATCTCCCGACCTTTCCCCAGGTTATAAGGGCAACCTTATCAAGAATTCTTTGGCTACATATGGGTGTGTTTATGAAAATCAGAGCTTGAAGTTGGGTGAGTGAAAGAAACCAAACTGCCTCCAGAGAAGGCAGTTTGGTGAGCCTTTAGTAGCTGTGGGATTTTGTCATCTGTCCTCTTGTTGAACAGATACCCATTCTGTACACAATGGAATCACCTGGGAGCTTTTTAAAAATTCAAATATTCCCCAACCCAATTACGTAAGAGTCTCTGGGGGTGGAGCCTGGGCCTCCAGGTTTTTAAAAGCTCCGCAGCTAATTCCAAGGCTGAGACCGCCACCGCAGAAAGATCTGCAGAATCCCGAGTGAGGACATAGGGACTTCACCTTATCCATGAGCCAGGTCTCTGTGCCCATTCCCATCACCTTCTTGCCCTTGACAAAAGAGAAAAAAGAAATATGACTTCCTTATTTTTATTTTGTAAATACATTTTATTATGTTATCACACTTGTCCCAATTCTTTTCCTCTTTGCCCCTCTCTGCCCAGTGCATCCCTTCCCTCCAGCAACCCCCAGTCCTCTCCCTTAGATCAAGTACTTACGTGGGTCATGCTGTAAATTCTTTGGCTTCTCTTCTTCATGTGCCCCAGTCTATTTTGTACCTACCAATTATATTTCTTGACCCCTGCACCTTTCCCCCCATTCCTCCCCTTCCACCTCCCCACTGATAACCAACCCTTTAGCTTTACATGGTCTGGGAAGCACCTGATCTGCCCTTCCATTCTAAATGACAGCTTTGCTGGACAGAGTCATCTTGGTTGTATGTCCTTGCTTTTCATCATTTTGAGTACTTCCTGGATGTGTATGTCTATTTCCTTTGCCAAATTAGGAAAGTTTGCCTTCATTATTCAAGTAAGTTTTCAATTTCTTATTCCTCCCTGTTCTCCTTCTGGCACCCCTATGATTCAGATGTTGGTACAATTAAAGTTGTCCCAGAGGTTCCTGAGCCTCTCTCTCTCTCTCTTTTTTTTTTTTCCTTCTTTCAATTCTTGTTTCTTTGTTCTGTACTAGTTGAGTATTCATTTCTACCTTCTGTTCCAAATGGTTGATTTGAACCCCACTTCCTTCCCTTCACTATTGGTTTCATGTGGCTTTTTCTTCATTTAATATAGCCTTCACTTCTTCCTTTATGTGTTTGCTGTACTCAATAATTTCTGTGAGCGTCATAATCACCAGTGCTTTGAACTCTGCATCTGTTAGGTTGGGTATCTCCTCCATGCTTAGTTCTCTCTCCGGAGCCCTGATCTGTTCCCTCTTTTGGGCCATACTTCTCTGTCTTCTCAACTCGACAGCCTCCTGTGTTTGCCTCTGTGTCTTATGTAGAGCTGCCACACGTGTTATATTGTAAGGGGTGGAACCGCAGGGATTTGTCAGTGCAGGGCAACCCGTTTTACCAGGTTGTGGTGCTGTGGGGGGAGGGGGGTCTGAGAGGGAACAATGCTGCCTACTCAGCACTCATCCCTTTTCTAGCACTTCTCCCACTTCCCCTAAGTGACTGGCACCCTTCTAGTGGTTGCCTTGGCCATGGTTCCCAGAGTCGGTGGCTTTGCGTACATTCTAGGGCCATGGAGCCCTCTAAATGGTCTCTGCTGAGAGGCCAGCAGTTTCTTTAGCTGTCCCAACCCGCATTGGTTTCCACAGACAAAGCTACAAGGCTTTGTTTTACCTGGCGCTGGAACTGTGAGCTGCATGGTCTGGCCTGGTGCTGGGATCACCTTCCAGGTATCCCCCCCAGCTTTTATAATGTGTGACTGTTCATTTGGCTGGCTGCAGCCACTTCAGCGACCACCATACAGGGTCCCCTCTTGCTCTTGGCTCCCCATCTCTACCCCTACTACCCATCTGGATGAGTATTACTGCTTTACATCTTTGTTTGTCAGACTTCCATTCAGTTCAATTTTCTGGTAGTTCTGATTTTGAGGCAGACACAATTCTTTTTATGATTGTGGAAGGAGGCAAAGCATGTCTACCTACGCCTCCATCTTGGCTGGAAGTCTCTGTCCTGACTTTTAATAATTCCTCTGCCTTCCAGCAAGACTGGCCAAGGTTGCCAGCCCGACAGGACGATGAGCAGTTTTAGGGGCAAAGCACAGATCACTGGCAATCACTGGAAGGTGCTGAGATGTCCTCTACGAGCCTAAAGTAGAGATTGCAAGTTTGATGCTTACACAAGAAGGTCCCAGACTTGGAGAGGTAAAACACTGGCTGCCAGGTAAGTCACCAATTTCTACTATGCCATGGATAGGAATTACAAATGTCCCTTACGTCCCTTGTTTCTAAACCCTGACAGAGTCTGCTCACATTCCTTCATGGGAGAGAACTGCACATGCTGGTCCCTGTGTACCTGGGATGCACCTTCAGTTAGTGAGCTGGGCCGCATCCGAAGGGATTGAATAGGACACTATGTTTGAATCCAGACTTTTGAGATCTGAAGGAGCAGGTTATCTTGACTCATTCAGAGCCACCTGCACCAAATCATTTCTTCTCAGCTTACCCTCCCCACCTTTGATCAGAAGAAGCAGGTCACGTTCCATGGTTGGTGAAAAGCCGTTGAAGGGCTGGTGCCACAGGTGGGTCTTGAGCTCTGGCAATGAGCTTTTCTCTCCCTCTCCCTCTCCCTCTCCCTCTCCCTCTCCCTCTCCCTCTCCCTCGCCATCGTTGAGGGCTAGAGCTGCAGGACCAGAGAAACTTGTTCTTTCACACAGGGCATTCCAAGGTCACCCCCAAGCTTGTCAGATGGGTTACCTTGGGTTTTTGCAATGATTCCTTTTCTGGGATTCAAAGGATCCTTTCCATGAATTTTCCAAACTCACTAGGAATTTTTCATTGGAGTCTTTTAAAATTGTTTTTATTGATTGATTTTAGAGAGAGAGAGAGAGAGAGAGAGAACTATCAATTTGTTGCCCCACTCATTTATACATTTATTGATTAACTCTTGTATGTGCTCTGACCTAATAGGGAACCCTCAACCCTAACGTATTGGGACAGCTCTCTGACTAATTGAGCTACCGGGCCAGGGCTCATTTGAGCATAATCAAATAAAGCTAAGTCAAATTCTAAACCTCAGTTTCATGCCTTGGCCTGTGTGGCTCAGTTGGTTGGAGTGTCACCCTGGAACCAAAAGGCCGTGGGTTTGATTCCTGGTCAAGGCACAAACCCAGGTTGCAGGTTACACGCCTGGTGTGGGCACCAACAGGAGGCAGCCAGTCAGTGTTTCTCTCTTTCCTTTCCTCCCTCTAAAAGCAATGAAAAAAAAAATGTCCCCAGGTAAGGATTAAAAAAATAAAAACTTAAATTTTGCATTTAAGATTAGATTTTTTTTTTCAGGGACTGTGGCATTTTCTCTCTCCAGCAGCCCAAGTGAAGGTATAAAGAGAACACAGATCTCTGGGAAGGGCAGATGCATGTGGTGTGGTAGTGAACTGCATCAAGAGCTGGTTCCTAGCCCCAATTTCCAGTCCCCCATGGGCCTCTCCTGCCCAGAGCAGTTCTAAAGAGGGTTGGTTCCAAAGGCCTGAGGCATGGCACACTTTAAGGGCCAAGAGACAATGGTGGAGTAGTTATCAGCAGGCTGCTTCTTCGTGGCTGGCAAAGGGGCTTTGCTCACAAGGCAGCTTGGAGCCAAGAGCTCACGGCTCAGCTACTGAAATGGACTCATCACCCATGTATCAGTTCCTCTGACCCTTGAGGGAGACATCCGGTATGCAGCGAGCACAGCTATGCAAAGGTCACAGGCTGCATCTTCACCAGTTGGATGGGTGGGATTTACCTGCTTTGGCTTCTCATCATGTAGTGGACGTCTGGCTTCCCCCTTCATCTGAAATAAGAAAGTACAGGTGAGTCTGGCCATCATTTCACATGCAACCAAGGAAGTAGGGAATGAAGAAATTCAAAAAGAATGCTTAGCAGTGATTTTTAAAAGGTTTTATTATTTTTAGAGAGATGGTAAGGGAAGGAGGCAGAGAGGGAGAGAGACATCAATGTATGGTTGCTTTTCACCTGACTCCAGCTACCGACCTGGCTGGAGACCTGGCTTGCAACCTGGTTATGTGCCCTGGCTGGGAATCGAACCAGCGACCTTTAGGCTCACAGGCTGGTGCCTTATCCACTGAGCCACCAGCCAGGGCTAGCAGTGATTTTTAATGCTGGCTACTTGTTAAAATCATGTGGGGGATTTAAAAAGTTGCTTTGGCATCAGGAATATGAATCAGAGGGTTGGCAATGGGACTTTGTCTACCTGGAATGGGCTTTCTCAGAGATGGCCTGTGAATCCCTTTTGAATAGCTCACTCTGTCTCATCCAGAAGAAATCTTTGTTCTCTCAACTGTCCCCTAATTCCCAGTGATCTATTGGTAGCAATATGCTATAATATTTTTCATCTTAAAACCAAACAAAACCCTTGACTTTGCCTCCCATGCTCTCAGCCAATCCTATTTTTGCTCCCTTGGAAGCAAAGCTCTTTGTCTACAATTTCTCTCTGTCCACTCTTTTTTCCTCAACATTTTATATTATGAACAATTGTAAACACATAGGTAAATGTTTAAAAAGTAGTACAAAAAATTTCAGGTTCAGAAATCAAATAGTCTTAAAAAATTTTTTTAAGATTTTATTTAGTATTTCCAGAAATAGGGGAAGGGAGAGGCAGAGAGGGAGAGACATCAGTGTATGGCTGCCTTTCACCTGCCCCCAGCCACATACCTGGCTGGAGACCTGGCTTGCAACCTGGTTATGTGCCCTGGCTGGGAATCAAACCAGCAACCTTTGGGTTTGCAGGCTGGCGCCTTATCTACTGTGCCACCAGCCAGGGCTTTTAAATTTTTTGAAAAAGATGTTTATTGGTTTTAGAGAGAGAGGAAAAGAGGGAGAAACCCTGATGTGAGAGAGAAACACTAGCTGCCCCCACACGAGCCCCAAACAGTAATTGAACCCACAAACCAGGCATGTGCCCTGACCAGGACCTGAAGCCCCGATTTTTTGGTTTAGGCAATGATGCTCCAACCAGCTAAGCCACACCGGTCAGGGCTCAAACAGTTTTGATAGATATATATACACACACACAACTAGTTCAAAGAAATAATGGATGATACAACAACAGAAAAGGACAAAAAATTCCTAGTAACTTTAGCAAGACATGCAACATCTACTTGAAAACTTTAAAGTACTCCTGAAGGACACCGATGTGGACTTGGATAAACAGAAAGGCATGCCATGGAATTGGATGGGAAGACTTAGCATCATAAAGTCAGCAGTTTCCCCTAAATTAACTTATAAATTCAAAGTTATGTCGATAGAAACACAAACAGGTTTGTCTGTTGTTGTTCCTGGAACCAGATAAACTGATTCTAAAATGTATATGGAAAAATAAATAAGCCAGAATAGACAGGAGGACACCAGAAAGGAAGAAGAGTAGTGGGGGGCGGGGGTAGCAACTATGAAAACATATTATAAAGCTTTTCAAAAACCATGTTTATTCTCTTTTCATTTCTTCAAGTCATTCAAGAGTTAATTGCTATAAGATAAAAGGACGATTCAGCCAGGACTTAAACACTAGTTCTAACTTGAGTTGGTTATATTCTTTGTTATTATTGATAGAGACAAAGATCAAGATTTTTCTGAAAGCATAACAGTTCTAGGGAACAGCAAATAGATATAAATGCCACATATGAACCTCCTTTTATTTATTTTTATTTACTTTTTAAAGATTTATTTATTCTTAGAGGGGAAAGGAGTGAGAGAGGGAAAGAAACATCACTGAGTGGTTGCCTCTGGCATGCCTCCAACTGGGGACTTGGCTTGCAAACTACCCTGATTGGGAATCGAACCAGTGGCCCTTCCTTCAGTTTGTAGGCCACTGCTCAGTCCACTGAGCCACACCAGCCAGGCCTGAAACCTTCTTTCAAGATTCAGCCTAACAAGAATTGGCTAGAAGGAGAAGCACGTGCAATGTGTTTGAGATCTCCATTTGTAGGTTTGACAGAATACATCTTATCTTTCGGAGAGTTTTTTTTTTTAATTATATTTTATTGACTATGCTATTATAGTTGTCCTCTTTTACAGGTTTTTCCCTCTTTGCCCCCCTCCACCCAGCAACCCCCACACTCCCGCAGGCAATTCCCCCACCATTGTTCCATGTCCATGCATATAAGTTCCTTGGCTACTCCATTTCCTATACTGTACTTTCATCCCAAGGCTATTCTGTAACTACCTATTTGTAATTCTTCTTCTTCTTCTTCTTTTTTTTTTAAGTATTTTATTTATTATTTTCAGAGAGAGGGCAAGAGAGAGAAGCAGAGAGGGAGAGAGACATCAACTACCTACCTGGCTGGGGACCTGGTTTGCAACCTAATTATGTGCCCTGGCTGGGAATCGAACCAGTGACCTTTGGGTTTGCAGGCTGGTGCCTTATCCACTGTGCCACCAGCCAGGGCTCCTTAAGTGTTCTTAAAACCAGTGTTTTGAATTCTGCAACTGATAGATGGCTTATCGCTATTTAATTTAGTTCTTTTTTCTGGAGTTTTGATCTGTTTTTTTCATCTGGGCCATGGTTCTTTGTCTCCTCATTTTGGCAGCCTCACTGAGTTTGTTTCCATGTATTAGGTAGAGATGCTTTGACTCCATATCTTGGTAGTGTGGCCTAATCAAGCAGGTGTCCTGTAGAGTCCAGTGGCACAGCCTCCCCTATCACTGAAACCATATACTTTCTTTATCTAAAGTGTACATTTAAATGGTTTTAAGAATATTCACAAGGATGTGTAACAACCACTCCCATTGATTTTAGAATATTTTCATTACCCATAAGAGAAACTCTGCACCCTCAGCCATCATTTCCAATCTCTCTACCCTCCCACCCCAACTCTAGCCCTAAGCAACCCACATTAACCCATTTTCTGTTTCTATGCACCTGCCTGTTCTGGACATTTCATAGCAATAGAATCATACAATACATGGTTCTTTGTGACGCTTCTGTCACTTAGCAGAATGTTTTCAAGGCTCATCAATGCTCTTGCATGTATCAAGATTTCATTCCTTTTACTGCCAAATAATGCTCCATAATATGGATAGATCATGTTTTGTTTATCCATTCATCTGTGGATGGACATTTGGGTTGTTGTCACTTTGTGACTATTATGAAAAAATGAACATTCATGCATACATTTTTATGTGGACATATTTTAAAATTCCTCCAGAATATGTGCCTAGGTGTGCAATTGCTGGGTCACATGGGAAGTATATTTAACCTTTTGCAGAACTGTCGAACTGTTTTCCAAGTGGTTGCATCATCTTCCATCCCCAATAGCAATGTGTGAGGATTCCAATTTCTCTCCATCCTCACCTATGCAACAATGTCATAACCTGGCTGAAGAAGAGCATGACAGATCACCTGGTCCTATTATGGGACCAGGATGAAGGGACCTGGACAAAGGAGGCTAGATGACCTCTCAGAGTTTATAGATGGCAAAGTCAGGATGAGTGGGGTATTTTCTTCTTTTGTATTTGATGACTGAACTCAGTTTTATTATTCTAGGCACATGGCTACCTGCTGTGACCATAAGAAATACTGCTTCCCTTGACTCACATTTCTTCTAGGTTACTCAGGTGCCTTACGGTAAAGTCAGACAGCAGACGGAGGCGATGAGCAAGCTGCTCCCCATCTCCACTGTGAGTCACAGTGCAGCAGGAGGTGCTGACAGCTTAGAGAAAAGGCCTGGACAAGCGCTGGGACGTCTGTTACCCAGTCAGGAAGTCGTACCTGATTTAAGAAAAGGAACCAGAATGTTTGGCGGGTGTTTGCCCAACTCCCACCTGGAGGTGGGGAATGGATTGCAGCCACTCTGGAGCTTCCCTGACTGCTCACGCTGGCTGTCCTGGGCCTGCTTCTTTGCCACCACTGCTCCCTCCTCCAGTTCCCGCCGTGGCCTGCCGTGGCCTGCCGTGGCCTGCAGGACTGCGGGGGAACCTGCTGTGGCTTGTCGGTGTGGAGCTCTGCCTCACTGTGAGTTCTCATGAAAAGGGAGGGAAGCTGCAAGCACCGGCTCCCTGTCTAACACAGGAGGCCAGCCTGGGTCCTTTGTGTGCCTGGTTGTTGGGGGTGCTGCTCTGCAGTCACATGCTACGCCACCTGTGGCTCCCAGAATCTCTGAGCACGCATTTCAGGGTGGGGAGTCTCAGCCCAAACGGATGCGCAATACCCACGCCCCACGTAAAGGGTAATAGCGTTACTTAATAATGTGGGTTGATAAATTTCCAAAGAATTCTCCTTTAAACAATGATTTTCTCCACTTTCATTGTTCAGAGCATTTCCTGTTGGCTGGATCCTGAGTTTGTCCCACATCAGAGAAGCCATCCTTCTTCACACTGTGGTAGGATTCTGGGATGAGGCAGGTCATATTTTTTTTTTTTTTTTTTTAACTTTAAAAAATATTCTCCTGCTCTGGCTGGTGTGGCTCAGTGGATTGAACACCAGCCTGCAAACTGAAAGGTCACTGGTTCGATTCTAAGCCAGGGCACATGCCTGGGTTGCGGGCCAGGTCCCCGGTTAGGGGAGTTTGAGAGGCAACCGATCAATGTATCTCTCACATACATTCAGGTTTTTCTTCTTCTCTTTCTCCCTCCCTCCCCTCTCTCTAAAAATAAATAAAGAAATATATAAAATTATAGAAAACCTTTTTATATATTAAAAAATAAAAGCCCTCTCTTAAGGATATATTTATTGATTTGAAAGAGAGAAGGGGAGTGGAGAGAAACATTGGTCAGTTGCTTTCCATATGTGCCCTGCAACTTCTTGGTGCACAGAACGATGCTCCAGCCAAGTCACCTGGCCAAGGAAAGGCAGGTGATTCTCAATCCTGCAGTTTGCCTGCTGCCTAGGGTCCCTAAAAGCACAGCTCATTAAGCATGAGGAAGGCAGTTGTGCCAGGTACCTTTGGGGATGAGCCTATCAAGGGTCTTAACAACAAGCAAGCAGGTAATAAAGGAAATACCACAAGCTGGGAAAGACTGGGAGAGCTAAATGTCTGCACACCACTTGCAGACAGGTAGAAGCTTGGCACCACCATGGATTTCCCTCCTTGGCACTAGTTAGGAAGTGTGAACGGTTGTTGACCCTGTTGAAATGTTGAAGGAAGCGTCCCGTTTGGGATGAAGCTGATGGGATTGTCTGTCTGTCCGTCTGCCTGCCTTTTAAGTTTTCAGGACTCTCTTTGCTATGCCATGCCACAGGAATGTCACAGGCCAAAGTGTCATTTCTAGCCTTTGCCCAGTATCTTATCATCACCACTCACATGCTAAGAGCTTACAAAGCAAATGAGACATGATCTTTGAACTTTCAGAGAGGATCATCCAATCCTTCCAAGAACATTTCTGAAGAACTTACTTTTTCATTAATGAAAGGAGCCCTGGAGATGCAAAGATAAATAGGAAACTGTCCAGACACACAAACCCATTATTACAAAATCCATACAGAAAGCACTGAGCTAGAGTCTGGGCTGGAGCTAAGAGAAGACTGAGTATGGCAGAGATCTGGCACCTCTAGGAAACCTTCAAAGGAGGACTATGCACAGGTTCTCTGTTCTCTTGGACACATGGTCTCCACCTTCAAAACAAACTCCCCTCCCAGACTGGGGTTCAGGTTAGCCTGGGAAGGCTGGGTTTTAGTTAGACCACATATTTTTTTTTTCCAAAAAAGCAAGACAGATGTAGAATTTGCCACGTAACTATAAAATCTGCCACTAAAGATATTCCTTACTGCATTATTTAGTTCCCCAAAAGAAACAGTGCACTTTTTATGAGGATACAGATAAGTTCCTATGAAGAAATTAGTGCAGAAGTTTTTCTCTTGGGAAGAAGTGGTATGCTTTCTTGTGGAATGCAAAAAAGGAATAAACAGTTTATTCTCACCTCACCTTTTTGGCTAGTAAACACAATGGGCATCAGCACCTGCCTTGTGAAATCCACCAGAGCTGCCTCCACCCAAGGTCAAAAGTCTTACTGTACTTTCATCATCTCTCTTAGGTTTTATTCCTAATTTTATTTCTTTTTTAAGATTTTATTTATTATTTTTAGAGAGAGGGGAAAGGAAAGAGACAGAGAGGGAGAGAGACATTGATGTGTGGTTGCCTTTCACCTGCCTCCAGCTACGGACCTGGCTGGAGATCTGGCTTGCAACCTGGTTATGTGCCCTGGCTGGGGAATCGAACCAGCAACCTTTAGGTTCGCAGGCCAGTGCCTTATGCACTGTGCCACCAGCCAGGTGGCACCTTTTGGCTGCTAGTAAACTCAGGGTTAAATTTAATGTTTGATTATGCTTCTTGGAATTTTTTTCTATTTAATAGTCTGTATAAAAAAATGATGTATGTACAAGGATGTTCAATGTGAAACTGTTTCTTTGTTTTGTTTATCCTCACCTAAGGACATTTTTTTTTTTTTTTTTTTTCATTGCTTTTAGAATAAGAGGAAGGGAAAGAGAGGGATCCACATGAGAGAGATACCTCATCAATCAGTTACCTCCCATATGTGCCCAGACTGGGAATCGAACCCGCAATCTTTCAGTTATGGGACAGTGTTCCAACCAACTTAGCCACCTGGCCAAGGCAT
Organism: Noctilio leporinus; assembly: GCA_004026585.1. Taxonomy (NCBI): domain Eukaryota; kingdom Metazoa; phylum Chordata; class Mammalia; order Chiroptera; family Noctilionidae; genus Noctilio; species Noctilio leporinus. The sequence continues at coordinate 41,388 of PVIW01001851.1, forward strand.
TGTACAATTGTTTATAATGGCTAAAGATTGGGAATAACTTAAATTCCATCAAGAGAGGATTGCTTAAATAAATTACATTATATTCAGTGATGAAACATTGAAGAAATTAAGCAGTTTTGTGTGTACTTGTCAGAAGTATTAAGTGAAAAATGCAATGTGTGGAACATAGGTAACTGTGCATGTATGTATTGCATACTATGCATGAATAAAATAATGTATAATATTAGACTATTTTTGGAAAAAGATCTATAAAATTGGTTAAAATGGCAGCTTTTAGGAGCTGAACTGGGCAACTACAGGCTATCTTTTTACTATGCACTTTTTTTTTTTTAATTTTGTACCATGAGTGTACTCAGAAAATTACAGAAACATTAAACATTTTTAAACAAAGCCCTGGCTGGTGGCACAGTGGATAAGGCCCCGGCCTGTGAACCCTAAGGTCACTGGTTCGATTCCCAGCCAGGGCACATAACCAGGTTGCAAGCCAGGTCTCCAGCCAGGTCCGTAGCTGGAGGCAGGTGAAAGGCAACCACACATCAATGTCTCTCTCCCTCTCTGTCTCTTTCCTTTCCCCTCTCTCTAAAAATAATAAATAAAATCTTAAAAAAGAAATAAAATTAGGAATAAAACCTAAGAGAGATGATACAAGTACAGTAAGACTTTTGACCTTGGGTGGAGGCAGCTCTGGTGGATTTCACAAGGCAGGTGCTGATACCCATTGTGTGCACGTTATGAAAACTGAGTGTTGCTGAGATTGACTGATTAAAGACTGATATATAAATTTGACCTTGGAACCCTGTGCTCCACATAAACTTTATGGCCAAAGTGAAAGTAACTATTAAACTTTTTGAGGACTTTTTATTTAGTCATTTTATACAGAGAAGAGAAGGGAGGGAGAAAGAGAGGGTGAGAAACATCAGTGTGTGGTTGCCTCTAGCCCGCAACCTAGGCATGTGCCCTGACTGGGAATCGAACCCGAGATCTCTTGGTTTGCAGGCTAGCACTCAATCTTCCAAGCCACATTGGCCAGGGCATAACTGTTAAACTTTTGATGGTGATGGGTTCATCTGGCTGCAGGAGTCATGGCATTTATCTGTTGACATGTGATTTCATTAGAAGCAACCAAGTGTTTACTAAGCTGCCATTTGTTCTTTGGCTAAGCCAATTGCCCATATGCTATCTCCTAAGATCCTTATCTAGGTAGCAGGCTCTTCTAAGCTACTCAGTTCTATCATTCTGCTGAATATTTTATGCCAGAGCTGTTTGTTTTCTGTACCTCCCTACCTGTCTGCAGACATGTTTTCAGTTTTAGGTGAGCAGAGTTAGTCAGAAAGATTCTAGGGGAGACCTCAGAGTGGGCAGATGTGTCTTCACCCAGAGAAGTTCCTTACCATTCTTTGACAATGGTAGTGCTCAAGTTAGAAATTTTGGCAAACTAGCTCTTGTTATGTAGCTCAATTAATTAGAGCATCCTTCTGATGCACCAAGGTTGTGGGTTTAATCCCCAGTCAGGGCACGTGCAAGAATCACCCAGTGAGTGCAGAAATAAGTGCAACAACAAATCAACGTTTCTCTCTTTTCCTCTCACTTGCTCTCAAAAAAAAAAAAAAAAATATTGGTGAACAAAATTGACAATTATTAAACATTGAATATGTTAAAGTACTATAATCATCACATCTTTACCATGCTTCCTCTCTCTGACTTTATCTTTACATTTTGAAGTCTCTCATCTAAGGACCAGAAATTGTTTTAAGCTCATTTATTCCAACGCCCCCATTTTCCATCCGAAGAAGTGGAAATCTAAAGATATTTGGTATTCAACTTCAAATTACACAGCTATTATTGGCAAATTTGAATTCAGTGCTCATTATAACAACTGAGTCTGCAAAAAGTATAGAATGTGCTGTTAGTGAATGCAGGGTAGGCATCAGGATTGTAATGGGACACAAAAGAATGAGATGAGCCTCTGCCATGAATAGTGGATTAAATTTATGTGTGTGTGTGTGTGTGTGTTTAATACCAAAGGATAAATAGAACTTCCTCATCCAAAGATAATTAATTTGAGAGAGAGAGAGAGAAAGAGAAAGAGAGAGAGAGAGAGAAACAGATAAGAGAAACATTCTGGTTAGAAACATTGATCAGTTAGCGGCCTGCCATTTGCACCCAGATAGGGGATTGAACCCATAACCTTTTGGTTATGGGACAACGCTCCAACCAACTGAGCCATTGGACAGGCTAGAATGTATTCTTCTAAAACACCCTTTCAAGAAACATTCATTGTGTGCTAGATATATTGCTAGACACAGAGAATACAAAGATAAATAAGACATGCTTGTTGCCCTATTTAATAAAGAAATGCTGTATAACTTTGATTTTCCAAACGAGAAGGTATGAAATAGAATTTATGGTGAGAATGCATCTAGGGAAAGGAAAAACATGAAATGCATTATAAGTAAGTATTCTGATACTTTATAACAATGAATTGATTCCTTCTTAAAGGGGATTTGATATGTATTGTGAGGTTATTCAAATTAGATACTTTTTAGTGTGGTTCTTTCAAAAGCAGAGGATTCTCCCAACCTAGGTAAATGACACAGTGAGGCTACAGCTGATGTTCACGACTTCAAGGATCTGAATACAGGACAGGGGAATGGAGCAAGGGTGGGAGGGAGGAGTAGAGAGAGTTTAATGTCATGCTTTATTTGTCTGTTAGTCTGATTCTTTCAGATTCTGGGTTCCTGGATATTCAGCATAGCTGATGAATGTTCCCATTTTTAGGTATAAGATTTATAATCTTTATGTGAATGTGCAAGGTTTCTTTGTAAACATCTTGTAATATTATTACAATTATTTATTTTTAGATGAGAAAAACAATGACAACAAAACAAAACAAAACAAAACAGAGCTTGTAGAGCATCTGGCCTACCCCTTCCACTTTATAGTTAAGGAGATAAAATCTAGATAGCAGAGCAGGCTTATTCCGAACTCCACATGCTTTCTGGCAAAATTCAGGCTTCCTAACCCTTTGCCTAGTGCTACATGTATTTTTGGCATAGGGCAGATTCTATTGCATCAGTGTGAGATGACACAGGGAGAGGGCTAATGACAAAGACTGAAACTCCTAGTAGTTCAGGCTGTTTGCGTCCTTAGCAAAAGCTGAGCAACCTGCTTCCACGGCTGAGGAGACAGGCCTGAAATGCTGCCGAGGAGAGGGTTCTGAGAAGATACTCTGACCAAGATCTGTGCCTAAGTGAAACTTTTAAAGAAAAAGGTCTTCATTCAAGAAGATGCAATGTATGAAGGGAAAGGTTACACTTGCGAGATAAAAACGACTGCCTTTGGGCAGTTTTGGCCATGCGCCCTTTCACTGCCACTCTGTACTTGAATGCCTGAGTTTACCACCCGCATGCTCTGGGGGCGGAAAGCCTGCTTATCTTGTTTACTGTATCTCCAGCACCAAACACAGGCCTGGCATGTAGCACAGACTCAGGGAGCATTTGTTGATGAAATAAAAGAAGGGGAAATGAACAAAAGTCATTGTTCTTTGCCCTCAGGATGTGTCCAGCATTTGCTGTGGAACATCTCAGCACCTTTCTCTGTACTAACAATTTTCCTGTCTAAGGTCAGAAGTGGCCGCTCAGAGCACTGCTGTTTTATCAGATGGAATGGAATCGTTCTACCCCAGAGAAACTTAGTTGGAATTGAACATAAAACTGAAGCAGACCACGAGCTTCTTGTTGCTTGTCTATCCTGTCTTGCTTGCTATAAGCCCCAAAGGGCCTGGATAAGAACCCCCAAAGCCTGTTGTTCATTCCCACTGGCACCCTGACTCTATTCATCTCAACCAGTAAATCTTGTTAGTGTGGATAACAGGACTGACTTGTCCCAAGTACCACACAATTTTTGGCAAGAGCTAGGCTTCCTAAACCCTTTGCCTGATAGGTTTTTGGATTAGCACAGATGGGCAGTACCTGCCATAGGTACTACCAGGCCACTAGCAATTCTAAAACCAGAGCCATCGCTGATGAATCTCAATATGTTGCACCAAAACAGCTTGGACATAGTCATCTAGCTCCTTGGCCACACATCCATCTTGGGTGTTTACATTTTAAGACTTGTAATTGGCCCCATCACTTCCAGGTGACTTTGATAGGTTAGAGAGAAGCAATTAGATCACAGTTGCTTCCTGCCAGTTTCTTCTGGTTAGATTTTCCTCTTTTGAGTTCTGACTTAATAGTTTCTCTTACACATGGTTTTGAAGCCAAACCCAAGTCCATACGACAGAATTATCTGCCAATTGCTAGCAAAACAAGACTACAGAGGAGGTAGGTGGTACAAAAGAGGCAGAGGATGCAGACATTAGGGTACTCTGTGAACTAAGAAAATGTCCCAGCAGCCACATGCAAAAGAATGGAACTAGGCCATCTTTCAACCACACTTAAAATGAATTTAAAATGGATTAAAGACTTGAAAGTAAAACCTGAAGCCATAAAATGCGTGGAAGAAAACATGAATGCTAGACATCAGTCATAGCAATGTTTTTGTGAATTTAATTCCAATGGCAAGAGAACTAAGGCAAAATTAAACAAATGTGACTACACCAAACTAAAAAGCTGCCCTGGCTGGTAGCACAGTGGATAAGGTGCTGGCCTGCGAACCCAAAGGTCGCAGGTTCGATTCCCCAGCCAGGGCACATGACAAGGTTGCAAACCAGGTCTCCAGTCAGGTCTGTGCCTGGAGGCAGGTGAAAAGCAACCACACATTGATGTCTCTCTCCCTCTCTCCCTTCCCCTCTTTCTAAAAATAATGAAATAAAATCTTAAAAAAACAAACAAAAAAACTATAAAGCTTCTACACAGCAAAGGAAACTATCAACAGAAGGAAAAGGCAACCTACCGAATGGGAGAAGATATTTGCAAATCATAAATCTGATAAATGGTTAATGTCCAAACTATGTAAAGAACTTAAACATCTCAACAACAAGAGCAAACAGCAACAAAAACCACACACACACACAAAAAAGGGAGGGGTGGGGCAAGGCTTCTAAATTGGCATTTTTCCAACAAAGACATACAGATGGCTAACAGGCACGTGAAAAGATGTTTAATATAATTAATAGGGAAATGTAAATCAAAACCACATTGAGATATCACCTCACACCTATTAGAATGGCTACCCTCTAAATGATAAGAATAACAAATACTGGTGATGATGAGGAAAAAAGGGAACCCTGTACACTGTCTGTGGAACTGTAAATTAGTGCAGCCACTGTGGAAAATAGTATGAAGATTCCTCAAGTTACCATTACGATAAGGTCCAGCCATTTCTCCTCTGGGTATTTATCCAAAGAAGGCAAAAAACTAATTCAAAAAGATATATGTACACCTATGTTCATTGCAGCATTATTTGCAATAGTCAAGATACGGAGGTCCCTGGCTGCGTAGCTCAGCTGGTTAAAGCATTGTCCCTTTTATGACAGGTTGCAGCCTCAGTCCCCAGTCAGGGCACATATAAGAATTATTTATACACAATGAATGTGTAAATAAATGGAGCAACAAATTGATGTTTCTCTCTCCCTCTATATGGGAATAACCTATAGTTCATCAACAACTAAATAGATAAAGAAAAGTTTAGTATATATATAATAAAATATTATTCAGCCATAAAGAGGCGAAATCCTGCCATTTATGACAACGTAAATGGACCTTAAAGATATTATACTAAGTAAAATAAGATGGAAAAAGACAAACACCACATGATTTCACTCATATGTGGGATAGAAAAATAAAAACAAATGGGCAAACAATAATAAAACAAACAAAAAGCAAACTTACAGAGGAAAGGCAACAGCTCAGTGGTTACCAGAGGGGAATGGGGGCCCCAGGGAAGGAAAAACTGGTAAAGGGGATCAACTCCATGGTGATGGGTGAGACTTCTGGGGGTGAACATGGTATATGTAGTGTATGTAGACAGATGTTGAATTATAAAGTTGTACACCTGGAACCTCTATAATGTTATAAACCAATCTTAGCTCAATTTAAAAGTTTTTAGAATTAAGACAGAAGGAAGTTAGAAAGAACGAAGAAAATGTCCTGGGGCATTGTTCAGACAGGCCTCACTTGTACTGAAAGTGGAGAGGACAAGGAGGGGGCAGAGGTGAGAAGAATGTACTTTGCCTTTCTTTAAAAGAACTAGAACGGGTCTTGACCTTGGCAAACAGCTCCCCTCCCGGGCAGCCCAGGCTTACCTCTGCCGTGGGCTGCTTCCTAGTTCCTCCAAGGAAGGTCCCAGCCACAGCTCCAGGCTGCTATTTCTTCCCCTTCAGTCCTTACTCTGCAGCTGCTGTCCGGACGCCTAACCCTGTTGTCCTTACTGGAGTGGGTCAAGAGGCTGGCCCTAGAGATCCAGTTACACAACAGCCCACTGGCTTGAGCCAGACACGTGACAAGAGAAAGAAGTATGGGTTTGTGTGGACTGGAGACAAAAAGACACTTTTATTGCCAAAGAACATTATCTCCTTAAAGGCCAAAGGAAACAGGCAGTTCAGGCAGGGGCTTGAAAGAGGCATCTGGCCACTCTGGACTTTTGTTTTGTTTTGTTTTGAAAACTGCCTTCATCCTCTCAACTAAAGAAAATGTTGCTGTCCCATAGGAGGCAGATTCAATAAGAGACATGGGCAATAAGATCATGTGGCAAGCACAAGGAAGGCAGTCCAAGTGGATAAAAAGGCTACTTGGACCAGAGGATCTCATTTCCTTTTTTTCTTGCTCTTTTGCTGCGGAGGGGAGGTAGGGAGAAGAGGTGCAGCTGCTCATACTCCTGAATCTGGAAAGGGAAACCTGGAGAGGCGAAGTTTACATGTTCATTGAAACGGGTGAGATTAGGATCCAGGATCCATGACATAAACTGGGGAGCACCTTTGAAAAAGAACGGGGCTTTTCTTTTTAAATTTCTGAAAATTATTTTTGAATAGGCAGTGTGTGCATCTGATATGAAATACAAAACTGTCAAAAGAGTAGACATTAAAAAGTCTCTTTTCACTCCTCCGCAGTGTTTTTCGTATCTGTCCAGAGCTTGTTTATGTAAAAACAAACATGTCTGCCTCTCTTCTTTATAAGAAGAGAGCTAGTTTTTATAAGCTAGTTTTGCTCCTTACTTTTCTTGACTTAACCTTCGAATGTTTTACTGATTTACATAGTACCTTTAAGTGATACCACATTCTTTTTAATGGCTGCATGCCGCCCCATTATAGAGAGGTGTGTCATACTTTTTTTAAAAGAGAGAATGTGAGGCAGAAAGGGAGAGAAACATTGATATATGAGATACACTGATCCATTGCCTCTCTCTCTCTCTCTCTGTCTTTGGAAGACCCCCATTGGGGCATCTGGGCCGAAACCCAGGCATGTGCCCTGGCTGGGAACCGAAATGGTAACCTTTCAGTTTGCAGACCAGCACTCAGTCCTCTGAGCCACACCAGCCAGGGCAGGTGTGTCACACTTTATTTGGCTAATAAAGGACCTTGTCTTAGTTATCTTCCCCTGCTTGATTCCTTGCACAATGCAAGCACTCAATAAACATTTAATGCTTGTGTGTAAACTAATTACATTTTGTACAACTTGTTCATGTTTTTCTTCTCTCCTTTTAGAGGTACTGATACTTTTTTTCAATATTCCAGCTATTTATATAATGTATCTACTCCCTGGCTAAACAAACCTGTCTTGTGTACTGATGAAACCTTGCTATCTGCCTTCCAAGGCCCACCTTAATCTAGCTGCTCTCATTTAATAATATTCCTCACTATTTTCTTCTTTCTTTCTTTCTTCCTTTCTTTTTTAAAAGATTTTTATTTATTATTTCCAGAGAGAGAGGAAGGGAGAGAGGCAGAGAGGGAGAGAAACATCAATGTGTGGTTGCCTTTCACCTGCCTCCAGCCACAGACCTGGCTGGAGACCTGGCTTGCAACCTGGTTATGTGCCTGGGCTGGGGAATCAAACCAGCGACCTTCAGGTTTGCAGACCCGTGACTTATCCACTGTGCTACCAACCAGAGCTACTTTCTTTCTTTTTTTAATAAGTATTTTACTTATTTACTTTTAGAGAGAGGGGAAGGGAGGGAGAGAAAGAGGGAGAGAAACATCAATGTGTGATTGCTTCTCACACCCCCAAATGGGAACCTGGCCAGCAACCCAGGCATGTGCCCTGACTGGGAATCGAACTGGCAACCCTTTGGTTTGCAGGTTGGCCCTCAATCCATCAAGCCACACCAGCCAGGGCCACCGGCCTATATATTTTTTTGCCCACTTATAAGCAGGGATAAACTTCTTTGTAAAGTACTGAATATTCATTTAGCAGTCTTGGAGATTTTCATGATACTAATAAATGAACATAGTGGCAATTAATTGTCAGTCAGAATCACCAAGTAAAGTTACCCAAATTGTTGCCTAATATTTCCATAGGTAATGTTTACCATGCCTGGGAAAAGCTAGCTTTCTTATCAAATTTAGTGTAATTCAGATTTTAAAAATCAGGAAGTTAATCGCAGCTATACCAAGAAAAAAGCCAGCAGGGTGCATTCTTCAGTTGAATGTAAAGATAAATCTATAATCTGATAAAAGAGAACATTACATAAAATGACAGACCTTGGCTACTTTCCACGGGGAGGGAGCGCTCTGACAGCAGGATCAATCAATGGATGGGCATCCGAGTGTGTCAGCACTCTAAGGGATACAAAGGTGTGTGAGACTTGGCCTCCAAGGGTGATTTACAATGGTAATACATGCATGAAGTTATTACTCTTTTCCTCCATTTTCAAAATATTTTAAACCCAAATATTTTAATTATTTTTTCCAATTTTTAAAAAACCTATATCCTCTCGGCTGAGATGTTTAAGCTTTACTTTCTATACTTTGTAGTTCAAAAACAATCGTTTTTTAAAATAAATGCAATGACGTGATTTAATTTCTTCTCCAGCTGCCCTCTCATTTATTTAGGGCCATCCTCCCATTGAGAATTAGTGACTTTGTTCTAATTCTGAACTAGTGTAAGTGCAGTATAAAACCCATTGTTTACAACAAACACTCCAACACCTCCGGAAATACAAACCAGTTGTGTTTTACATTTATCTTCAATAACCTGATAAATAAACACCATGTTCTGGGTTAGCACGGTAGAGACATTTCCTGTTTTGATTTGTTTCGGTGCATGCCAGGCCAGAGTGATTCAGGTAAAAAAGAAAAATCCCAAGAAAGGATTGTGAAGGCTGTTCTTCATGTGACTAGCTCCTGATCGGACTGTTCTCTTCTGAACCTAATTCTAAGTGGGTTAAAGGGTATAGGGGAGTGGCCTGCCTGCTTCCTCCATCTCAGTATTGCTTAACGGAATGTCGCTGGAGGTCTGCCCAGAGCGCAAGGCAAGTGCGCACACCTCAGGGATAACAAACTGAGACCGCCAGAAACAGTTATTTCTTGAATACACGTATACGTTCCTCGGTGTGGGGTGTTTATTCCCATTTATTAATGCAACCACCTTGTGAGAGAGTTACAGTTTTGTGTTACAGATCAGGAAAGAGACTCCCACTTGTAGGGGAAGGAGTTCAGAAAGTGTTTTAGATGCTGTATTCTGGGGGGCTGGGGGAGGGTCGCCCCCTAGAGATTAGCTTTTGGGAATCCAGTTTGAAACGACTGCTTAAGAGACCAGCTTTGCACCTAGCCTTGGAAATGTGAGGACTTGGGAGCCTCCCCTTAGAAGGAACCGTGTAAAAGTAGGAAGGCCCAGGGGCTTGTGGGGAGAGCCTCTAGGACTAGCAGGCATCGTGCTTGGCCCAGTCCACAACGTCTCTCCGGGACCGGGAATTGGTAGCCGCGTGCAGGAATTCAGTGCTTTGTCTTCTTCCGCATGCTGGAGGCCACGAGGCGTTGATGCACACCAGCCTGGTTTAACGATGCCAAGGACAGGCGTGGGCGAAGCGCCTTCTTTCCAAACAGGATTTGCAGGGCATTAAGGAGGGCGGGGATGGGGGTGAGGGGTCTAGGGTAGGGCTGGGCCCCGTGGCTCCCGCATTGAAAATCTGCCGAGCTTGCTCAGCGTCCGCCAGGGCTCGGAGCCTCTCGGAAGGCCGGGTTACGCCCGCGATAGCCCGGAGCTTCCCCTACCGAAGCCTTCCAGCAACTCCAGTAGGGCTCGCTCGGCCCGTTGCTATGGTAACGTTGCTCGCTGGGTTCCTATTAGCCGGGAGAAGGGAGGTGTCGCCTACACTCGGTTGGGGGTGCTGTCCCCACCTGCAACTATTTGCTTGGAAGAAAGCTGTGAGGTAGATGCTTTGTAAGTGAGGGGTCCAGTGGGGCACATTAGTATAGAGTGAAGCGTCAGGATCACGCCCCACCCACCTTCCCCAAAGCCCGCTCCTACCAAAGACTTGAAGATCTTCCGAAGCAGCGGGGAGTAAGCGTTGTGATTTGGAACTTGGTCTGACTGGTTACCTCCTCTGGTTCCCCCAGGCCACGCCCACCCAGGAGGGGCCACACCTAGGCCACGCCCCTTCCCTCGGAGCTCGGGCGGAGAACCAAAATGGAGGAGTAGGGATCAAGATTAAATTGAGTCAGTGCGACTAATCTCGCGAAGGCCCGGGGCGGGCGGTATTCCGCATGCGTCCTCTGAGGCCACCCCGCCCCGCCATTTTCGCGGCGCCTTCTGAATTTTGCGCGTGCGTGCCTGCTCCCGCGAGCTCGCGGGTTGGGCGAACTGGTAGGGAGCCGCTGGGGCGCGCAGAAGGGGAGGAGTAGGTTTGGTCCGGCGCGCGCGCGTCGGGAGTGAAGCGAAAGGAGCAGACGAGTTGGGAGGAGCGGGGGTAGAGTGGTGCGGTTACGTTGTTTGGTGAGCGGTGCGGAAGGCCGCTCTGGGTACCAGGGCGCCCATCTCACTGGCCCACTGGATTCTAGGAGCAGATCCGGGGCAGAGGGAAGAGAGCGCCGGGTCAGGGGCCGAAGCTCCCGCTCCGCGGAGACTGCCCGCCAGCTGTCGCGGGCCTTGCCTGTCACGGTAAGCGGGCCCACGCATACCAGAAGGAGCGTGAGACGAGAGAGTGGGAGGCCATCTGGGCCTGTGGGAGGAAGGGGAGGGGGGCGTGTTGAGATGCGGGATGTGTGAGACGAGAAAGGTTTATAGAATAGTGGTAGTACAACCCCTGCTACCACAGGGTGATATTCTAGTGGTGTGTGCCAAGCCTTCACAAAGCACCTTAAAAGTGTTTCATTGTGTTTAACCTCTGCTGCGTTCTTCCGCGGTGTGTACTATTATCAAACCCATTTTATACGTTAGGAAAACTGAGGCTCGAGAGAGGTGAAGTGATTTATACAAAGCCCCACAGAGCTAGTCGCTGGTTTGACCTCGAAGTTAAGTCTCTCTAGCCTTAAGGTCGGTCGTTGTCCTTGTTTTGCACAAAAGGTGGGGGTGGGGAGGGATGAGTGTGGGGTGAGTGGGTAATCCAGAACGCGAAGAGAAGGGTGACGTGAGGTTGGAACCCTTCTTGGTTCTTGTAGCCCGGCAACTTCCCCTGCTGTTCTATGGCTTGTGAACCGGAGCTGTTGCCCTGGAGAAGCCAACTCGGGCCTGAGCCCGATGGGTGGTTTCACTGCGCGGTTCAGGCCAGGGTAGTGCCTTCCGACACGGTGTGTTTTGGGGGGGACCCGGAAGACAGCGGCGGCCCCTGTCGCCCGGGGTCGTGTACAGAGAGGACCCTCTTCCAAGTTGCTGCCATTTCTTCTGACGTGTTTCTGTTTCCTTTTCCATTTTAAGCACGTGCTGCAGAGCCTTTGTTCAGCTCTTTAGAAGGGGTATGCTACATTTATTGTTTTCTTACATGCTTAGGTTTAAGACAAAACCAGAAAAACCAACCGTTCTTTTCCCCAGCTTGCTCAGGATGGCTGGAGGAGAAAGCTTTCGTGTGGTTGTATCATTAGTTGCTCTTTTAGAGATTTCCTGGGTAAACGAGCTTTGTTTTGAAGTTGTTTTACGCTGAAGTCAGGCAGGATGTGAACATTACTGCTTGGAGATCAGCACAGGGCGGGGACCGCGGTAACTCCTAGGGGGGGTTGTGTGTGAGTTGGGGGGAGCTTCCATTCTTTCACAGTCTAGTGCTGGGGAACAACGGGCATCAATTAGTACTTGTCTTTTGTTTTCATGTGGAGTGGGGTAGCTCCTGAGGTTTCCTTTCAAAGTCAGCCTGGGAGGCCAACATGCATGCGATCAAATGCACCCTTAACTTCTTAGGAAATCGCAGAGTTGGAGATGAACAGACCTGTTTCTCAGTAAATCCAGCAGGCTCAGTTTTTCCGTCAGTTTTGAAACTTGTTACCGTTTCTTCGGTTGTAAACCGATAAAGTACGTAGGTTACCTTTTGGGACTGTGTTGCACAGATAGGCGTATTTGGAGGGCACAGTCATTCTGCACTGGGAGGTGCTCTGAGATGCAGGCACCCAGAGGCTTTTAAAAAGAGGAAGACCGATCAAGGCGGAACTGTGTGTTTGGGATTCCCAACCTAGGCTCACTCATTCCGGAGTATGTGCACACTGAATGGAAAGTGGCAGACAGAATTGCCGGCATTAATTATTGTTATTATTTCACTCTTCAACTAGTATATCCAGTCATTTAGGCTAAGATAAATGTGCTTAATATGGCTCCTCTTCAGTTTTTGAGTGGTACTACATTTAGGGGTTTGCAAGCTATTGTCTATTTCCTAACAGTTTTCCTAAATAAAAGTTTGGTGCAAGAATGTCTTACATATTTTTGTCAGTAGTTTGCCTCTGTGTTCCATTTGTCAGATGTGTCTAACTATGGTTAGCTTAAAAAAAAAAAAAAGCATTTTCTTGGAAATGGAAGTCGTGATGCCACGTTTTTAAGTTAACGTTTTTTGAATTTTATCTCTAAAATGTAGAGAAAGACAGCATTGTACAAAGTTGCGAATTTTCTCCACTGTTATTTTGAAGCAAAACCCCGCATTGCATATTAGTCACATATTTTGCATTATCTCAAAACGATAAAGACTCTTAAAAACCATAACCGCAAAATAACATAACACCAAAAAAGGGGAGGAGTGGGGGAACCCTCACAAAAACCCAAAACGAAAAAGTAAAACCAGCAGAGTCGTTCAGAAATCTTATGGATTCAAAAATGAGGTAGCTTTTTTGTCCCCCATAACCGTTTGTTTAAAGCTGTGTCCAACTAAGGCCTATACACTTGGATTGGTTGATATGTCTCTTGAGAGACTTTTAGTTTTATTCCATGTAATTTGTTGAAGAAGCTGGTGGTTCTTTAGTTTCCCACAGTAGTTTCTGGATTTTGCTTATTGCATTGCTGTGGTGTCATTTAACATGTCCCTCTATCCTCTATATTTCCTGTTAATTGATTGTTAAATCTGGACGTTTGGTCAGATTCAAATTAGATTTCTTTGTTTTTTCTTTTCCTTTTTTTCTTTTGGCAAAACTAAAGTCATGTGCAGCATAACATTTTGGCCAACAGTGGGTCGCATATACTGTGCTATGCTGGCCCCATAGGTTATAAGGGAGCTGAAAATTCCTACTGCCAAGTGATGTTCTGGCTGTCTTTACATTGAAGTGAAACACATCACTCACATGTTTGTGGTCATGCTGGTGTAAAACCTGCACTGCCAGTTGTGTGAAGTAGAGCACATGCAATTATGTACAGTGCATAATACTTGATAATGAGAATGACTGATTATGTTACTGGTTTATGTGTTTGTTATACTATTTTTATTGTTATTTTAGAGGGTACTCTTTCTACTTAGGAAAATAAGTTTTGCTAGAAAATAGTGTGCCATGTTACACTTGCAGTAGCCTCATACGTCTGGTGTTTACAGAATCTCTTTTTTTTTTTAAAAAAAAAGACTTAGGTTATTCTTTTTAGAGAGAGAGGAAGAGAGAGAGGCAGAAAGGGAGAGAGACATCAATGTATGGTTGTCTTTCACCTGCCTCCAGCTACAGACCTGGCTTGCAACCTGGTTATGTGCTGTGACCCGGAATTGAACCAGCGACCTTTGGGTTCACAGGCCGGTGCCTTATCCACTATGGCATCAGCCAGGGCCAGCATCTCTTGGTTGCATCATTTTCTCTTATGCTTGATTTAATTTCATGTTGCTTTGTACCATAAGATACGGCACAAGTTTGTAGCCTGGGAACAATAGGTGGGTGTAAAGTGAGTTATGCCATCTGGGTTTGTGTAAAGTGCACTCTTAGATGTTTGTACAACTATAAAATTTCTCACAATGTATTTTCTTCAGTGGCGCATGACTGTTTTTGTCAAATGGCACTACCTGGTTGTCTCTTTTTGTGATAACAGCCATTTTAAATTATTTTAACAGTTTTTTTTTTTTAGGTATAATTTGCATATTATAAAACTTGCCTATTTTAATGTAGAGTTTAGTGATTTTTTGGTAAATTTACTGAGTTTTTCAATTATCGTAATTGAGTTTGGGAATGTTTCCATCACCTCAGTAAAATACCTCATGCCCATTTTCTGTTAATCCCCATTCCTATACTTATCCCACCACTGTAGTCTACTTTCTGTCTTCATAGATTTGCCTCTTCTGCTTATTTCATATAAATACCATTATGATTATTCATTAGCAATCACAAAATGATTATATCTTTCTTTTTAAAGGATATTATTTATTGATTTTAGAGAGAGGGCAAGGGAGGGAGGGAGAAAGAGGGAGAGAGGGGCATTGATATGAGAGAGAAACATCAGTCAGTTGCCTCTTGTAGGCACCTGACCAGGGCCGGAACCAACATCCCAGGCACCTTTCCTAATTGGGAACTGAACCGGTGGCCTCTCCCTTTCTGGGATGATGCCCAACCCATTGAGTCACACCAGTCAGGGCAAAATGGTGTTATTCTATAATTTCATATTCATTTGCTAGCTGTATAAATTCTGAAGAGAAATCCTCAGCTATTTGATTACTTTGAGGTAGAATTTATATAGGAAAGACAAGATACAGATTTAAGTTTCATTTTCTTAGTTCTTTATGAATGCATGGATTTAAACCTACCTGAGCAGTTAAAATTTTTTAAAATTTTCATCTGATGACATTTTTTTCATTGCTTTAATAGAGGAAGGGGGAGAGAGAGAGAGAGAGGAGAGCCAGAGTGCCATTGACCGGTGGTCTCCCATAAGTACTTGGACTGGCAGCCTAGGTATGTACCCTGACTGGGAATCAAACCCACAACCTTTTGGTTATGGGATGATCTCCAGCCAACTGAGCCACACCAGACAGGGCTTATCTAAGAAGTTTAAAATACACTGTAGTAATTATCCATTCTGCTGGTCTTTGACCAGACTGTAAAATTGTCCTATCTGGGGAACCTGGTTCTAAAGGTTTAACATAAATTGTTTGCATTTTAAGCCTGTTCTTTGCTGCTTGGAGGCCAAAGGCATTTTGTTGCTTTTGCCTTTAAGGGAACATCTCTGGGAGTGAGCCTTACTTCCCCTAAAGTAATTTATGGTTGTGTTTGAAATGACACCAAAAGGGAAGTGCATTGTTGCAGTTAGTGAAATAAGGAAGCTAAGTGGTCCCAATTTAACATCAATAGGCATAGAAGTGATTTAAGACCCTTTTGCTGGTTTAAGTGAGGTTTAGAACATAAAATTCTGAGATCTGACATTTTCTTAATTATGGTCAGATAGATAGTAAAGTCCACATTCAGTCTTAAGTCCTGCTCTTTATTTGTTCATTTGCAAGCCTTTCATTCGTGCCCATTGTGTACAGAATGAAAACAAGAAGAACCATTAAGGGGTATCCACCTATAGTTCTTGGGAAGATACAGTTCTACTTTAATTCAGAGCAATCACAGAAAGTCTGCTATAATTTCAGAGAAACATATGTTGAGTGTAGAGTGCCCTAAATAAATGGAATCTTAAAAGCTTGCTGACAAACCAACAAACTGACTTTTTGGAAGTTTCTCAGAGCATGTTTGTACCTTTCCCTCATATATTCCCCCCCCCCCCCATGTGAATTTTCCTGGCCTCTGTCATAAATTCCAACCCCCACCCCCCTTTTTTTTAAATCTTTGTAACTAATTTCCTGAATGCACTTCTTCCACAGCTCACTACTTCTACGCTTGTTACTAAGTAAGCTTTTGTATTTGAGTCTTGGCTCTGAATTCTTTCTTAGCCAGAACTCAAGTGCGAGGTTGCTGGACCAGGGTCTGGTCTCACTCCACCTATGTCACGTATGGAGCCATTCCCCTGTTAACAGCTGTATCTTGGGCACATGCAATATAAAATTCTACTCATGTCCACATTTGTTTGTTTAGCTGCTAAAAGATCTCTGAACAAAGAGGGAATGGTGTGAAAATATTAACAGAGCGGTCTTATCAGAGCTCAATTAGGACTTCCAATTAGGGAGCCAACTAAGGATCCTTTTAGCACTCAACTAGGCATTCTCCTTGATTTAGAAGAACCAGACTACACCCAGTTCTCATCTAGCTAACAGAAAGACATTTTTTACCTTTATACTGACTCCCTGGAGGGCTTGTCAACCAAGACAAGCAAC
The DNA here is from genome assembly GCA_004026585.1 of Noctilio leporinus. Taxonomy (NCBI): domain Eukaryota; kingdom Metazoa; phylum Chordata; class Mammalia; order Chiroptera; family Noctilionidae; genus Noctilio; species Noctilio leporinus. Next base: position 57,951 of record PVIW01001851.1, read on the forward strand.
GTGAGAATCATTAGTCTCAGAATCATGCTGACGAGAGCCATTGGGAGCTTAGGCATACACTTTGTGCAGAGTCTCCAAGTTACCATCACAGTCATTTTAAACACCAGAACAGCCTCAACAATGCATGGCTTGTTTGTTGCTCTTTGAGCAAAAGAAATGATTAAATGAGCCCATGGCCAGTTTTAAGAGTAAAAAAAAAAATGGCAAGTCACAGGAGGAAATTTGCTAACTAAAAATGGAACTAACTCAATTTTTATGAAGTTTTATAAAGTACCATATTGGCTTGTATATTTCGTCTGTATCATGAATTCAGCCCTCTGCCTGCATTTGTTTTAAAGACAAAATAGTTCTTTCCTCTGCTTCAAATTATTTCATGGTCAAACTGCTTTAAAAACTAAGTGTTCCTACTAGTCAGTAAGAAAAAGTACACAATGCTGAAATAATGTTTGCTGTTCTCTACAAACTTAGAGACTAGTGACGAATAAACAAAATTTTGAACCAAAGTAACATCCACAAGAATATAATTCTGACTAGAAAAGTTACAAAGAGGATCAAAACTTAAATTAGTCCGAACAATCAAAAAAAAAAAAAAAACCAAAAGAAAAGAAAAAAATTATTTCTCAGAGAAGTAACGTTTGTGATGCCAGTTTTGCCAGATTTTTATTGAAAAGTAGAAAGCAAAGATTTCCCTTGTTTTGTCCTTTGGAAAAACTGTTTCTAGGAATTTCTCAAGTATTTGTATGTTGGTGCCCACTCTTCTGTTGTGTTGAGGATCCATGTGGTGGGGCTGCCTTTTAAGTACATGCCCTTATGGTAACTTTTTTCAGTCTTTTATAACTAAACATTTAATGTTAAATTTGCTAAAATAACAGCATTATTCTCAGGCTAAACCATGTTGAGTTTTTATCTTGTGGAATACTGTCTGCTCCACAGTTCCCTTGCAGAATATATACCGTAAGTCATTTAAAAAATATTTTATTTATTTATTTTTAGAGAAGGAAAAGGAGAAAGAGAGGGAGATAAACATTATTAGTTGGCTCTTGCACATGTCCCAAGTCAGGATTGAACCCAAAACCCAGGCATGAACCTGACTGGGAATTGAACTTCAGTCAGGGTAGTCATTCTGTTTTTGATTGAATTATTTATACCTGCTCTTCTGTATCTTTTTTAAAAAGATATTTTATTGCTATTGCTTATGTTGTTATAGTCCTCCTGAATTTTCCCCCATTTGCCCCACTTTATCCCCATACTCCCTCAGGTAATCTCCTTGCTATTGCTCATGTTCCGTGGGTCATGCATGTAAGTTCTTTGGCTACTCCATTTCCTCTACTGTACATTACATCCCCATGGCTTTTCTGTAACTACCTATTTGTACTTCTTAATTCCCTCACCTCTTCACCCCCCGCCCCCCCCCCCCGCATCTGGCAACCTTCAAAACATTCTCCGTATCTGTGATATCCATGATTCTGTCTTTGTTATTTTTTGCTTAGTTTGTTTTTTAGATTCAGTTGTTGATAGATACATATTTTTGCCATTTTATTATTCATAGTTTGATCTTTTTCTTAAATAAGTCCCTTTAACATAAAAATTGGTGACGATTTTGATTCCCCAGCCAGGGCACATAACCAGGTTGCAAGCCAGGTCTCCAGCCAAATCTGTGGCTGGAGGCAGGTGAAAGGCAACCATACATTGATGTTTCTCTCCCTCTCTCCCTTCCCATCTCCCTGAAAATAATACATAAAATCTGTAAAAAAAAAAAAAAATTGGTGATGATGAACTCCTTTAGTTTTTTTCTTGTCTGGGAAGCTTTTTATCTGCCCTTTGATTCTAAATGATATCTTTGCTGGGTAGAGCAATCTTGCTGTAGGTCCCTGCTTTTCATTTATTTGAATATTTCTTGCCAGTCTGTTCCATCCTGCAAAGTTTCTTTTGAAAAATCAGCTGACAGTCTTATGAAAACTCCCTTGTAGGTAAATAACTTTTCTCTTGGTGGTTTTATTTAAGATTGTCTCTTTATCTTTAACCTTTGTAATTTTAATTTCGGTGTGCCATGGAGTCCCAGGTGAGGCACCAGCTTGCCAACTCTGTGTGGCAGGATTTAGAAGAGGAACAATGGCCTCTGCTCACCTTGATGGCAGACATTTAAGTTTCTCCCTGTAAGTCACTGGTGCCTTTCAAGCTGCTACCTGGGTGCAGGGGCTGAAAGGGAGCAAGTCTAAGTGGGTGACTCTGTGAGTCTGTGTGTAGGTTCTTTAAGAGGAACTGCTTGGAGCTCCAGCTGTTTCTTCCACCAACTGGTTTTCCTTCCCTGCTGGTGTTTTGCAGCCAGCTATCTTCCATATCTTGATTGTTGAATTGCCACTTCATTTCTTTACATTATTATGTGTTTAAAAGTAGACATTAATACCTCAAATTCAATATTTCTTGTGGGTGTTAAGGTTGAATTTAGCAAGCGTTTCATCACTTAAATCCCTACTTACACAATCTAAGGAAGGACTATCTATATTAAGTTCATCATTTGCCTCTTCTGTTTGACTTCTTGAAACCTGAAAAGCTAGTGTCCATGCAGCCTATCATCTACCAGACCCAGTAGGCAGAGACAGGCATTGAATCTTTACAGGACCTTACTCAGATGGTTGAGGATCTGAGAAGACAGCGGGTTTATAATCTAACAGGCTGACTTATGACTTATGTTCCATTATAAGTAGGTCCTTTTAAAAAAAAAAAAAATTTTAAAGATTTTATTTCATTATCTTTTAGAAAGAGGGGAAGGGAGAGAGACATCAATGTATGGTTGCGTTTCATCTGTCTCCAGCCACAGACTTGACTGGAGACCTGGTTTGCAACTTGGTGATGTGCCCTGGCTGGGGAATCAAACCTGCCACCTTTAGGTTCGCAGGCCAGCGCCTTATCCACTGTGCTACCAGCCAGGGCTACAAATAGGTCCTTTTTATAAGGAGAAGAAAGGTGTAGGTAAAGGGTTTGGAATTCAGGGAGAAAGTTAATCACATAAAAGCCGCAGCATTCTTTCTTAGAGTCCTGGGATGTGGTCTTTGTGTTCTGGGCATCTGTGGTTTCACTGTGGAGGAGAATGGCTCAGATACTATCTTGATGGCTTGCAGTCCTCCCCAGGCACAAAGGTGAAACTGCTTGTGGTTTCCTGGAGTCAAGGTGGGTCATTCTTTTGGTTCCTGAAATAAGAGCTTTTTACATACATTGATGACTAAGCTTATTAGCTGTTACCTGAAACTAAATATTTCTAACATTTGAGTCCCCCATCATCCTGAGATTATGTCTTTGTATCTAGCTGTAAAAAGGTTTTTAATTTAATTTAATTTAATTTGGTGGAGTGATGGTGACCAGGGGTATGAGTTGATTTTCTAAATGTTCTTCTTGGGCAGAATGAAAAGGTAGCGGCTGTGGCCGGGAACTAAAAATTTCCATTTGAGGTCCCCCCACCCCCACCCCCATCATTCTGAATTGTGGAGAAAAAGGATTTCTCTTTTTCAGAGGATGGAAGGGGGAAGTCTCATACCCATATCCGTCATGTAGGTATAAAGACTAAGTGTGGGAGTGTAGCTCCACATTTTCCAGAAACCCTGGGTGCATTTAAACTGGCTGTAGTGATTCCTTTAGAAAAGTTTCCATGATTTGGTATCTGAGCAAAGTGCTGTGAAAGTTAGGGATTAAGGCATATTTGTGGTCATGGGGACTCTTAGTCTCTTTTTTTTTTTTTTAATTTTATTGTTGTTGTATTACATCCATCCCTTTTTTTTTTTTTTAAGATTTTATTTCATTATTTTAGAAAGAGGGGAAGGGAGAGAGGCAGAGAGGGAGAGACACATCAATGTATGGTTGCCTTTCACCTGCCTCCAGCCACAGACCTGACTGGAGACCTGGTCTGCAACCTGGTTATGTGCCCTGGCTGGGGAATCGAACCTGCGATCTTTGGGTTCGCAGGCCGGCGCCTTATCCATTGTGCTACCAGCCAGGGCCCATCCCTTTTTTACTCCCCTCTGTCCCCCTCCCCACCCACCCTTTCCCCCCAAAGTCAATCCCACCTGTTGTCCATGTCCATGGTTCCTTTATACTAGGTTCTTGTCTAAGCTGCTCTCCTTCTTTGCCTCTGCCACCCCCCTCCCCCCAACCCCTTTCCCCCTGACCACTGCAGGCCTATTCCTTGTATTCATACACTTGGATCTGTTTTGCTTGTTGTTAGTTTTGCTCATTATTGTCCCGTAATGGGTGAGAACATATGATACCTGTCCTTCACTGACTGGCTTATTTCACTAAGCATAATATTCTCCAGTTCCATCCATGTTGTTGCAAAGGGTACAAGTTCCTTCATTCTTTCTGCCATATAGAATTCCATTGTGTAAATGTACCAAAGTTTTTTGATCCAATCATCCACCGATGGGCACTTAGGCTGTTTCCAGCACCTGGCTATTGTAAATAGTGCCGCTATGAACATAGGTGTGCATAGGTTCTTATGAATTGGTGTCATAGGCTTCTTTGGGTATAGGGACTCTTAGTCTTTAGGTATTCTGGAGAGGGCTGAAAACTGGTTTAGGGTAGTGATTTTACTTTGATGCTAATGGGAAGCTTGGACTAAAGTTTCTTCAGGTTTCATAATTTTAGTTTTTTTAGGTTAAAGAACTATGAGTCTGTGTTTGTGGGGAATAAAGACTATAATAGTCTTAATATTTTAGCTTATCTTGATGAAGTGATGATAAAATATTGCTTTGATGCCTTTGTTTTACTGATATAACAGTGCGTAAATTTATGTAATTGCAAAATGTGTTTTTTAATCTAGATCAGATCAGCCATTGGCTTGCCCTGTGTCATCGTCAGCTGAAAGTGACTGCTGAAGTTCCTTCAGGATGCCTGCAGCTCTTGTGGAGAACAGCCAGGTTATCTGTGAAGTCTGGGCCAACAATCTAGAAGAAGAGATGCGGAAGATCCGAGAAATTGTGCTCAGTTATAGTTATATTGCGATGGTAAATAGCTCTATTCGGTTTGATCCACCTTCTGGTATGGATTTAGGAAATATTTCATGTGAGATTTTGAAATGAATGATTATAGTAAAGTGATGGTAAATTAAATGTGATGCTTTTATGAAACATCAGGGTAGTCATTCTGCTTGAGAAGGATGTAACCTATAGCATCCTAGATATTTTGTGATGTTACTCTGACAGTTTTTAAAGATAAAGTAGTCAGCAATAGGGCACGTCTGTCCCTTAGATATGGTGAATTTATGTAGCATTTAAAATAATTTTTAAGAATCAGGTGCCGGCATTTAAAAATCAAGTGATCTTCCATAAATTCCCTCTGTTTGCCATCTCTGGGAAATGGGGAAGATCTGGCAACATGGGGCCACATTTCTGCCTGATGTTGAGTGGCTGTGCATTGTGGTGACGTCAAGGGCCTCTTTTAGAGGAGGCACTATGCTAGTTTGCTTCAGCCCCTGTATCTTGTACCCATTTTCACACCCAGTTTCCTTTATATGGGCTTCTTGGAGTTTGTGATGCCCTGCTGTAGGGATTGTAGACTTAGGTCTTCAGGCTGGTCGGTAGTACACTCTATGGTCTTGTTCTTTTTACTCAAGCTAAATATGGCTATTTAATTTTTTCTTTTTCTTTTCTTTCTTTTTTATCAAAGATTTTATTATTTGTAGAGAGAGGCAGACAGGGAGAGAAACATCAGTATATGGTTGCCTTTTACCTGCCTCCAGCTACGGACCTGGCTGGAGACCTAGCTTGCAACCTGGTTATAAGCTCTGGCTGGGAATCGAACCAGCGACCTTTAGGTTCCCAGGCCAGCGCCATAGCCACTGTGCCACCAGCCAGGGCCTAATTGTTTTTTATTTTTCCTGAACAGCATTTTCACTCCCCTAATTTTGTATTTTTATTTGTATATTGTTCTCAACCTAGAATATTAGGTTTTTTCTTTTATTGATTCTAGAGGTCAAAGGAGGGAGAAAAAAGGGAGAGAATTACCAATGCCAAATACATTGGTTGCCTGACTAGGGATTCTACCCACAACCCAGGCATGTGCCCTGACCAGGAATCAAACTAGGGATTTTTGAGTTTGTGGGACAACGCTGAACCGAGCCCACACCAGCCAGGGCTAGAACATTCTTTCTTTCTTTCTTTCTTTTTTTTTTTTTTTTAAAGATTTTATTTAATTATTTTTAGAAAGAGGGGACGGGAGAGAGGCAGAGAGGGAGAGAGACATCAATGTATGGTTGCCTTTCACCTGTCTCCAGCCACAGACCTGGCTGGAGACCTGGTTTGCAACCTGGTTATGTGTCCTGGCTGGGGAATCGAACCTGCGACCTTTGGGTTCGCAGGTCGGCACCTTATCCACTGTGCTACCAGCCAGGGCGGCTAGAATATTCTTAATTGTCTAGATATGTACCTATTGTTGGTCATCTGATTTTATTTATGTCTTGCCTAGACTCTAACTTGCTGTGCAAAGCTTCATGATTTTAGTGCTTCTGTAGGTGTCAACAAGATCAGTATTTTAAGATAAGATTTTCCAGCCCAATCTTGGGCCTTATCACCTAACTTATAAACTGAGGTTAAAAGTTTGTTTATGAATGACCAATTCGGCATCCAGTATTTTGTGAAACCTGATGATGAGAGACTTTTTTTCCTTTTCCAGGATACAGAATTTCCGGGTGTTGTGGTGCGACCAATTGGTGAATTTCGTAGTTCCATAGATTACCAGTATCAGCTTTTACGGTGCAATGTTGACCTTTTAAAAATTATCCAGCTGGGCCTTACTTTCACAAATGAGAAGGGAGAATATCCTTCTGGAATCAATACCTGGCAGTTCAACTTCAAATTCAACCTTACGTAAGTGTTTCTGAGTGTTATTCTTAGATCTGCTACATTTGAGCAGATTGATTTCAAACGGAATTTATTAATTTTAAGTTTTGTTTCACTGAACTCACGTAAGAGTTGGACAAGGCAGAGGATGGAATAGAGAATCTGAGAAAGTAAAGTTCCTTTTAAAGAATTATAAGTCAACAATAAAAAGACAAATAATCCAATTAAAAATGAGACCAGGGCGCATAACCAGGCTGCAAACCAGGTCTCCAGTCAGGTCTGTGGCTGGAGGCAGGTGAAATGCAACCATACATTGATGTCTCCCTCCCTCTCTGCCTCTCTCCCTCTCCCTCTTTCTAAAAATAATGAAATAAAATCTTTAAAAAAAAAAAAAAACACTTAAAAAAAAAAAAAAAGAGCTGACTAGACATTTCTCCAAAGAAGTTATGAAAATGTCCAATAAGCCCATGAGAAGATGCTCACAATCATGTCATTAGAGAAATGCAAATCAAAACCACAGTGAGGTACTGCTTCATACCTGCTAGATGGCTATAATCAAAAACACAGCAACATATGTTGGCAAGGATGTGGAGAAATTAGAATACTCATACATTGTTATCTGACATGTAAAGTGGAAAACAGAGGCTATCCTCAATAGGTCAAACATAGTTACCATAGGACCCAGAAATTTCACTCACAGGAGTATGTCCAAGAGAAATGAAAAAATACATCTGTGCAGAAACTTATATGTAAATATTCATAGCAGCATTATTTATAAAGACCCAAAAGTTGAAGTAACCCAAATATCTGTGATCTGACAAATGAGTAAATGGTATATCCATGAAATTGAATGTTATGGAGCAGTAAAAAGGAATGAAGTACTGATAATATGCTGTAAGTGGTTGAACTTTGAAAACATGGTAAGGGAAAGAAGCCAAACACACAAGGTCATATATATACATTTGTTTATTTGAACTATTGAAAATAGGCACATCTATGGAGACAGAAAATAGATCAGTGGTATTTAGAGTTGGGGTGGGGTGGGGAGGAAGGTTATGGTATAATGGGGAGCAATTTGTTAAAGGCAGCAGGGTTCCTTTTTGAGGTGATGAAATAATTTATAATTGATGGTGATGGTTGCATATCTGTGCTTTACTGAAAACTATTGAATTGTGTACTTTAAATACGTGAAGTCTTATTATGTGAATTGTATCTCAATAAGGTTATTTAAAATTAAGTCATCAGCCCTGGCTGGTGGCACAGAGGATAAGGAGCTGGCCTACGAACCCAAAGGTTGCTGGTTCGATTCCCAGCCAGGGCACATAACCAGGTTGCAAACCAGGTCTTTAGCTGGAGGCAGGTGAAAGGCAACTCTACATTGCTGTCCCTCTGCCTCTCTCCCTTCCCCTCTCTCTGAAAAATAATAAATAAAACCTTAAAACAAAAAATTAAGTCATCAATTTCCCAGTTAATTGATTAGTGTTTGAATGGAAATTATACCATTTCTTCAGTGGTTTACTTTGGGTCAGTTACTTCCCCTTTTGTAATTCTGTTTTCTTATCTGTAAAAGAGGGTAATTAGTATCTTTCATAATAAAAATATGGTAGAGTGGGCGCTAATCAAAGGTAGTTGAAACTGAAGCCTATCAGGTAGTGAGACAACTTAGATGCAATTACAAAAATATTTATGGTGGAAAAAAAAAAAAAAGAAATGTATTGTCTTTGTGCTGCTGTGAAACAGACCTCCAGAACTTTTTCATCTTACAAATCTGAAACTTGACATGCATTTGATAATAAGTCCCTTGCTCTTCACCTCAAGCTGTTGATAACCACTATTCTACTTTGTTTAGATGGAATTTTACAGTGTCTATTGTTTCACAACTGGCTTATTTCACTTAGTAAAAGCCTTCAAGATCCGTCCAGGTTGTGGCACATGGCAGAATTTCCATCCTCACATTGAATTGTGTGTACATACCATATTTTGTTTATCCATTCATCCTTATGGCCTTTTGGGTTGTTTCCACCTCTTGACTATTGTAAAAAGGGCTACTGTGTACATAGGTGTGCAAATATCTCTTTGTGACTCTGTTTCCAATTCTTTTGGTTGTATACCCAGAAATGGAATTGCTGGATCATATGGTAATTCTGTTGTTAAGATTTTGAAGATGATAGAATTTTCAAGGGGGAAATAGGGGAGAGACTGTGATTTTGCTGCTGGTTTGAGCTGGTGTTAGTGTATTTCTTATTGGGCTCCAGTTTTTTCTTTTTTTAAAGATTTTATTTCATTATTTTTAGCGAGAGGGGAAGGGAGGGAGAGGCAGAGAGATATCAATGTATGGTTGCCTTTCACCTACCTCTAGCTATGCACCTGGCTAGAGACCTGGCTTGCAACCTTGTTATGTGCCCTGGCTGGGAATCGAACCAGCGACCTTTGGGTTCGCAGGCTGGCGCCTTATCCACTATGTCACCAGCCAGGGCTTCCAGTTCTTTCATACTGCTTTGTTTAGGCATCAGGAGCACTTGGTAGCTCAGGAGTAACGTTTTGGTTATTATCCATGTGTTTTGGAGATTTCTTTGAGTTTCAAAGAATCATTTTGGGAGATAAACTGGATATTTCCTTTTAGTCTGTTGCCAAAGCCTTTTACTTGTACCATAATGATAGCATAATAAGTAAAATAATGTAGTATTTTTATTGCAGGGTTTGTGTATATGTTTAAAATAATGTTTATTTGAGGTGAAATGAAAGATTGTAATTCAACACCAGTTTTAACTTAGTGGAAAAATTTTAATTGTGGCAGTTTTCTTTCTATTCATCTCACCTAAGTTTATGTGAAAAACAGAAGAAAGGAAAGCAGTGAAACCTAGTAGAAAATGAGTTATTTCCCTATTTTTGTGTTGTTCTAAATATTCCTTGTTTAAATTAAGGGATATGCCTTTATAGTGAAATATTATGCCATAGTTACAAATGCTCACTACACCTTCTTTTTCAGTGAGGACATGTACTCCCAGGATTCCATAGATCTCCTTGCCAACTCAGGACTGCAGTTTCAGAAGCACGAAGAGGAAGGGATTGACACGTTGCACTTTGCAGAGCTGCTTATGACATCGGGGGTAGTTCTCTGCGACAATGTCAAATGGCTTTCATTTCACAGGTCAGCCTCAGAGAACGTGTATCTGTTGATTTGGGAGCAGGGAATTGAATTCTTGTGTTATTTTTGAAATCTTACTGGCTTTCCTCTGTTGGTCACCAGCAAATCATGAACTTGAAATGGCAACTGTTATTTATGCTTGTTTTTCACAAAACACTTTGGAACACATACTGATTTGTCACACAATATTAGGCCCTGTCATACGGCTGCCAGTTAGGGGATTCCAAGTGGAAATAATGGAGGGAGGAGGATTGAAGCACTTGGTTATCTTTTTCTTATCTTTTATGTGTCTGGCCTGGAGTTTCCCATGTACTTGAAAGCCATGTTCTACTTAGATGTTATTTATCTTTTTCAGTGCTTCTGAATTTTTGGTGACTAAAATATACATTTATAATCGCTTTGGTTTTCTTATATAGCTTCCATGTTAGTCTATGTTGTTTATTTTTTAAGAAGGCCAGCAGCCAAATGCTGAACGAGATCGTCTATTGAGTATGCCACATGGTGGACCAGGGTCATGGGTCAGGGCAGACACCAGCCAGTCTACGTTATTTTTTAATGGAAAGTTCAGGTTATAGTAGGATAAACTACTTTGAAAGACTGAAAAGTAGCATCACAATCGTTGAGAAATAAAGTAGTTGAATACTGGGGCTGAATAACTGCTACTTTCTCATCTTAGTGCCTCCTTCTCTTCTTGCAGTGGCTATGATTTTGGCTACATGGTGAAGTTACTTACAGATTCTCGTTTGCCAGAAGAGGAACATGAATTTTTTCATATTCTGAACCTTTTCTTCCCATCTATATATGACGTGAAATACCTGATGAAGAGTTGCAAAAATCTTAAGGTACAACATTTTTCTTAATGCTAGGAACAACAACGGCAAAAATCCAAAACAGCAAACTTATCCTTTTGCGTTGTTATTTGTTCAGCATGTATTCTTGAGTGTCTGCTGGGTGCCAACATTCTGCTAGACAGACTATACGTATAGTTGATTAGCATAGGAATTTGTGTGGCACGAAGGGAGCCCCTCTGCTTTTCTCATCCGAAGACAGGCGTTCTTTACTGAAGATCCACGAAGCAAGTGAAACAGTTGGTAACTTGCCGTATTGGTGCATTTTGTCAGGAAAGAGGTGTGTAGTGTATCTGACTCTCAGATCATAGGAGTTCTTTACCCCTAGACCAGTGATTTTCAGTCCACGTACTGCAAAACTTTTTAGGACATGCAATGCCTGATTATTTGGTCAGGGGCATTGACCTCTTTTTCCCTTAGATTGTCAGAATAAAAGAAATTATGCCCTGGCTGGGTAGTTGAGTTGATTAGAGCAATGTCGTGATACATTAAACTAATGCAGGTTTAATCGCTGGTCAGGGCACATAAAGAAGCAACCAATGAATGCATAAATAAATGGGACAACAAATTGATGGTTCTTTCTCCCTCTCCCTCTCTCTTTAAAATTCATAATTAAAAAAGAAAATGACAACAGCCAACACAATAACCATCCAGTGTGAATTCCTTGTCTTGAACCATAAAATATGTCATATATTAAGAGTTGCATCTTATTGGTCATATTGCATAATAAGGTTTCCTCTGATTGGTTAATTCTTGGTACCAGATATCCTTGGTACCAGTATAGGTGCCTGAGTTTTTAAAAAGTCACTTTGGAGCAAAAAGTGTAGGTAATTTTATTATTTTTGTAAATCAATAAAAATTATACCTGTTTTTGTCATAGTGGCCAAAAACATATTTTTTGGTGTGCCACAGAATTTTAGTTATTTATGTGTGCCATGAGATGGAAAAGGTTGAAAATTGCTCTTCTACACAGCCTAAGAACTCACTGCCCTAATAAGTTATTGACATAAGAGTTTGCTGTCTTGAATTAGATTGGCACTGACTGTTTCTTCCTTCCTTCCTTCCTTCCTTCCTTTTTTTTTTTTTAAGATTTTATTCATTATTTTCAGAGAGAAAGGCAGGGAGGGAGGAAGAAAGGGAGAGAGAAGCATCAATATTTGGTTGCTTTCATCTGCCTCCAGCTGGGGACCTGGCTAGAGACCTGGCTTGTTGGAATGTCTGTTGGAAGTTGATTGTTACATTGGAAGCAGTTGTGTGGTTTTTTTTGTTTTTTTTTTTTCTTTTGTTTTTTAGTTTGTTAGGATGTCTAATATATTAAATGTAGTTTGGCATGCAAAGAAGTGTTCTGAAATGGAGGCCGCTCGCTGTGTCATACAGAAGTGTAATACTGTTTCTGCTTTCCTTACATCTGTCTCTAGGGAGGTCTTCAGGAAGTCGCGGATCAGTTGGATTTGCAGAGGATTGGAAGGCAGCATCAAGCGGGCTCAGACTCGCTGTTGACAGGAATGGCATTCTTCAGGATGAAAGAGGTAAGGCTAAGGAGAGTTGGATGAACTTGATGGGCTGAAGTTTGTTGAAAATGTATATAGTTTCTGTTGGAAGTTGATTACCACATTGGAAGCAGTTGTGTGGTTTTTTTTTTTTTTTTTTTCCTTTTCTTTTTGGTTTGTTAGGATGTTTAATATATTAAATGTAGTTTGGAATACAAAGAAGCATTCTGAAATGGAGGCCACTCGCTGTGTCCGGTCTAGAAGTGGATTTGGCGTTCCTAGCAGCTCTAATGGTTGCAGTTACTTGTTATACTTCTGATTTCTATAATGTGGACACATTTGCTAGACCACCCACTTACCCAACAGCTAACATCCTACTCAGCAGCTTTTCCTCTGAGGTCAGGAACAAGACAAGGATGTCTGCTGTCACCACTTCTGTGCAACAGGGTATTGGAAGTTCTAGTCAGAGCATTTAGGCAAGAAAAAGAAACTAAAAGGCATCCAGATCAAAAAAGAGGAAGTAAAACTGTCAATATTTCCAAATGACATGATGTATGTGGAAACCTTAAAGACTCCACCAAGAAAATCATTAGAACTAATAATAAATTCAGTAAAGTTGCAGGATACAAAAATCAATATACAGAATTCTGTTGTGTTTACACCAATAGTGAACTTTTCAGAAAGAGAAATTGAGAAAATAGTCCCAGTTACAATTGCATCAAAAAGAATAAAATACGTTGGAATAAATTTAACCAAAGACCTGTACATTGAAAACTGTAAGCCACTGAGGAAATAAATGAAGATGATGCAAGTGAGTGGAAAAATACTTTGCGCTTATGGATTAGAAGAATTAATATTGTTAAAATGTCCATACTACCCAAAGCAGTCTACAGATTCAATGCAATCCCTATTAAATTCCAGTGGCATTTCTCACAGAAACAGAGCGAACAGCCCCAAAATTTGTATGGAACCACAAAGACTCCAAATAGAGCAATCTTGAGAAAGAACAAAGCTGGAGGCATCATCCTTCCTGGTTTTGCCGGCTGAAATTCAGTGCTGTTGGCAACATCCGGAGACATCATTGTCCGGGGATGACATTGCGCGGTGGCCGCTGCTAAGCTTCGCGAGGCACTGCCGCACTCGGACCAGCCACCCCCGCCCCGTCAGGGGGCTGTCCTGCTCAGTAGTGCTGGGAAGGATGCAACACTGGTTTAAGTGCTTAATGTCCCTGATCTCACTCGTGACATCCCGTTACATTACTTTGTTTTATAGATAGGGAAAGGTGGCTTAAGGGGAGATAAAATGGTTTTCCTAAGGTCACATGGTGAGTAGAACCTGAGCTCTTAACTGTTGCGCTGCGTGTTGAAAGAGAAGGGACAGAAGGGAACATTTGTGCTCAGCAGCAGCAGCACTGGGATCCTGGCAGTCAAGGAACTGGAAAAATAGAGGCCTGTTCGGAAAGGAGCATGGAAAGAGGTTTGGTGCCTTTCTTTATGGAATTAGTTTCTAGTTGGCTAGACTTTCAGGGCTCTGAGAGAGCTGGGAGGTATTGATGTGGAAGTATTGGGATTTGACATGATTCTTACCACGGGTTCTCTGTCCCATTCTGCAGTTATTTTTTGAGGACAGTATTGATGACGCCAAGTACTGTGGGCGGCTCTATGGCCTGGGCACGGGAGTGGCCCAGAAGCAGAATGAGGATGTGGACTCTGCTCAGGAGAAGATGAGCATTCTGGCGATCATCAGCAGCATGCAGCAGTGATGGCCGCGAGGCTCTGCAGGGTGGGCCTGGCCCAAGTGGTGCTCACTGTGTGCTTACTTCCTCCCCAAGAGAAAAGCTTTTGAGCAAACTGCTTAACCATCTGCATGGAGCAGAAAGACAGTTTCATTTTACTGAAGACAATGGAGGTCTTTTAGATCCAGAAGAGGGGAGTTTGCTCTGCATTTGTAAACAGCTCTTACCTATGCCTCATCCCCAGGCCTCTTCTCCGGTTGCCTCCTGCCACCAGCATCCATGGCTCATTTTAAAATATCCAGGACAAATGAGAAACAAAAACTAGTAAAATGTATATAACTCTTACCTGTTGTCATTCTTTTTCTTTTACATTTGTTGCCAATCTCTGAGGATGAAGACTTCTTGCTGATTCTCAGCTGAGCTGAGGGCTTCCAGGAAAAGTGGAACAAAGGGGTATTAAGTGTGGGTGATAGGTGTTGAGTTTTTTCCTTCCTCTTTTTTTGAGACTTCTTGAGGACATTTGCTTTCCTCAAACTTTGTTAAGTCTTTTTTTATATGGAAATAATTATACATTGAGTGCTGAAATTTGAAGACTAGATAATGAAAACTTTTCTTAAAAATAAAATTCTATTGAATCTGTCTACTTTTTATTCATGAGGAACACCAAAGTGGGGATTAAGTTAGCCACTTAAGTGTGTTTATGTTCCATTGTGCCACTGAGATTTGCTGTCACATGTGCATCATTTGAAATCATTTTGTTTTCATACAGTAAAATCATGGATTTGATCCTGAAGAAGATTAGTTAAGATCAGATTTTTGGATCATAAGTCTGCTGTGATTTCAGATGGCCATTTATATTCTCCATCTCCTGTTTTCCCTGCTTTTCCTTTCAGCAAACCTGATAAGTTAGGGAGATGGATTAATGTGTGTATCAGGAATGTGAGTCTAAAAGGTTTTAGTGGTTCATATAAACAGGGCATTTGGCTTATAGAGTTCTCTTGGAGTAATATTGCACAACTGGGGTACAAAGCTCAGGACTATGATTTTTTCCCCCTTAACTAGTCATTTAAAAAATATTTTTTCTTTTGAATGACTACAGCATGAACAGTTTGAAAAACCAAAAACTCATTTGTAATGATGAAAATGAAAACTGGTAACTCACTGAAGTGGATGAATAGCCTTGCATTTTAAAAGCTTATAGAAAGCTCAATTTGAAACAATTCAAAAATGTCAAGTATTATAAGCTGGTATTTAAGATGCTTGTTGTAAATATATTTATGTTTTTAATTTTGTATAATAAAGATTTTTTTTAACCACTGGCATGAAGGTTTAGTCTTTCATAGCTGTGAATTTCTGGCTTTAGAAATGGATGTGTAGTTAGAAGCAGTTTGTCCCTAAACTCTTGCCTCACTTTGAAGGAACCTTCAAATGAGCAGCTGTGTAAATGGAGTCATCACTTCACACTTATCACTGTTGGGCCTTCTTGGAAACCAGTTTTAACTCTTTATTTTTGGAGGCCAGTTCATTATATATGGTGAATAAACTTGTTAGTGGAATTCTTGTATACAGATTGAACTTCTGATCCCCCAAGAACTTGGTTTCTAACCCTTTCTATTGGCACAAAAATGTGGGATTGTAAGTTAGATACAGGAGCAGACCTAGGATGTTGACTGGGATGTTCACGTGTAGGATGTGAGATATTTACTACTAAGATTTGCGGTAAAGGCAGCATATGTCCTTCAGCCAAGGGTGCTTTGGTATGCTGGAGACTAGATCTGCACAGGTGTCCCTCCAGATTTGAATTAGAATAGGAATTATCTTTGCTGCAGTTGAGGACACACTTGCTGATTTGTCAGGCGAAATGCTAAGAGGAAGCATCGAGCAGCTCAGTGTTGAGTTGGGGTCTGGTCATTTACTACATGGGAGAGAGAAGAGCTTATTAAAGTGCCAAAGAAGGGGCACAAGTACAGTAGAATTGGCAGCAACTTTGCCTTGTTTATGTGTGAGTGTGTGTAGGGCTGTGAGTGGTTATACGCAGGAAGGGATGCTCCTGAAATCAGGAGAATGCTAACTATGGCGTAACTACTCCCATACACTGCCAAATGTATTGAATTTGAGTTCTGCTAATCCAGTAAGGTTGAAAACCACAAGCCTAGTTGTCAGCTAGTACTGGTGTGAATGAACTCTGTTTAGAGTCCTCTTAAGTACAGGCTATTAATGAGTATTCAGTTTCACAATTTATGCAGTCAGTAGATTTCCACCCGACACAGTTCAATAGGAGCACCTACTAGATGTTGTAAGAGGGTGCTAGGGATAAAACAATACATGGAAAGAGTATCCTCATTGGAGTTTGCAGTCTGCCTGTGTTACCAGGCAGTAAATAGTTAACAAAAATGCAATTGGTGAACTGTGAAGTATAGGACACTGAGGTCCTTGAGTTTGAGGTTTGGGGACAGTCTTTTTGGAGAAAGGACATCGAAAGCTGAGATCTAAGAGTTGAGACTGGGTCAGGCAGAGAACCTGGGCAAAACCCAGCAACGAGAACATCCGTGGTGGGTCCAGCAATTGGAGACCAGTGTGGCTGTACTCAAGAAGCAAAGCTGAGTATCTTGACAGATGACCAAGAGGGAAAGGCTGCAATCCAGCAGGACCTTGTAAGCCACATTCAAGATATTATTTTTCCCTGGGGCAATGGGAAACTAATTTATTTTTAAAACCGGGTATTGACAAGACTTGATGTGCAGTTTAGGAGTCATTGGCATATAAACAGTGTAGAATGAAGAATGATTACTAGGCAAGTGCAGATACAGACATATTGGGAGGTGAATGTAGTCATCTAGGTAAGAGGATGGTGGTTTGTTTTAAATCTCTTTAAAATCACTTTGGATGGGGTAAAGGACCGAAACATTCCTTAATTGCCTAGTAATACAGTTTATCCAGAAAGCCTGAGTGAACTCCTTGGGACTTTGGCTTTTTTGGGGGTTCTGATAATTACGGAGATAAGAAATAAAAACCATTGATCCAAATTAGCTTGAGTACATTATAGAATACTGGGAAAAGAGAAGTTTGAGAGGAAACCTATTGTGCCACTTCTGTTACCTTACGCTGTAGTTTTATTGCTTAGTTGTCATAGCAATTCTTGTTCTTACCAAAGCAGTAGTAGAGGAGCATGCGGGATTCCTGACTAACAGGTGATGGTTTTGGTAAATCACAAGATTTAGAGGTTCTACTGGAGTAACACATACTTCTCTTTACTGAAGTGGAAGGGAGTTTCCCCATCTCTGCAAGCAAAGCATTTGCTTATTTTAGCAAACACTGTAGAACTGGTATCTACATAGTTGTCCACATAGTCCTGCATTCAAGAAGATTCTCCAAACTCGACTACCATCCATCTTCCTAGAGTGCATTTAACTGTGTGAAGAACTACAAGGATTAGTATTTTCATTTTTGAGTTTTAGCATTTTTATATTCTAAAGCTAGGCCTTAAAAAACAAACCAACAACAAGAGGATCTACTTGGGAATTTCTTAAAGTGTGACTGGGGATGTAAAGGGAACTGGAAAAAATCATAAACCACCCCCAAAAAAACCCAACTAACCACCAGTCAGTCACATCCTTTCAAACTGCCTCTTTAAACCTTTTCCTTCCTAAAGAGTTCCTGTTAGTTTCATTACTGTTGCCACAAGAACCCCACCCTAGTAAAAAATTTAAAAATAAACTGGACCCTCAAGCAGAAAAGCCTTCACAATGAATTCCATAAGAAAAGTTCAATTACTGGGAAAGAGTGCTCCCTCTCAACCCCACCAAACTAACTGGGAAGTCCTAGCAACTGGAATATTACAGAAACATCTGTTCCTGACATTGTTCAACTATCTATATAACCAAAGAGACAATAGACCTCAAGAATGCTGATTAGTCAACCCCCTACCCCCCCGAAAAAACCAAACACAAAAATCAAAACAAGGATTTGTAATTAAATATGTAGGGTCCCATTATACAATGATCCAAAAGTTGGAGTCCAATGATCCAAACTTAACATAAACAAAATTAGGAAGCAATATGCACTTTTCTTTGAAGATCATCTATGACTTGAATCTAATTGTCAAAGGATCCTATGATCCAAAAAAGATTACAGGCAACTGAAACAGTAATTTCTTCCTGAGCTATTTTGATCACCATTAAAACTGAAGGGATAAGACACATTGGAGTTATTTGTTCTTTTAACAGAAGTTTTTTGCTCAAATAAGCAATTACATGAAACAGTAAGACCAAATTTCTGACCTCAGATTCAGACAGAGGGTAGTCAACATGATGGGTGGTAAGGTCTAATTCATAATCAATAGAATTAGTACTAGTAGAGAAGGAGAGAGCCCAAGTTAACAAAAACAATTTAGAAGATGATACCAGTAGTTTTAAAATGCAGCATTTCTCTCTCAAACAATAATCACAGATTTATGATCAGGGGAAGCATTTATAAAGGTAGCTTGCGTGTAAGAACGTAACACTTGGGGTGGTAACGAGTTTCTCCTCTTTGGGCGAACCCTACATAAGGCTTTAGAGACAACCATCCATCACTCTTGCAGGTGTTACTTTTAAGAACTACTTCTGTCTTTTGATGATCCTTCAGTAGAAACCACAACTGAGTCCAAAGTCAGAGTCCCTGTGTCTAAGGGTACAGTTAATTCAAACCGGACTGACCCTCATTTTGTACTATTTGGATCACTGCAAAAACATCTAGCAATCAGAGTGACTGTCTGGCAGAGATGAAAGGTGTCAGACGTTTTGAGTTTGGCACAGTTTATCTTCAAGGTCCTTGAAAGTTCACGTGCAGAAGGTCTGGCAGTATCTTTGGTAAGCTTTAGTGTTGCCGTATTTCCGAAGGAGCTCTTGGGCTTGTTGCTGCATTTCCTGGGTCACATGGCCAGGACACTGGGACCCAATGTGAAGCAGGACAAGGCAGCACTCCAGCACATCCGGGAAGGGCCAGGTCTGAAAGATGACAGGAAAATGGGACAAGGAAGCATTTGGAGAAGGACCACAAACACCTGCACAGCAGTCTCATCTACTGACACTTCTCAGGCACCACTGAACCATTTCTCATACAGTGTCTTGTTTGTCACCAGTTACCCTACAGAGATGGTACTCAAAATGGGATGGCTACTGGGATGTCCTCCTCCAACGAATACAATCTAGTCCCTACCAATTAATTTAAAAAGTGATGTTTCTATTACTAGGGCCACATCCAAATACACCCATCTATCTGGAAACTCAAACACGGGACCCCAAACTTTAATTCTATTCTACCTCCCAATTACATAATTTGTTAGGTCTCTGAAGACCGAGGTATAAAACTGCTTGTATTGGCAGTAATTGTATTCTCACAAAACATTTTGGCTAACCAAAGACAACTGGATCTTAAAATTTTAAGCACATACTAATGCATCAAGATTTAAAAAACTGAACTGAAAAGTAGATGACCTTAAAGAATTTGGTGTCATCAACTGATAATAGAGAAAGGAATGCTTTACCAAATGAACTGCTAGAAATCTTACCTTAACACTGTCAGGAAACTTAGCTATTCTCTCATTCGCCTCCGTAAGTCTTTTGGTTAATTCAGGCAGAGAAACTGGCTCATCTTTTGCTGCTTTACTAGTGAACATAATAAAAAAAGCGTAAGTCATATGTCTCATCCTGGGTAACTTTTAACTATTATCTGTAAATAAAACTCCTTTATCACCTGGGTCTGTATCACCCATCTTTAAGTAAAAAGTTCTAGAGAAGACAATTCAATGTGATAGGAGATGAAGTTTTCAAAATGCATTATTACCATTTTCCAAATCCCCACTTCTTAGCAACTCAGAGCTCCAATGAAAATATAGGGCCCCTCGGAATTCAACCTGCAGCCAAGAGCAGGGGGCCTAGATTTCTTTGGGAACGGTTAGGTGGGGGCTCTTCCTGTGGAAAAGTGCGTTAAGCTTCTCAAAGGGGTCCTGTAATCCAGAGGTTAAGAGCTGCTGGGTTAGAGAACTTTCCAGTGTTTTTCTTACTATTAAAACCAAATCTGAAGCTGCTTAAGAGTGTGGTAGCTTATTGAAGTAACTTAAAACTCTGACTCAAGGTTTCAGTGGGAGTATTTTTAGAGCAAGAAATATAAGGGCTTCAGAGCTTCTTAATTTTAATTTTTTAAAGTCAGTAATAACCTGGCTGGTACACAGTGGATAAGGCGCCGGCCTGCGAACCCAGAGGTCGCAGGTTCGATTCCCCAGCCAGGGCACATAACCAGGTTGCAAACCAGGTCTCCAGTCAGGTCTGTGGCTGGAGGCAGGTGAAACGCAACCATACATTGATATCTCTCTCCCTCTCTCCCTTCCCCTCTTTCTAAAAATAATGAAATAAAATATTAAAAAAAAAAAAAAAAAGTCAGTAATAACAGTTGTAAAGTTTTATCAACCATTCTAGTGACTGTTTTAAGTCCTGTGCTGGGGGCATAAGGTGAAAGGTTCTCATCATGACAGCCAATCGGCAACTGTTAAATCACCGCAAATGCCACAGCCAAGTGCCTCATCATAAAAAGGCTGCTGCCACCCTACTTCCCAGTGAAGTGATTAGGATGCTGTAACGGTCCCGTCACTTGGAATTTTCTCACTTCAGTGGTGGTTTTGTAGATTACCCTCTGTGTTTTCTTTTCTTTTTTCTTTTTTTTGTGCTAGTAGAGAACAACTGAAAAACAATGGGCTTTAGTTTAAGGGGGAAAAACTGGTTTTCATTAATGATACAATAATAGCACTCATTTTAATGACTGGATATTTTGGAATCTATTTATTGCACAGAGGCAGGACTTTTCTGTATTACTGTTAGTAATC
The DNA here is from genome assembly GCA_004026585.1 of Noctilio leporinus. NCBI lineage: Eukaryota > Metazoa > Chordata > Mammalia > Chiroptera > Noctilionidae > Noctilio > Noctilio leporinus. The sequence goes on from PVIW01001851.1 coordinate 78,864, forward strand.
GTATTTGTGATATTGTTTTAACTCTCAAAACAAGCAAGGTAGGAGTGGGGACTTCCATTTACAGATGAGAGACCTACAGCTCAGGGACACTAACTCTTGCCTGAGGTCACCAAACAGGGCTAGGATTAGACCCGCAGTTGGCTCCAAAGCCACGCATTCATTAACTATAGGATGTTGCTTCCAGGTGTCCTGATCAATCTTGTCATGTACTGATTTTCACCTGATTACGAGACTCCAGTCAGGAATTTTTATTGCATTTTGTAGTGACTTGGTACTTACCCCTGGCTCTGAGGACCAGAGAGGGACTGTTCTGCTTCCTGTTCATGGTCATTTTTATCAGGACCGTTCGCTGTGCATTTACAGAGTTGACTCTTCTGGTGTTGGCGGATCATTTCTGCCAAGCTCTCCTGAACGTCAGTGACAGTTCTTTGTGAGCTCTGGAGACTGGCGTGCTTTTCCGAAAAGAGCTCCTTACAAGTGTTCAGCATCCACTCACTTTCTTCAGTGAGTCCCATGTCCAGTTCTGGAGGCCTGCTCAGCTCTGGCTGAGAGGCCTGTGGGTCACTTCCCTCAGGGCTGGCACCGTCCAGCTGCTGGCTTGGTTCCGCAGAGGTGGTCCCGTGAGCTGCCCTGACCCACACACCGGATTCGGGGCGAGGCCTGGAGAGAGACCACCAGAATTCATACAGATGTCCATAAATAAAAAAGGCCTCCAAACTTTTGAAAGCCGATGTGGCAGGGGACTGACGGTCACCCAGCTTGTCTCTTAGGTGGTCACAGCCTAGGAGAAGAAGAAAAGGATTCAGGGTTGTGCATTTCTTTACCTGGCTTCGTTCCTGCATGTTGTTTTCCTTCACCTAAGAAAAAGGACATCAGTGATCAATGGGACCACATGCCTTCCACCAAAAGCCAACCAAAGCTAAACATTTCCTGGCTGAGGACAATGTTCTTGTTGCTACAGGCTGCAAGTCAGTCAAAGCACCAAAGAAAAAGTATTCAATCTGTCCTACTGATGCTCTGGGGTTCCTACTGTGTTAGTGAAAAAAAATCACAGAGGTTTAGTTCAGTGACTAATGATGCGGCCCAAGGAATGCCCATCTTTTGTTGTGCTCCTCAAGTTTCCTTAGCTTACGCATACAACGCTATTCCTCTTGCTCTTAAACTGTGTGTAGGAAAGTAGGAGGGAGAACAGCACAATCATGCTGGCTACCTGTTAGGCACCTAGGTGAAAGAATTCAAACTGGCCAATAACCTATGCACTCCTGGTGCCTTCCCCTCACCGGTGTGGGTTCATTTACCCTCAGGAAGAAAGGCTGCGTGCACTTCCTGCATGATGGTGAAGTTCCCCGAGTTGTAGCTCCGTAGGACAGCCCGGAGCAGCGCTTCCACAGCCTTGTCCCAGGAGGCCACCTGCTGGCTCAGCACTGCCAAGGTCAGGTCGTGGCAAATGTGGAGCAGAAGCTGCAGGGAGAAGCCAGAGTGGCAGTTAAGCATCCTCCCACAGAAAGCGCTAGAATGACACCAGAGACCCCTGTTAACTGCACTTGGACAGAAGTGCACACAGTCCACAGTTAAGAAAGGTCGTCCCTCCACCACCCCTTTTTGCTTCCCCATCTGAAACTTGTATGTCTGAGTGCAAAGCAATATACTGTCTTGAGTTCAAGTCTGTTCATGTAACAAGTACCCTGACATTGCATTTATTAAAACAAAAGTGAGCTTCTGGAACTAAAAGCTGTAGTTTAAAACAACCATAACAAGCAAACTGGAGTATCACTTACAAATTTTATCAATTGTAGTGAGGAATTTGATCAGTTTTGGCAAATATATCCCCTCTCCCCACACCCTGATCTGATTTTGCCATTATAATTTCACCTTTTCTAGAATTCATAGACAATGGAACTGTAGAGTATCAATCTTTCTGTCTTGGTGCTTTCACTCCCAATGCTTTCAAGATTCACGGATACATCTGTGCACCGGTCATTTGTTCCTTCTTACTGCCGCACAGCATGGTGGGCCGCTGTAGGTAGGCCACAGCAATGCACACCCGCTCACCAGCTGCTGGACATTTGGGTTGTTTCTGGTTTTTGGCTGTTGTGAACTAATTTAGTTTCTTTTAGTGAAATTATCTAGGCAGTAGGATTGCTGGGTCACTGGGCACATGGATGTTTGTTTAACTTTAGAAGAAACTGCCGACCTGTGGGACCATTTGAGGATGTCTCTTCCATCAGTGATCTAATAACGTTTCTTTATTTTCAAGGCTATATTCATAGGATGGGTAGAATAGTTATAATGAATTGATTTGAATCTTTGCATCAATATGGATAGATTTTACAAACAACAGTCACTGCAGTAGCAGGGCACAAACTAATAATTGTGGTCTGACAAAGGGGCTGCCTCCATGCCTAGGCCAGGCAAGGGGACTGGAACTGAGGAGTGGAACACCAATGACTTCAACTAGAGTGTATTTTCTTTACCAAAAAACAAAAGAAAATACAAAACAAACCCACAAAATACTATACAGCAAAAGTGACAAAATGTGAACATTTGTTAATTCTGGGTGATGGGTACTGGCATGATTCTCTGTGCTTGTCTGTATTTTTAGACTTCTTTTTCTCTTTTAATAGGGAATCCTGATTGAAAACTAACTTCAAAGGGCTTTAGTCTCAAGATCTTTCCAGGGCCTGCCTTAGTCTTTTCTGACATGCAAAGTGACACTGGATTGGTTTCCTTCTACTAGACACAGATTAAGGAATTCTTACAACTGAGTGATTAGTATCAAAGGCTCACACAGATGGGGTACCTGTTTGGAGGGGGTGTTATTTGTAGCAGATGGGTACTGGATATTTTGCAGCTGCTGAAATGCTGCCTGATACTGCTCTGGGGTGTCCAGGCCAAAGGTGCTCTTCCATATGGCAGTCACCCTCTCTGGGAAGGGCCCTTCAGTGTCTGTGGACCAGGCGTTGTAGGAAGACGAAGAGCTTTTGCCCTTTGATAGCTGCTTTTCCTCGCGGTGCTTAGAGAGTAGCTCAAGGAGGCAGAACACCAGTCTCTGACCCTGGAATCCCACATAAAGGAGAGGAACCATTACACAGGGAAAGGGCTTGATGATCTAGACAGTGTCCCTGAGTTTCTCACAGCATCACCCCTGTACATCTGCAGCAATCACACCCCGTTAGCGGACTGCCTGCCCAATGTGAGTCACGTGTAAGGGGAAAAGAGGTGATCTGGCAGTTTTCTAGCTACCTTTTGGAGGAATTCCTCTCCGTAGCCCTGCACCCACGTCACCATCTGCTGTGACATGGTCCCCAGTGAGAGCCCCAGCCGCTGCGGCTTAGGCCCCACACAGATGAGCCATGATCTGTGCGGGGCTTATCTGCTTCTTTGCCCAGCCCAGCGTGAGATTAAGGAATGCAGAGAGGAGCCCAAGGGGCGGAAGGTGCTAAGGAGACAAACTGTGGCTCTGAGCTGGGGCAGCAGTCAGGGGCCACGTCCAGTTAGGGTTAACAGAGGGAGCTGGCTGCAAGGAAACAGAAACACAGAAAAAGGCCTGGAAAATCTTTCTTTTTGCTGGATTTTAATTTGCCATGACTTTTCCCAATTGAGCTTGGGAAGGACTCTGTTCCATACCACCAAAATAGCCCTTATCAGAACATTTAGCAAAAACTAACAGGTTTACTTGGTTTATTAAGGATGCTGTTTGGGAGAAAAAAAGAAATGACTAAATGACCATTCTGGAAACTTTTTGTTGTGGGTCAATTAAAATCTCTTTAGATTTGGTCATTTAGTAAGTAATATACCAAGGGACACTATCTTCGGGGATTTGCTACTTTTGCTTCCTTTTTTATTTTGCAGTTCCCAGAAAGCTCCTTCCTCACCTAGCATTTCTGTAGGGCATGGACTATTTCGTTAGGAACTATTTTTAGGCCGTTACTCTAAAGGGAGAGAGGAACTGAAAAAAAAAATCTGACAAAGCAAAGTCATCTAACATGGAGCAAATGTTTTTGTATTTTGGATACGTGTGCTGCAGCTTCTAAAGTAATCTCAAGTTTGATGTGTACAACAGGCAGTGGAAGTTAACTCACTGTCAACCACATGGGACCAAAACATGGAACAGAACCTTTCGATTTCACCACACTTCTTCAGGGCATGTGGCTGAAGAGGGGTACTGTAGGCAGTGTTCTGTTAGACGCCAGTCCCTCTCCCTCTCCAGCGATGTGTGGATGACATCAGTGGACAAACACTAGCCCAGGGAGGGGCCGAGCTGCCCAGTCTACTCGTGGATGTTGTACACAGACTGATAAGCAGCGGGGATTAACGTGAACAACCACATTATCTCCTCCTCTGCAAATGGCAACTGACAAGCCATGACAAGCCGTGGTACCTTAGTGCAATAGTATGTCCAGGACACCTGCCAAATTACTACAGCTTGCGCAGCCGGCTGGCTTGTTGGCAGCCCAAAGAGAAAAGGATGTGGGGCCCTTCCAGACTGACCTTCAGACTTTCGTGGAGCTGCAGGGCTTCCTGGGCTCCCACCCAGTTCCTGGTCAGAAGCTGCTCCTGGGCACATCTGAGAGCCAGGGAAGCAGACAACTCATCCTCTCCCACGATTGAAGCCAACTCCGCGGCCGTTCTCAGTGATGCTGCATCGCCCTTTTTGGCCAAAACTTTGGCTGCATCGTAAGCAGAAGCGGCTCCTAAATAGCTACAATATAACAGAAAACTCAAAAAGTGTCATAAACAGATCTTCTACCTCTTCCCCAGAGGGGCAAGTTATTTCCTTTTGTTGGCATTTCCTGCCTCGTGTGCCTTCCTGTGGTCCCAGTGCAGCAGAGAACGGGAGACAGCATCATACGGGGTAAGGACATAAAGGAATCTTTATGCTGAACTAAACCCAAGCAAAGGAGTCACTCTCTCCCAGTTTCCTTAGCTGATGGAATAAGACATCCCCAGAAAAAGGTTTAATTCCTTACTGCCTCTGGGGTTTCTTAAAGTTATGGTGGTCTAGCTTAACGAGTCTTACAAAGCCGGGTTTAACAGGCATATGCTTTTTTATTTTCTAGTCACTTGACCTCCACCTCTGAGCCATGGCTTCTGTTCTGACCCCGCTGCTGCCTCCGGGGCTTACCAGTTAGCTGCGGCGGCGTAGTGGCCGTCTCTTTCGAGGACGGCTCCCCAGCTGAGGTACAGGTCCTTCAGCACTGGGTCCTCTGGGCGCAGCCGGGCCTTGGCAACTGCGATGGCCTCCCTGGAGGCAAGAGCACTTCATGAGCCACGCTGAAAAGGCTGCTCTGGGAGGGACCCCTAGGACGGGCTGCAGGACAGGATGAGCTGTCCCAACTCCTTACAAAACCACGTTTCTGCATACACGGGGAGCTAAGGCCACATGCTACGCTCTGTCCTTCTCCCAGGTCAGCAGATCTGTGGCTTCCTGGGGGTTCCCCAAGACTGCGCCAGAGGGTTGAGGCCAAAACTATTTTAGCCCTGACTGGTGTGGCTCCGTGGGCTGGGCGTCATCCTGCAAACCAAAGGGCTGCTGGTTCCATTCCTGGTGAGGGCACAGGCCTGGGCTGCAGGCCGGGTTCTCGGCTGGGGCAACCGATCGATACCTCTCGCGCACGTGGATTTCTCTTCCTCTTCCCTCCTCCCTTCCCCTCTCTCTAAAAATAAATAAATCAACTATTTTAACAGTAACACTTAAGATTATTTGCCTTTTCTCACTGTGTTGACACTTATTTGAATTGTGCAAAAGCAATGATGGGTAAACTGCTGGCATCTGAGCAAGAATCAAAGTAGTGGCCCTTGTAGTTTTTTTTTTAAAGAAAGGTCAAGGTCCTTGATGAAGCAGTAAAAATGAGTAATTTTACTAAATTCTTCAAGCCCATGCCTTTTAAAAATACGTTAAAAAACAGAAATCCTTGCCCTGGGCTGGTGTGGCTCAGTGGATTGAGTGCCAGCCTGTGAACTGAAAGGTCGATGGTTGGATTCCCAGTCAGGGCACATGCCTGGGTTGTGGGCCAGGTCCCCAGTTGCGGGTGTGCGAGAGGCAACCAACCAATGTATCTCTCACACACTGGTGTCTCTCCTTCTCTTTTGCCCTTCTTTCTACAAATAAATAAAATCTTAAAAAAAGAAATCCCTACCTGAGGATGTTTATTGATTTTAGAGAAAAAGGAGGAGAGGGGTAGAGAGAAAATGGTTGATATAAGAAACATTGATCAGTTGCCTCTGTTACGTGCCCCAATTAGGGACTGACCTGCAACCTTTTTGGTGTACGGGATGACGCGCCAACCAGCTGGGCCATGTGGCCAGGGCAAGCGCATGTCTTTTTAACATTCCATCCATGTGATAAAGCGGGAGGGGCAGGAGTTTTAAAAACTTGTGCCTGTCACTGTGGGTTTGACAGCTTCCAAAACTTTAAAGATGTTTCTGATGAGATTGATGATGACGTTAAGGAATATGATTTTTTTAAATATTCTATAATGAAATGTGTTAACATTTGGAGAATTGTATAACTCGGTGAACTAATATTTTCCAAATAAAATAAAACTTCCGAGTTGTAGGGAGCTGATGGAGTAAAAGGGACCAGAATGAATAAACCCTTCTGCCATGAAACAAAAACCTGTACAAAAATGTATGAAATAACTGTTCTCAGATACTGGGCACCAGGCAGTGCGTGATAGGAGCAACAGGATGGCTCCTTAAAGCCACCTCCCTGTGGGCAGCCTCCAGAGCCTCAGCAGTCCCACTGAGCTGAGGAGGGGAAGCAACTGGAATTTGAGGGAAAGGGAAGAAGCTGTCCACAGAAAGAGTGCCAGGACTCCCAAGGAGTCTGCATGTGCCGGAAACTCAGTAGGGCTGGACAAAGGACAACCAGGGAACAATTCCTAGAGCTCATCCAGGGCTCGGGGACGTCGGAGTTTTGACCAGCCCAGCATACAAGATATTCCAAAAAGACACCAGAAGGCAAAAGGGCAAACTAATTCCAGAGTATGGATTTCTCTAAACCTGCTTCAAAATAAGTCACAAAAATAACACTCTAAAGGAAGGCAAATGAAAAGAGGATAAACAGAAGGAGTCTCTCCAAAGCTATCATATCAAATGGCCGAAAAGCAGTGACGGTTAAAGTACTAGAACAGAGAAAAAAGATGTAGTTCCTACATTCAAAAATTAAAGGGAGGATGAAGAGGGCCAAGTGGGTCAAATATATGGTAATGGCAAGATGCTAGAGTATACAATGGAGTATACAGATGTTCTATTGTAGAGCTATACAATAGCATTTATATAATGCTATTAACCTATGTTACCCCAATACTTTAGTTTAAAAAAGAATAAATGCAATTGAGTCAAGTCAAAAATGATGCAAATCAAGAGAATATGGAATGACATCTTCAAAGTGCTGAAAGATAAAAACTGCTGATGGAATCAGTCATTAGCAGAACTGCATTATGGAAAGATTGTTGAAGTTCTTTAAGTGAAGAAAGGATTGATAACAACTGGAAACTTGACTCTACATGAGGAAAATTAAAAGTGCTGGAAATAAGTATGTGGGTAAATATAAAAAAAGTTAGAATGACAGCCCTGGCTGGTAGCACAGTGGATAAGGTGCCGGCCTGCAAACCCAAAGGCTGCTGGTTCGATTCCCCAGCCAGGGCACATAACCAGGTTGCAAGCCAGGTTCCTTGGCTGGAGGCAGGTGAAAGGCAACCCATACATTGAAAAAAAAAAAAAAAGTTAGAATGACTAAAAAACTTTTCAACAGTAAAAAGGATTAGAGAAAGTAAAGAAAAACAATATATACAAGTGGTAAAATATTATTTAAAGGTAAACTATAATAAATTAAAATGCTCACCCAAAACCCTCAAGTAACCATGAAAAAACAGTGAAGGAATATAGCTAATAATAAATCAGTATTAGATATTAAAGCAAACAAACAATATTCAGTTGATTCCAAATAAAGAATGAACAAATAACAGATGGGAAAAATACAAGATGGTAGATTTAAATCAATCATATCAATATTTACATCAAATGTAAATGGATAAACATTCTAATTAAAAAAGGAGGAGACAATCAGACTGGATAAAAAAATAAGATCCACCTATATGCAATCTAGAAGTATTTTGCTTCTTTTGTTTGTTGGTACTTAGATATATATAAAGTCACATGCCATAAATGATGTTTCAGTCAGTGACAGACCACATGTATGATGGTGGTCCCATAAAATTATAATGGAGCTGAAAAAATTCTTATTGCCTAGTGACATTATAGCCATTATAAAGTCATAGCACAATGCACTGCTCACATATTTGTGGTGAATCTGGTATAAACAAACCTATCACACTGTTAGTTGTATAAAAGTATAGTACGTACAACTATGTACAGTATGTAATACTATGTTACTAGTTTATGTATTTACTGTACTATCCTTTTTATTATTAAAGTGTACTTTCTATACTGTGAACAGTATGTCATGCTACACCTATAGTCTCATACATCTGGTGCATACCTCATCTTTTGATTGTATCATTTTCTCTTGTGCTAAATTTTTTTTTTTAATTTTTAAATTTATTATTTTTAAAAAATTTCATTATTTCCAGAAAGAGGAGAAGGGAGAGAGGCAGAGAAGGAGAGAGACATCAATGTATGGTTGCCTTTCACCTGCCTCCAACCACAGACCTGACTGTAGACCTGGTTTGCAACTGGTTATGTGCCCTGGCTGGGGAATCGAACCTGCCACCTTTGGGTTCGCAAGCTGGCGCCTTACCCACTGTGCTACCAGCCAGGGCTCTTGCGCTAAATTTAATCTCATGTTTGTTAGTAATGTACTATGTAGGTTTGTAGCCTAGAAGCAAACAGGCTATACCATTTCACCTAGTAGATGTATAGTAGGCTGTCCCATCTAGGCTCATATACAGTCATTAATGATGTTCCCACAATGATGAACCTGCCTAGTGAATGATGCATTTCTCAGAATATTTTCCTCATTGTTAGGCAGCACATGACTGCACTGTAGGGCAAGAACAGTAACTCGGACAGGAGGGATTTATAGTAATCTCTGTTGAGCAGTTACTTCTAGAGAAAGAGTAAGGACGGAATTGGGGAAAAGCAATTCAACTGAATCTGGAACATGATACTTAAAAAAACTGGGGCCTATAGAGAGCTTTTGGGGTGGCTGGGAGATTGTCCCTTTGTATGTAGAGCTTATAAAAGGAGGTCCTCTTTCAGTAATTCATGAAGCTCTTCGTTTGTCTTATGCTCTCTTCTCTGTTCATGTTGAAGTAACACACATAGTAAATACATTTACAAAAGTAAAGTTTGAAAAAGGACCAGTGGCATGTATGTATTGCTAGAAGTTAACAGTTGTTAAGTATAGGTGGTGGGTGCACAGATGGTTTGTTAAGCTAGTGCACCTATACATATTTCTGTATGTTTCACATGTTTAATTACCACAAAAGGTTTCATACTAGAGCTGTTAAATAGATTAATTTCACATTATGCCCAACTGCAGGTTTAACTATTTGAGGGTTTTACAGACCTGTAGAAATGGTTTGACTTGAGTAGCTCCACAGCTTCATACACTTTGTGGATAGAAAGTAGGTGAGAGGCAGCCTTGACATACTGATCCTGAAAGCATAACTGTTTGGCAAAAGCTTCCACAGCCCACAGCCACACATTGTAGCCAGCTTAAAAAAAAAAAAAAAAAAAATGTTAACAAGCAGCAGGCTTAAGGGGGGAAACGCATGTACATATATACTTTTGGGTTGAGAATACCTTTTTAGTAACTATATTAAGCAGTAAATTTATTTATTTATTTGAAAAATATGGAACGCTTCGCGAATTTGTGTGTCATCCATGTGCAGGGGCCATGCTAATCTCTGTATTGTTCCAATTTTAGTGTATGAGCTGGCGAAGCAAGCACAAGCAGAACATTTAGATAACTCAATTGCCATTATAGATAATTTGCTTCATCTATCCCTCTCCACACCCACATTTTGAAACATAAACTGATCATGTAACATGTACACAATTCAAGAGGCATAAAAAGGCTGGAGGCCAGGAGGGCGGCTGCCGTGTTGGCTGTGGATACTGACTGGTGTGGAGCAGGAGAGTGCTGGTAATGCCATGCTGCCTGATTTGGGTACTGGTTACAAGGTTCAGTTTGTGAAATCTGCGCTGTACTCCTGACCTGGGTACTTTCTGTGCGTATGTATAAGTGTGTGTGTGTGCGCGCCCACGCAGCATATACTTAAATTAAAAGCTAGAAAACTGGGCACAAAAGGCGCCCTCTGACCCATGTCATCCAAATCCTTTTCCCTAGAGACAGTCCTTAGTTCTTCTCAAACCTTTGGGAATCAAGTCTATGAATACACAACCTCACGTGTGTAAATACGAATGACAGAGTATTAATATCCTGTTGTGCATCTACACCTTGCTGCTTTTCACTTACTGTGCCCTGGAGTTCCATTCCATATTAGAATGTTCCAAACTGCCTCATTCTTTTGCTATCTGTAGGAGTTTCTACTGTACAGAGATGTAACCAGTGTCATATTAATGAACTTCTGTGATCTTTTCCTATCATAAATAATGCTGCAACAATAGCCATGAATATCTGTCATTTTGCACATGTGAGTCGAGTTAAATTCCTACAATTGCAATGGCTGAGTCAAAGGGGATGTGCATTTAAAGTTTATTAGATGTGGTCAAATTGCCCTTCAAGACATTGTCCGTAATGAGTGGACATATCCTAGAGACAACAGGGCTTTTGTTGAAAAGAACATACCAACTGGTGCCATAGCCACGAGATTGTCCGTCAGCTCCCCTCTCTCTGCTGCAGCCTGGAGAACACCCTTTAGATCTCCTTTCCAAAGCATGAGCTGGTGAAATAACTCAGGGTGGCCGTTTTCCAAGTGACCCTTTCCTGTTTGAAGGAGAGATACTGTTTGGAAAGTACTTCAGAAACATCTGTCTTCACTTAACTTCTTACAAAAAGGCAGGATGAAGGACAGAAACAAACTCCTAAATACGTTGTCCCTCAATGACAGGTAAGTCACTTCCCAGAGTTCGTAATGGGGCCTGAGGCCCACTCAGTCATTTCAGTCAGTCACATGGAGTGAACCCTGGACGCTTAGGGACCTATGACAGATGCAAGGGATCTGGGACTGTGCAAACGGGGTAGCTCGAAACCTAGTCGGCTGACGAGTAATTCCATTGCAAGGCCACAGGATGGCAGCCATAAAAGACATACATACACAGCTTTAGGGAACGGGGACATCTGCAACAATAAACATAAAGAAAAGCATTAGGGAAGTGTGAAGATGGAGGGCTCGCCTCACCTTCAGCCTCCAACATTCTGTACAGGGTGGCCCTGTCTGTGAATAGCCCCAGGTGGGATCTTTCCTCTAGATCAGCAGATGCATCCTCCTTGAGCTCTGCTAATTTAAAAAGACAAAATAATCAGATGAAGTGATTACACAGGTCACTTTTTTGTCCAATTACTTCAGAATGTTATGCTTAGAGCAGCAATTTCAGACCCTGAGAAAGAGTCCTATGTCCTTGTTTAGTCTAATAGAGACCCCTGCTGGTTACGAAGGTAGCAAAATACCTTCCTCTATAGTTTGCTCAAAGAAAGATGGGGGGTGGGGTGGGGATGTAATAAAAGGTTAACCCAAAATTTGACACGTATTTAAATGTAGTGAAAACCAAAACACAGAAAAACCAAAAACCAAAAACCAACCAACGTCCTTAATGTTCACTAGGACCTACTACAAAGGGATTCAAAATATATTCTCTGTTTTAAAAGTCAACTGGGTAATTTTCCAAAAGGAAATATGTAAAACTGTATGGTTAATCATATAAGTTATGAAGTCATCACAAAGTTCCAAAAAGAGGGCTATGTATATAATAAGAGCATCCAATATCTCTGAAGGGAGACAAGAAACTGCTAATAGTGTAACCTTGGGGAAAAATGGAAGAGTGGGTGTGAGGGGTGTTAAGGGTAGGAGGGGGTTTTACTTCCTATTATTTAAAAAATATATTTAAGTATATTTTATTGATTATGCGGTTATAGTTGTCTCAGTTTCTTGACCCTACTTTCTTTTTATACTGTTTCAATTTCATTTTATCCTGTACATTCCTTTTCAACATGTAAAATTCAAAATTAAAAAAATATAATTGCTCCAATATCAAAATAACAGACATTAGATGAGAGCTTTGAAAAATTAAAACCATAAAACCTTCTGTAAACATTTCCAGTAATTTTTCTTAAAGAACTGCCTTACGGTGGTCTGTTCCTAACATGCAAGTAACTTTGTTTCTACATGAGGATACTGTTGATTCATTCTGAGATGTTTAGCCCCGGGCACCTGTTCCAGCACACACGTAGCTGGATGCCCAGTGGCAGCAGCAGAGCGTTCGTGACGGGGAAAGGCAGTGGAGTGTGGACAGTGGGCCAGCAAAGGGAGCCTGCCAGAGGGGCGAGGGGGAGGGGCGGCTGGAAAAGAGTGCAGAAGTTCAAACAAGCTTGGATGTCTGTCTGCACATTCGTTCAGCAAGTAAACAAGCCCCTCTGTGTGTCAGTTCCCAGAAGACCACAGACGGCCAAGGAAGAGTCTTCTTGTACCTCTGGAATACTTCACAGTTGCCAGCACCAAACAGTCCTGATGGAGCTCCTCCTTGGACCTGTGGTCCATGCTGGTACTCAGTGGAAGTATGAGACGGGCTTTGCGCTTCTTGACCAGGGCCTCTGAAATGGAGGGGAGGGTTGGACAGTCTGAAGGACAGCTGATCAGACATGAAACCGAGTGCCCAAGGTGTGAGTGTAACCAACCGCAGGGATACCACTGGGTATAGGAAGTCTCCAGGATCATAAAGAAGCTTTTAAATTGAATCAACTTGAGGCAATGTTCATCATACACACACGCACGCACGCACACTCACACACGTGACCCTGTGAACACTCGTGAGCAACAACAACTGCAAAACAACCCTTCATCAAATATTAAAAAATGTTTAACAAACATGACCCAAAACTGAAGCCTAATCAAAACACAACCATTTAAAACTTTAAAAGACCCACACCTTTGAGTTTTCAGTTGCATGTAACATTTGTGGATGCTTTCACAAAATCTTTTAATTATTAGATACCAACCTGGCTTGTCTTTAGGTGGCTCCTTTTTCAGTAAAGTGACTTTATTATTAACGATGACTTTGGGCTTTTCTAAGCCTAAGGAAACTGGAGGGCAGACAACTGGTTCTCTAGAAACTACATCATAGAGGAAAGAAAGAAAAAGTTTAGGTAAGAACAATGTAGAATCTGGTTCTTTTTAAAAATTAAGAACTACATTAAGTTTAACGGTGCAATTTTATCTATTACCCCAAAATATGAGAAGACTTTGGAAAGGAAGCACAGGTGGTCTCCTTCTCACCCCCGAAACTGTGTTCCAGGATTCGTAGAAGTTCATTGCTTATAACTCCCAGACCGATATAAGGAAAAGTTATAGACTTCTAGTGTCCACAACTTCGTACCAGAGGCCCAGGAGTTCCCAACCACTGCTCAGGTGACAAAGGACTTTCTACATATTTAGATGGTGAAGTACTAATTGCACATTCAGTTACACAAAGAGTAACTTTACTACTGAGGACATGTGATATGGAGTCACAATTCTGAACCATAACCGTGAGCTTAAAACAAGCTGTTGATGTTCAGGGGAAAAGGACTTTTGGTGTGCAGCCATTTTATGATAAAAAGGTGTTTTGATGAACTTAGAAAATAAATCCATTAAGCTTTTCAGCCCTTTATTTACCACAGTTCCAACAGCCCACCCCACCAGGATGAAGAGGGTCAGGAATGACTCTACTGTATATGTTAGACACTTTAATTGCCACATCAAAATACTGTTTTAGAATTAAATATGAGTCACTGCTTCTGTTTATATTGTTTGCTATTTAGTCATTTGAACAGATAATAGGACCAGAGCTTTAATATAAATATATTAAAAAATTAAAGTGCTAACATTTTATCCATTGACATTTTTTCCCTTCAAACTAGAAGTAGAGTGCTTTGTTAGAAATTAGTGATGGAACACTGAAAAATAGTTTTAAAAAATGTATTTAGTTTTTAAATTAATTTTTAGAGAGAGGGGAAAGGGGAAGGGGCAGAGGAAGGGGGAGAAAGGATGGGAAAAGAGGGAGAGAGAGAGAGAGAGAGAGAGAGAGAGAGAGAGAGAGAGAGAGAGAGACTGAATTCTTGTTCCACTCATTCCTAACTGGGGATTGAACCTGCAGCCTTGGCTTATCAGGACCAGCTGAGCTACCGGCCAGTGAAAAACAGTTTTGTAAGAAATCTGAGAACTATAAGTATAGTTGAATAGACTGAAAGAACTGAATCATAACTCATGGATCTTTTTAGGAAAACCACCAGGTACAGGCCTCAGGAGGAAGGGTGAAAAGCTGCAGACTGCCAGGGAGGCTGTAACTTCCAGGTCAGACATTTGTCAGGGACAGTGGTTCCCTTCAGTGAACGCGGGCGGTGATGTCCAATTGCTGGGGCTTTTCCCAAGTAAGTATCCATGCACACACCCCCTAGCTCCGCTTTGTCCCACAGGCCTACCCTGCCCAACTTCGTAAGAAGCTTCCTTACAGAACTTATTTCTAGCCCAATCATCCACTAAGTCCCTTTTAATGTTTCAGAGGTGTTTAGAGGTTTAACGAAGCCCTTTGAGAAAACCTAATGCCGCCTCCAAGGGCACCCAAAATACCACTTAAGTTTAGGAATTGGGAAACCAGGATGTCAGGGCAGAGAAGTTTCACACCGAGTAAAGACCTGAACTTGCTGGTCACGACTGTTTAGTAGAGTTGGTGACGTGGCACCTACTTGCAGAGGCGGAGGGGACCCGGCAGGGTAACTCCGGCCCAGGGGCCTCCTCCTCCCCGTCCTGCTCAGATGTGCTGCCGTTCTCAGTGGGCCCCGCGTCCTCCCGCAGGCTCCCCTCCTCATTCCCGTTAGGCAGGTCCTGCTTCACGGCCCCTCTCGGCGTGGGCTTTTTCTTCTTTTTGGGCTTTGGCTTAGGTTGGGAGAGCCTTTTTTTCTCCAGTTCAATACTTTTCTTGCCTATAGGGATCACAATGAAAAAAAAAGGGACAGGCCACAAAATTTATCCTTGGCTTAAGACACACTCACTCTCGGAGATAGTATCTCCACATGCTCAGTCCTCTTTTTGGATGGCAGCCTGCCTTCCTCTTTCCTGTCCTTCACAGTGAGTTTGCAGCTACATTATCAGAATGTTAAAACCAAGCCAAACTCGTTGGGGATTTTATTAAATCATAAATACCATGCCCAATTACCCTGAATACTTTAGTGTACATCCTACAAATGGATACTCTCCTACATTATCACAGCACAACCATGAACATCGATACATTACTACCATCTACTCCACATACTTCAAGTTTCACCAGTTTTAACCAAGAAAGTCTCTTACAGCAACAGGAATCACACACTGCACTCACTTGTTTGTTACGTCTCCCTAGTTTCCTTCGGTCCAGAACAGGCTCAGTGTTCCTTTGATTTCTTGACTTGGACCTTTTGACGCCTGCCTGATATTTTCATGGTTAGATGAAAGACATACATGAATGTCTTCCTTGCTTGACCTGATCAGCTGTTACCAAGGAAGAGAGAGAGGGAAGCAGGAAGCAGCCGAACGCTTATGGTCTCACTGACCATAAGGTGTCACTGACCTTGAGGAGGCCGGGAGTGTTCTTGCATGGAAGTGAGCCACTTGTGCACGCAGAAGTCATCTGCCCCTGAGTAGATGCAGTCTGGGTCCAAGGGGGACCAGGCCACGCAAAGCAGCCGACCTCGATGTCCTCGAAAATTGAACAAAGGCTCTTCCCGGAGAGTGTCCCACACCTAAAGCCAAAAGTCACATGACCGAATAGACCACTTCTGGTTATTCTATTATTCTGTGGTATAAATTTGAAAAATCCCAAGTAGAAAAAGTCTGTGCATATTTTATTTCCTCCTGCGATTTGTAATTTTCTCTTGGGAGTTCAATTTCAGAGAGTGCTACCTCCCTGGGGGTGACCCTGAATGAGCTTCTCCTGGAGGCCAGTGGGGTTCACTGTCCCGCATTAGTAAGGTTTGTTATGTATGAAGGGCGTTTTAACTCCGCCCGTTCCTGCACGTGTGATGTGTGCCGAGGGTTCTGATTTCTCATAGGTGATTCTTTTGTCCCCAAGTAGGACCCGGGCAGTTGACCAGTATCCCTGCTGTTTCTTGAATTACCCTTGTCCCCATTTCATAGAGGGCAGCACTGCCTGGCTCTCAGCCATGTGAGAGCCCAGTCATAACTCAGCGCTGAGACAGACACCCACAGAGGTGTCTGCCCTCCAGTTCCTCAGGTCTGATACCTGAAACTTCTGCCTCATAGTTCTAGCTTGGCAGCTCGACTTTACTTTTTAGAACTTGGGAGATTTCTGACTTATCAACTTCTTATTAAAAATTGTTTTATGATTTATTAGCCACCATTTTTGTGTTTGAACAGCACTGAGTACTTTTCACATCTATTTATAAGTTCATCATACTGACAAGCAAGTCAGAATGAAATCTTAAAAAAATATGAGTTTAGCTAGTTTCTATTAATACTTTCCTTTTCATCTAAGTAAAAATAAAACACACCCAATCCTAACCTGTTGAGAGCTCAGATATATGGAAAAAAATGAAAATGTTTTCTAGGACTCAGAAATCCCTTTCTGTGGAATAGGAGCCAGGGAAGGACAACTGGGGGGGTGGGGGGGAGAGGAAAGGGGGTGAGTCAGAGCACACTGTGGAGAACCCACAGGCTCTCAGTAGTACCTGAGCTGTGCCATCATAGGAGGCAGACACCAGCCTTCCGTTATGATGTGGACTCCATGCCAGGCTGGTGATCTTGGCTGTGTGCCCTGCGAGTGTCCGGAAGGGCTCTGTAATGGTCACTGGAGATTCAGGGTTACTCTCTACAAGACAAGGGGGCAATGAGGATAACAGCCTGTCACACAGGGTTGTGAGAGCTGGAGGTAGTCAAACATGTGCATGAGATATGGGGTGTGTGTGTAAATACTCAAATGCTACGGGAAGAGGGTATAAACTGGAACAGTGTTTTTTGCAGTCACTTGGCAATAACCATTCTTTAAAATCCTAGAGCAAACATGCAGCAAACTGGTAACACTGGTTACTAGTGAGGAATGAGGTTATGGGAGGAACTTTACTTTCTGTGTTACCATTTCTGTCATAGTTGAGATTGTTCTTATTTTAAATAAGATGAATATATTACCTTTGAAAACAAAAAATAACATTTATTTTAATAGCGAAAAGCACGTAAAGAAGTACAGAGACAGGAATGGAAAGCAGCTAGCTACATGACAGCACCCCCAGTGTGGCAGAACGCCGAGTTACCTATGACCGCCTGCAGGTTGTGCACGTAAATGACAGCATTGTTGGACCCGGAGGCCATCAGGTAGCTCAGCTCCGGCTGGCTGCTGTGCTCCTGATGCCAGCAAATAGCATTCACCAGCTTGTGGTGCTGCTGGATTGTGC
Organism: Noctilio leporinus; assembly: GCA_004026585.1. Lineage (NCBI taxonomy): Eukaryota > Metazoa > Chordata > Mammalia > Chiroptera > Noctilionidae > Noctilio > Noctilio leporinus. The sequence goes on from PVIW01001851.1 coordinate 96,436, forward strand.
AGATCAGTTTCAGGTTGGGAACCTGGAATATTTCTATGGATCTAAAATAAGAAACATACCAAGGCAAGAAAGGTAGATAATCAATTTGCCATCGATGCAAACATGTATCTCCTCCATCCCATCAGTCAAGGAGAGGTGAAAAGGAAGAGTAACCCTGTCTGTTACTGCAAAGGTTGGTCTCTTAAAAAGAACCAGGTATAAAAGGGTGTCTCTCAAAAACTTTTGGCTTTAAAAAATCCCCAAAATCTCTGGAAAGTTGTGTTTATCAGGCTTTTGTAATAAACTGTATTAGGGAGAAGCTAAAAGAAGAATGAATGAAGCAGTGGCTGAATTAGGACTCTGTTACTATGAACAGTGCGGAAGGGCATGGTCAGGCCCAGAGAGGACCTGTGCCCAGGCTTACTTTATTAAAAATGAAGGGAGATTTAGGATACACACTATGACAGAACTGCACAAAACAGCCACACATGGAGTAGGCTAATGCTCTCTTTGGGGTGAAAATATCGAACTTATTATACAACTCAAAGATGCAGGCAGCTCCTGGATCACTCACAGCTATCAAGGATAAATGAGAATATCAAATACAACTGGGCTTCTCCAACTAACATTACAAGTGGCCGTAACTGGCTTGAGAGCAAATGTATGTTCAATTATAAAGTGTTTTTTAAAGAAGCAAATACATACCCATCTTCATTGCCAAGAGCCATGATTTTGCCATCTGCTTTCCAGCTGATCTCTGTGTGTACAGGCAATTTGTACTGGAAAGCAAAATAAACTGATCCTTACTAAAAACGTTGTTTCCATGTACCTTACAAATCAATGATGACAGCACTGAAAATAAACCCCTAGACTTTAAAAATGTTCTAATTATACAACAACCATTCTTGTAAATAATCTACATTACTAATCAAAGAATAATATCCTAATGATAATTTCCTAATTGGGACAAAAAGAGGCCAGAAAATACTAAATGTCTACAGCGTCTAACCTCATGAAATAAACTACATTAAAAGCACTTTTATTCTACAGCGAAGAATAAAACATATCCATTGCCTTTGACAATACAGGCATTATGGTCTCCTTAACAAATACCATGCCCATCATCCTTGTCTTCCTGTCCCTTTTGTTTCCTTTCATTTTTTTCCTGAATTCTGTGTTGGTGCTCCCCCAGGGTGCCTGGGCTCTCCTTTCCCCACTTGGCTCTTTACATCACCTCCTATGTGCCCATGGCTTCTTCCACTACCATTCATGTACAGGGATTACAAATTTCTATTTCTAGCCCAAACTCCTTGTATGAGCTTCTTATCCACATATTCAACTACCACAAAACTCAACCCTCATTAGGAACAGGAATTTGGTCTCTTTTATTCAGTGCTGAATGTTAAGGTTCAGATAGTATTTCAGTCAGGGCACATGACTGGATTGCAGGCCAGGTCCCTAGTTGGGGGTGTCGACAGGCAACCAATTGATATTTTCCTCTCTCCTAATGGATCGATGTTTCTCTCCCTCCCTCCCCTTTTCTAAAAATAAATAAAATCTTAAAAATGAAAGACAAGAGAGGAATGTAGTCAATAAAAATAACTCAGTTTATGACTAAATGCTTTTATGCTAGCCATACAAAAATAATGAGCAACAATAAAAAATGCTCTTTTTGCAAGAGTAAGGAAATCTCAGCATTTATGATTTTACTTCAAAAGGTAGTTCTGGCATACAGATATATTGATATATTGATGGTAAAGCAAATGTAATTAAATGCAGGAATCGAGATCAAGGGGAACAGGGAATTATTTGTATTATTTCTGTAGCTTTTCTATAAATATGTAATTGCTTCACTAAAAAAGTAAAAGCAAATGACAGTTTCTTCTTTAGCAAAATACCCTGCAGCCACACTTGGACACCATATTATAAAGTTATTTTGATCAAGGCCTGACTTTGGAGGAAGAGGCTGGTCTGAAAAAAAGATTCTTTTATAGCCAAGATCTGAAAAGTTTATAGTAACTCACCACTGCAATAGAAATAAAACTTTTTTTTTTTTTGGATTAAGTTCCTTGCTTTACTCAAGGATAAAGAATTCTAAGATGTGTGTTATAAATTAACTGAGCTTTTAATATCTAAGAAACCTGACTGAGCATTGTGGATACCTACAAATAATGGCATTTATTATATAAGATGGGAAACCAAGACGCAGAGATCAAGAGGAGACTTGAGACAAGAATTTACTTTGATTGAATTGGTGTCCCTGATGAGTCTGTTGATGTCGAAGGCCTCTCCACTCAGCTTCCAAGGGTTATGCTGTAAGACAAGCCCTTCCCCTCCACAGCTGTAGAGAGTGAGGGAAGGTCTGTCTCCTTCTCCTATATGAGGTAAGAGAGCTAATCAGTTTTGCAGTCCACCGGCTATAGTACAACCATATCATACATACTATCAATTGTTTTAACAGAATTATATCAGTACATTGCACTAAAGCCACAGTTCTTTGCATCAGAACATAGTTGTTAAGAGTAGAAGTAAAATCAGTATACTAATACTTCAACATTAATATTTATAATGCAGTGTATTTTAAACATTTCTCTGCTACTCATAATAGTAGGGGTGCCAAAGTGGGAACAGAAAACTTGTTCTCAGCGGTTTTGAGAATTTACCTTTTCTTTAAGAAATGAGTACTCTTCTCTTTGGGCAGTTAAACAAAGGGAGCTGCAGGACTTCCTATGACTAACTATAAGGAGCTATCCTGAAAGCAGCAATTTCTTTAGTGTTACAGCAATCCTCTTGTTGATTTTTAAGCCAGCAATGGTTCTGATGGTTTTCTGTATGGGCAAATTGTATTTTCACCGCTGTTAGAATTTTGCCTGGCATAAATTAAGGGTCTAATAAACATTTGTTGAGTGAATGAATGAACTCCCAATTGCAATGCTGTTTGAGTTCGGATGATTTACACTATCCTCTCTGTGACCAATTACTATGGATATTCACAGTAAGGTAAGGAAACTTTACCAAAGGTTTTTCCTGAAGATAATCATTTTAAAAGATATTTTTGAAAGAATTATCACTTAAGGAATAAGAAAGAAAAAGACAAGGCTGAGGGGCTAGAAGAGGGAACGGGTCAGAATATAATGAAAGGTAAAAAATAGATCATTTGAGAAATTCTCAGATTGCCTTAGACCGTAGGGAGACTTATTATGGGTGAATGGTTTCTGACTTCTCATCCAGCACCACTGCCCTGGTAGACCTTGGGGACACAGTAGACTCAGGCACTGCACTAGAATATTCTGAGTCTTAAGTGTCCTAGGATTAAACTGAAAGAAAGAGAAACTCCCAAGTTTGGAAGGGAATAGCTCAGATACTTACCAAGTGACATGGAGGGTACTGGTGGCCCCCAGGCTAAACTGTACACAGTCTTCTTATGGTACGTGCTAGAGATCTGTGGCGGTCTGGGAGGAAGAGGAGTTACAAACAGAAGGATTTAAAACAAAAAGGCAGAGCGGGAAAAACACCTTCCCCTCTTAAAGGTCTCTTATGAACTTAGTTGCTGATACTCGAGAAAAACAATTTAATAGCAGCCTTCTCCAAATAGCTGATTGTAAACAAAGCAACTACTTAAATAACATGCCATGTAATGCTATCTACTAACAAAATGACTAAGTCCCAACGACATTTTACCCAGAAAAAAAAAGGGACCCCTCTCATCCCCTCTACCCAACCTACTCATCTGGCCAGTTTGTAATTATTTTCCCCATTCCACCCCAAGTTGCCCACTTTACTTAAATGTCAAATATTCTAGTACTACTGTAGTTACCGTAGCAGTATAAAGGCTGTTGCAAAAAGAAGAAAGCGGGACTAGATAGAAAATGCTAACTGCTCAGCCTAAAACTAACGTCACTGCTAGACATATATTATCAACGTGAAAATGTATCCACCACATCTTCAAGTAAAAGACTGTATGTAAGTTATTTTTGGTTTATCCTGTCATTAACATCACATTCTTAAGAGTTTTCGATCAAGTTTAAAGTTTTGGACTTAAAAAAATTTTTTTTTATTCATTATTTTTAGAAAGAAGGGCAGGGAGGGAGGAAGAAAGGGGAGAGAAGCATCAATGTATGGTTGCTTTTCACCTGCCTCCAGCTTTTTTGTTTTAAAAAAAGAAACCTCTGTCTCAAGGGTATTTTTTTGATTGCTCTGGTGATTAATAGTACATAATGTGCCAGTAAAAGGCAGTGTGGTTATTAACTTTAGTGTATACTGTATGCTTTATATGGTTTTAGAATTCTAGGATTCCAGAACCTATGACTGAACTAGCCATTGATTGATTTACTTCCATGTGCTTGATATATTTATTGTTATAACTCTAGACAATAAATTAAAATTTCTTTGGCTATAAGAAACACAACAGCAGTTCTGGGAGATTGCCTAAGAATATGTCTGCAGCAAATGCATCCCCCTACTTCATACCTTTTCTAGTGTTAGTCTTAACATTCAGCTTTTCATAACCACAATATATTTACTTAATAGAATTAGGTAATTTTGTGATGACACAGAGCTATTTAGGTTAATATAGTTTTAACATTATGCTAAGTGAACTAAGCCAGTAGCAAAAGACAAATATGAGATGATTTCACTCATATGTGGACTCTAGTGAGCAAACTAATAAGGAAAATGAGGACAGACTCATAGATGGAGAGCAGGGTGACAGCAAGGAGGGGTGGGGAGTTTAGGGGGTGGAAGGGGTTGATCAAAAAGGAAGAAGAGCTCATGGACATGGACAACAGTATGGTGATTGCTGGGGCAAGGGGGGCCTAAGGGACTAAAAGGAAATGTAAAAAACTACAATAAAGATGAAATTAAATATTCAATTAAAAGTAATAGTTTGATTTTCTTAAATGTGTCTTTGAAATAGGTTTTGTTGAAAATAACAAAGGAGAAAAATAGTTAACTACATGTAGACTATGCATAAGTACTTCAATAACTGCACAAAGGTTAGCTTCGCAGTATAATGATTATCACCTGAAGTGCAGGTAGGCAAACTTACCTTGCAAAGGCCCAGATAGGGAACATTTCTGGCTTCTGAGCCATGTGGTTTGTGCACAGCAGTGGGGCTTCCCTAGTACCACATTTTTCTACCAGATGAAGTAGAAAAATGAGTGTGGCTGGGTCTCAATAAAACTTTATTTAACTTGTTTATGGTTGGATATTAAATCATATTATGGAATTTTGTTAATTTTATTAAGTTACACAGATAAAGTATAGTAAAATGTGAACTTGTGTTGTGAATGTAGCGAGAAAGAACAGAGGTGTTCTCTGTGCTAGACTTTCAATAGTATTCATGAATGCCTGGAAACTTGTGTAAGAAAAAGCTGAGGAAAAAGAAAAGCAAATACTAGCCCTGACTGGTGGCTCAGTGGATTGGCACTGGCCTGTGAACCCAAAGATCGCTGGTTCAATTCCCAGCCAGGGCACATAACCAGGTCGCAAGCCAGGTCTCCAGCCAGGTTCATAGCTGGAGGCAGGTGAAAGGCAACCATACATTGATGTTTTTCTCCCTTGCTTCCACCCTCCCTGCCCTTCTCTCTGAAAATAATAAATAAAATCTTAAAAAAAAAAAGAGAGAGAGAGAGAAAAGCAAATACTTTATATGCCCATAGGTTAGATGGGCTCAAACACCATCACCTGGAAAATATATATATTTTTAAATATTTTATTTATTTATTTTTAGGCAGAGGAGAAGGGAAGGAGAAAGAGAGGGAGCAGAACACAGATCGGTTGCCTCTCACAGGCCCCCAGCTGGGGACCTGGTCCACAACCCAGGCATGTGCCCTGACCAGGAACCGAACCAGCAACCTTCTTTTTACAGGCTGGTGCTCAATCCACTGAGTCACAACAGACAGGGCTGAGCAACATTTTTACAAATTAAATCCTAAATTTTAAGCCTTAGTCTGAGAGCCAGAATCTTAAAGATGCTTCCCAGGCCAACTGTGATGCATGTCCAGGTTTCTGAACGCAAAGCCCATCACTGACACTGCGGTAACAGCCTCAACAAAGCTCTGTTGGTCTTACTTGCTGGAGCAGGTGTCATACACCCCCACTTTTCCGTCATCGGTCCCAAAGGCTAAGCAGCCTTCCTTGGTTGGGTGCCAGCACAGCTACAAATGTAGGAGGGAAGGGCAGAGCGTTAGGGGATTCTCAGGTTATCCTTCAGGCGTTTGAATGGAAAACTTCCTTGCTCTTGGTGTCTTTTAGTTTTACAAATTCTCATTATTTAAGAGAGAAACAAAGAAGTATTAAATACAAAGCAAAAGTCACCTGTAATCTTAACCATCCAAAACACCCCACTGCCAGTACTGTATTTTTCCAGAATTTTTTGTGCGAATAAACTTTATATATATACAATTGAGAAAACAAAAATAGATTCAAACATGAAATGATGTACACACACCACTGAGTGGGGATAAAAGATGCTTGAACAATTTAGAGAATAGGATTCTATTAATAATTAATAAAATTTGGAAAGATACATCACAAGTTGTCAATAGCAGTTCTTTGGGTTATGGAAGTGAGGAATGGAGTGGAGGGCAGAGGGGGAGAGTTTTTGCTTTCTGAACTCCTATACGGTTTGGTTTTCTTTTAAACCACAAACACTGGTTTTAGACTAAATGGCCACAACAGAGGCCTCATTTTGGAGGAAAAAATGTATACGTATGGTTTGTAATGTGCTTTCTGTTTTGTAATTTACATTCTTCATGCGTCATTAACATTTTTCACATCAAGTAAAGATCGGCATATTGTCATTTCTAAAAGCTTTGATACCATTCCAAAATGTGGTTATAGTATGGCTTCATGTATCTTCCATGAATGCACATCCAGGTTATTTCTGACTTCTTACTATTAGAATACGCAGTGACTTGAACAAAACTTTAATTTTAAATCCTAAATTTAGAGATAATGGGTTTGTTTAGAAAGGGTCCTTCTCTTTTATTGAAAACACCATTGAACCACCTATGATTCTCAAGAGTTCATTTAAGTGGAAAGGTATTTTCTAAAGAGAATTACTTACATTGAACAAAAGTTCACAGCAAGCTCAAAGAAAGCATCCTTACCGCTGTAACCTTGGACTTGACACCCTGCCAAAAGTTTTTCACATCGTAGTTGTTCTTTATGGAGAGTGTGTTCCACACGCGGATCATGCCGTCCCCAACGCCTATGGCCAAAGAGCCCGTGTCCACAGGAGAGAAAGCCAGGCTGTAGGCAAAGCCGCCCAGGGAAGGCAGGGTCCAGCAGCACTCCTGGGTAGCCATGTCCCAGCACTTTACCTGAAAAGATGAAGGGTTAGGGCCTAAATATACAAAGAATCAGAGAAATAGGGAAAAATAAAAAAAATCAACACTTCAAACAGGATGGGTTCAGAGTAGATAATGTAATTTATTCTAATAGAAACTGGAAAAGCATCTCTTGGGTAAAAAACCCCAGCTAATAAATTGTAGAGTTCAAAGATATCTTAGCATGTATTTATTCCTAGAGAGGTCAAGGCCATATACTAAACCAGAACCAGGCCTGCCATTCACAAATCCAGTGGCCTTTCAACCCTACTGTATTAGAGCAGTGGTAACTTCCTCAGCCAACTCCAACCAATAAAGATGGCCTCAGGATAGTGGGAAAATCAGAGTTGTTATCTCAAAAAGGAAACTGTTGGTTCTGGCTGGTGACTTAGTGGCTAGGTGCCGGCCTGTGAACCCAAAGGTTGCTGGTTTGATTCCCAGTCAGGGCACATAACCAGGTTGCAAGCCAGATCTCCAGCCAGGTCTGTAGCTGGAGGCAAGTGAAAGGCAACTGTACATTGATGTTTCTCTTCCTTTCTTCCTCCTTCTCTGCCCTTCTCTCTAAAAATAATCAACACCAATAAAATTAAATAATAATAATAATAATAAAAATAATAAAATCTTAAAAAAAAAAAAGCAAACTCTTTTTTCTCTTTTTTCATACTGAGGGCATGAGCAATGCTCAGTTTTTTTGTTTTTGTTTTTTCCTAAAGGTTTTATTTATTATTTCCAGAAAGAGAGGAAGGGTGAGAGGCAGAGAGGCAGAGAGGCAGAGAAACATCAATGTATGGTTGCCTTTCACCTGCCTCTAGCCACGGACCTGGCTGGAGACCCGTCTTACAACCTGGTTATGTGCCCTGGCTGGGAATCAAACCAGCAACCTTTTGGTTTGCAGGCCAGCACCTTATCCACTGTGCTACCAGCCAAGGCTGAGTGCCAAGTTTTTAACTGTCACTTGTTTAACAGGGACTTGGGAGAAGAAAAAGTCTATCACATGAGCCTAGCTGAACTGCAAAAGAGTAAGGCCATAGACTCTGAAAGCCAACACCTCCTTGTAGATATTTCACTAGGAGCATACGGTTCTGCTAACTAAACTATAGGCAAGGATCTACTGAAGCCAAAGCATGATGATCTCATATCCTTCTGCAGACAACAGCTACTCTTCTTTATCACATATGCCTTAATAAAAGGCATCTGTGGTTCCTTGCTTTCCCCCTACCTCTCTGCTGTTAATGTACTTAGTGCTAATCGATCAGTAACGGTAACTCTGAAATTAGGACTGGAGGAAGCACGGTGGGGCAAGAGAACTGGCTGCTGGTTGGAATACCCTTTAATCCCATCTCAATAAGTCATGGTCCTCAGTGCTGAAAGCTGACTAAGCTGCTCTTACGTCTCTGTCCATCGACGTGGAGAGCAGCAGCTGTTTGTTATCCTCAGTTTGTAGGGGACACAAGTTAAACACAATTCTTGAATGATTCTGTCCTTCCAGTGAAGCACTAAAAAGGGTGTATTTCCGTCTCCAAGACTGAGTGAGATCCCACAGCAGCAATTCACCTCTGCAAAGGAACAATAGGTATTAGCTCTCTTTTGCAAACAACCTGAAAAGAGGATATTCTGGGCCACCTCAGTTAAAAATAATTTGTTCATTGTTCCTTTAAGGATAGAAAAATTGTATCTTTTGAAATATGCACAGAATACCCCTGGAAGCACACACAAAAACAAGGAGTCACTCCTGGGGCAGGGGAAAAATTAGCTCTGGGAACCAGAAGTGAAAGGGCACTTTATTGTATCTTTCCTTCTTTGGGACTCTGTGACTGTGCTAGACTACCCTTGGAATAAATTTTCCTAACAGCTTCATTAGAAAATGCCACAATTTGCATAATCCCAAAAGCTTTAATATATAATATCTCTTTTACAGGTCATAGTGGGGTGTGGGATGGGTGTAGGGCCATGACTAATGTTTTGGTGTAATTTTATATGCTCTACCTATATTATTTTGTTTAAAAGCAGGGGCTTTCTCTGTTAAATTCACTTATTTTCTCAAGCAATTAGAAGTTGGTGCTCAAATTTTACTTAATGAATGGCTTTCATTACCCTAAGAGATAGAAAATACTGTCACCTGCTGTTTTTATAGGTGAAGTAATTTGAGGCTCGGAAAAGCGAAGGGTCTTACTCATGAACACATAGCAGGTAAGTCATAGACTGATTCTGAAATTCAGTTCCGCCTGACTTCAGAGTTCACACTCTTAACCACCAGGCTATACTTATTGATCTTTATTCAACTCTGTTATCAGACAACACAGGACTTGGTCCCATGATTTTTCCATTACAAACGACCTATCATAACAGAAGGCCCAACCATTGCTTTCTCCATCTTCTGTGTCTAGAAAAATAAGTCTAGGAATCCCTGAGGCTATAGGAGAAAAAATATCAAAGAGCACAATCCCCCCGCAAAAGACTTACCCAAAACAGCTAGACACCAGCTGTGCTGGCTGGTCCTTGGGCCAGTGGAGCGTCAGCCAAAGGCGTTCTTTAACAGTCGGGTCTACACCCCCTCTTCTCTTCAGAAAGGGCAATTTCAAAGTCATCACACCTGCAGTTTAAAAGAAGGTCCATGGGTGCTCCAGTAGTGCCACTACATACATGAGTCATGAGCAGTTCACAATAGAGTAGTCCCGTTATCTGCAGTTTGTTACCTGTCTGTGGTCAACCACAGTCCAAAGATACTGAATGGAAAAATCCTGAAGTAACAATTCATAAGTTTTAAGTTGTGCACTTATCTGAGTGGCGTGATGAAACCTTGTGCTGTCCGGCTCTGTCCTGCCCTGGACATGAATCATGGTCTGTCCAATGTGCCCATGTTGTATGTCTTCCCCACCCATTTGTCACTTAGCAGGCATCTAGGTTATTGGCTAGACTATCGTGGTCTCAGTGCTTGTGTTCAAGTAACCCTTTACTTACTAGTGCCCGCCAAGTCACTCACCTGACTTATTAGTGTATCGTTGTAATTGTTCTCTTTTATTACTAATATTACGGTTATTAACCTCTTAGTGGGCCTAACGTATTACTGTCAGGTAACAGGGGACTCCTCTACAGTTTGTGACCGTGAAGTTGGTTAGTTTGGTTACTTAGAATCCAGACCCCGTTTTCTCATGGTAACATTATGATGCATAGGGGCCAATAGAAGCCCAGCTACTGGAACTCTAGCTTCTACAGGCTGTCCTGGCACCCGAAACACACCAGGAACATTGCTTGTCTGGGCCAACGAGCTGCCCAGGTGGTAACACATCCGATTCTGGAGGGAGAGTGGGACTCCCTCTTCCGGTTGATAAGAAATCCAGCAAAGGGCACGATGGCAGCAGCTGACATGCTGCGACAGGTAAGTCCTTCCTCTCCCGACATGCTGCTTCGCCAGTGGTTCTTAGTGGCCATCATGCACCAGAACCGTGGGAGAACTTTGAGGGATACATGTGCTCGGGCCCAACTCCCAGAGGTTCTAATGTAGTAAATGTGAAGACTTGTCCGCAAGTTTAGAGATTACCCTCCTAGAAGGATTCTTAGTCTGATGCTGTCCCCACTTGGAAGAGTCAGCCAAAGTATGTCTAAAAGCTGTCCACAAACCTTAAAACATGCTATTTCCCCAAATTATGCGACTAGTAACTGACTAAGGCCTAACTGTGCCACTTGCTTTACATGCATGGACTCATTTTAAAAGATGACAAGACTTCTATAGTTTTAAATGAAGTGGAGAAAGAAGACAGCTACAAAGAGAATGGCCAGATTTTTACTATATAGGTTACATTCACTCTGCCTGAGTTTCTCTCAATCTTAAGGTAAAAGTTCTGTTTAAAGAAATGTTTAGGAAAGCTGAATGCCTGATAGTCTCTGTGATTTGTGCAACTGAGCTTTTACATTTAAGCATGCACTTCTCTATTGGGTGTATATGATTTATTCTGCATTTGTGCATTAAAAACTCTAGCTCTAGTGATCTTTTCCATTCCTCTGATCCAGGCCTTACCAAGTTCCAATATTCCCAGTCTTGTGACAAACATCTTACCCTCTATTTCAAATAGAGATCCTTCTATGAATGTATCATAAACCTTCATCTCCAACACCAGACCCACGTGTTAAGCAGACAGTTCTAGTCCAGGCTAGGTTCGGAGACAACTTCCTGGATAAAAAAAGTGAATGAACTGCTTTTGACAGGTGATGTACTCTCAGTACAACAAGGCAGAATAAAAATCCTTCTGCTTCTGCTGGGTCAGTATAGGTTGTCAGGGTCCCCCTGGGAAAGCATCAAGACTTAGAGCACCGTGCAGGCCTGGTGAAGCCTGTAAGACCCGACAGGAAAATTGGGAAAGCTGGGTGCCTAAGTGCCTCAATGCTATAGCCAGTGGGCCCCGGTGGGAATCTGGCCATAAGAACATTCCCTATCACCTTTGGAGCTTGCCCTGTTCTTTCATCTTGGTTGATAGCTCTACTGAATCGACAGTAGAGGTTTTTAAAAATTTGAATGCCCATCCTGACCTGAGTGAAATCTTAGTGCTCCTTCATTTGTTATTCCTGAACAATATCCAGTTTCCCTGTAATTAGCATTGTTTAGCATTGATTGACTAGCGACATGTCTTCAAGTTTACTGCTTTCAATAAAAGATCTGGGAGAACAGCAAACCTGGCTTTTGTCTTGGAGACACTAGCCAGCCTTTTCTGTCCTCCCCTAGCACAAACTGCCTGGGGAGTATTCATTTCATCCGAGGTATCAGGGGGTCTCTGTGGGTCAGGGTCCCCAATAATATGTTACATCACAAAATAAATGCCAAACATTAACCTTACTTCGTCCTCTAGAGCAGCTCCAGATTCGAATGGTCTGATCTTTGCTTCCAGTGGCTAAGAAGCAGCCTTTTGTTACTGGTGTGGATGCTGTAATTTTCCCATGAGGAATTTCAGGTTCTTCTAGGATAGAAATGGCAATTTTGTGTTTATTTTGCATGAAACAGGCACTTATCTCAAAGGAAAAACAGTGTGCAAGGGTTTCTGAAACTTAGCTCTCTCTTTCATAGACCTGATCTGTAAAACCTAACGTTTTACATGTAATTCACGTGATACAGTCCTACCCATTGTATTCTTTAGCGAGAAAGAGTACCCCTCCCTTAAATGGCTTCTACCTGAATTTTCCTCTTGGTTTATGGATAAACAATCTTCACCGGGCAGAGGACACCAAGCTATGGAATGGATCTCATCATCATGGCCCCGAAGCCTGTGAATAACTTCTCCTTTCTTGCTGATGTCAATTATAACCACTATACCATCCTTGTAGCTGAAAAACAATTGGAGAACATTTTATTTTCCAGTAAAAATTTTGGCTTAGGAGTTATTGTGTATTTTTAAAAGTTACGTGCATTGGGGGTTGGGGAGAAGGGAAGAGGACAAATAATTAATTTTATGTTTTTTCTAAACGTTCGTTCCATGCTTCCTGAATTTTTATTTTTTTACTTTTAAAAGAGATTTTATTCACTATTTTTAGAAAGAAGGGCAAGGAGGGAGGAAAAAAGGGAGAGAAATATCAATGTATGGTTGGCTTTCACCTGCCTCCAGCTATGGACCTGGCTGGAGACCTGGCTTGCAACCTGGTTATGTGTCCTGGCTGGGAATCGAACCAGCGACCTTTGGGTTGGCAGGCCAGTGCCCTTCTACTGTGCCAGCAGCCAGGGCCACTTCCTGATTTTTTAAACCCTCTTCCATGACCAACTCTTGTAATAGTAATAGTGTGCATGTTGCCTGGCATCAAAGCTCACACTGGAACATGCTTACATTCTAAGTTCTTATAGAGGCCCAGCAATTCCTAATTAGAGATGAACTCTCCTAACACACTCAAAAAACTCCTCCTTTTTAAACCAATGGTCCAGCTTTTCTAACTATAAACTCAAAAAAAACTGCAGAACTCTACATTCTAGATCTGGATATCCCAAGGCTATTGTTGAATTCAGAAGAAACTGAGAAATTCTAATAGTTTATTTACTTAATAAAAACAAGATTTTACTTATTGTTTTTACAGAGAAGGGAAGGGACAGAGGCAGAGAGGGAGAGAGACAGAAATGTATGGTTGCCTTTCACCTGCCTCCAGTTGTGGACCTGGCTGGAGACCTGGCTTGCAACCTGGTTATGTGCCCTGGCTGGGAGTTGAAACAGCAACCTTTGGGTTTGCAGGCTGGTGCCAATCCACTGAGCCACCAGCTAGGGCATGAATACATGAACTTTAAAAACTACCAGTTTACAAAACCTAATAGGTGATCAAGCTTTCAGGAATAATCACCATTTTGAAGATCCTTTGAAAACAAATCATTTTCATTCAATTCTGTGTTTTACTGTACCCGAAAGACTCTTCTCTCCTTGAGAATTCCAGCTCTTCTTTCAAGGTCAGTTTGACCTAATGCTCTCTGACCTCTGCCCACCACCACCACCCCTCTGCTCCCTCTCTCTAATACACCCCCTGCCACAGGGTTCCCACTGCACAGAGGTGGTTGGTCCACAGACTCCTTCCATTTTTCACCATTATTCGCCCATACCTGTCTTCCTACCCTTCCCCCTATTGCAGTACAGATTTTGTGACCCATCATTATAATCACTCCTTTGTAAACCACCTTGGTGATCAATAAGGAAACAGATCCCAATGCCAGATCACTTTCCCAATCTAGAAGAAAAGCTGAGAACCAGAGACACAGAGTTAAGTCATCTGACTTTCTGGGGGTAAATGTTCATATCCAGGGGCAAGTAAAGAGGGAGAAAAGGGTGAAAGAGGACGGTTCCTACATTTGGAGGTAGTTGACTGGAGAAAACAGATTTGAAGAATGAAGAAACTACAGTATCACAGAAACCAAGGAATTGAAAACAGTGGGAGATAGTGAGGATGTGGAGGTCACAGGAATAAATGATATGAAGAGTTTGGGGAGCGGTTAATACCTGTAAATGGTTTCCTTTGAGGAATAAAAGGACAGGAGAAGGTAAAGCAAATGTGAACAACGATCATAAAGAAAAAATAAATGATCAATACAGATAGTATGGTACTTACCCAATGGCTACTAAATCTTCATGATGAGGTGAGCAAGTAAGACAGAAAATTGTCCTGGGTTCTATAAAGAGGTGCTGGTTGTCATTTCTGTTGAGCCAGAAACAGAAAACTACTCCTTTTTCATCTCCAGATACTATTAAATCCTTTACTCGAGGTGACCAATGCAATGCTGATATTGTGTGCTTTAAAACAGAACAAAAATGTATTTGCTTATTTGTCAATGCTGATTTTTCACTTAGTTTTAAACCAGCATAATACTAGGCATATTATAGGTACCTAATAAATATTGTTAGCACTTGTATAGCAAATGGTAGGAGAATTTAGGCTACTGAGGATTAAAGAACCATTTAAAATAATTTCTTCCTTTAATAGCTTAATGGAAAAGTTCTTATTAAGAGTAATAGATAAGTCTTTTCCTTTCCTATATTCTCGCAAAAGGTAGGTATATCAAGTAATTTGGTTAAGAAGTTTCACTTACTGATTTATAATTTATAGAGTCTATTTCCTATAAAGAACCTGACAGTAAATACTTAACATTTTGTGACCCACAATGTTTCAGTTGAAACTATTCAACTCTGCAGGTATAATGTGTACGCAGCCAATATGTACTTACACTGTGGACATTACTTAAATTAATGACTGCCTATGTTACAGTAAAACAATTTGTAAAAATAGGCAGCAGTGTAGCTTGCTGACCTTTGGTTTGTAAATATTACCTTCCAAAAATGTTTTCTACAATATCGAACTTTTTATCTAATTAATGAACACAATTACAAGTTACCTTGCACAGATGAGCTAGCAAAACTATACTCGAAGCAAAAGAAACCGAGGCACAAATCTGTAACAAGTCTCAGAAACCAGTAAGTCATGTTACCTGATGAAGTGCATGTTCTGTCACAACTGTTTTTGTCTCTACATCCCAGATTTTCACAGTCCCATCATCGGAGCTGGTGGCGCAAAGATGGTACTGACCAGGGTGATGAGAAAACGTGAAGCCAGAGACTCTTT
This sequence comes from Noctilio leporinus, assembly GCA_004026585.1. Lineage (NCBI taxonomy): Eukaryota > Metazoa > Chordata > Mammalia > Chiroptera > Noctilionidae > Noctilio > Noctilio leporinus. The sequence continues at coordinate 111,822 of PVIW01001851.1, forward strand.
CGGTATGTCCCACCAACTCTCCTATGACTTCAAGCAAAACCAGACTCCAGGTTAACAGGCTACCTCAGATTTGTGGCTGAATCGTTATACTGTTAGATGATGGAGGGGATCTCACTTACCCCATGATATTAACAAAAATATCCAGGGGCTCACAATCAGAAATCCCAAATGCTGGTACTGGCTCTGCCACTTGACATCAGGTAAGTCATTTTACCTCCTTGAGCCCTCAGTCATCTCAATTGTAAAAAATTGCTGTTGATATTCCCTGACGTGCCTAGTTCATACCCAGAGGACCAGGCCAAATGAAGGTGACTCTTACTGAGATCTGGCCAGAGATCACTTGGAATAGAACATCTAGTATGACATATCCCAAGATATCATCAAAACCTTGTTTGAGCTTAAAATCATCTGGTTCAACTCATTCATCTTACAGAAATAAGTTCTCTATTTGTAGGAGCTTGCCTGGGGCCTGGAGTTGTAGGCAGGTCCCAAACTCAGGAAAGCTCTTAAGGGGTCCGCGAGCACTGGATGGGGGAGGGAAGCCACAGATGTTAAGGTCTAGGTAGGGATACTTTCTAGTAAGCGAGCAACCCCCATTGGAGAGCGCGCCAGGAGGCGGGACAGCTCTTCCACAACCTTGTGTACCTCTATATTGGAGATCGGAACGCGACTCAGCTTAAGGGTCTTGAGCAGACTCTTCCCCCTGCCTGGGCCTCAGTTTCCCCATCTGTAGAGGGATTTCACTTAGGGTATAACAAAATATCCAGGGACTCGCAATCAGAAACCTCAATGCTGGTACTGGCTCTGCCACGTGCCTCCAGATAAATCATTTTACCGCTTCGAGCCTCAGTACGCCTGAAGACGTACACTCGGTGCCTCCAGGGAACGCAAAAAGTGGGGAAAAGAGGGGGGCAGGGAGGGAGTTACCTCGAAATGGGGGCGTCCCAGGGATCGTTCCCGCGCCTGGGCCCACGCGGACAAGGAAGACAGAGGTGCGCGCCGCGAACCCGAAGAGGCCCCCCGGCACCGCATCGCTGCATCGGGTGCAGTACCAGTTGGGAGAAGGCGGCAGCGTGCGCGGCTCCAGACTCATGATTACGGGCCACTGGAGAAGAGGGAAGGAGCCCCGGGGCAGACCGTTTCCAGCCCCACGCTGTAGCTAGGGAGGGGGCGGGGCTTAACTCGGAACCGGCCTCTAGGTGCCCCTGCTACGGCGCGCGGGGAGGCCCAGGCCGCGCCGCGCGCTCTGCTCCACACGCCCCGGGGCTCCGGAGGGCGTGACCGGGTTGACGCGCTCTACCCCCACCCTTGCCCGGGGTCGCCGGGTGTGTTGCAACCTGAGCTCAGGCCCGAAGTTAGGTGCTCTCTTCCTACACTCCAGGTACAAAGTGGCTCATGCAGCCATCTTCATGTCCTGCCTGTTTATCCGGCCCTGTTGAATACTGTCCCGTCAACAATTTTTTGATCACCATGTGCCCGGCCACTTTGCTAGCTCTGGGGATTTTTTAAAAGCAGCGGTTTTCAACCGGCAGGTAGCAAGAATTTTTAAAACATGCATACCTATTTCGTGAGGGACACTGACCTCTTTTCCCTTAGATTGTCAAATAAAATAAATGACAACAGCTAATGGAACAATACCCATCTGATGGGAATGAATTAAAATTATACCTAATTTTTGTCAGAGTGGCCAAAGTACATTTTGTAGTGCGCCACAGCATTTTAGTAATTAGTTTGTGTACCAAGAGGTGGAAAAAGTTGAAAATCTCTGCTTTTAAGATACCCAAGATAAGCCAATTACTAAAAAAAAAAAAAAAAAAGTTCAAATCAGAGCCCCAAAAGGAAAGAGTTGGTGCAATGGGGTGGAAATTGTGGCCCTGGGTTCTTGGTAACCCCAGGAGGAGAAGAGTGGAGTGACTCAATTTAATTGGGTGCCGACTCTGTGAAACTACGTGGAAAGTGCTGTGGAGGAAAAATAATGGAAGTTTTTTTCATTTCAAACATACTAAGAATGCTTAGGTTTCTGCACTTTCACTGACTCCTATAATGCATGGGTCTCTGGCCCTCCTGCATATGTAACAAATGAAACCTGAGATAGCTAGCCTAATGTAGAGAAGTCAAACGTATTTGGCTGTAGGTAGGGGAACTAACTTTGGAGACATACAGCCCTAGGTTGACTACTGGTTTTAACCTATCTTAAATCTTCATTTGAAGAAGGAAGATGATAATCCCTGACTTTTTGGATTGCTATGAGGAACATTGAGGTTTAGTGAAATGACTGCTGGACATATATGGTAGCAAGTGCCAGGTGATTATTGATTATCACTTGTAGGTCAACCTGGAGATTAACAGGGATTAGGACATCATACTTTATATTTGAACGTATTTATTTATTTAAAAATATGTTATTTATAGGGAGAAGGGCAGGGAGGGAGGAAGAAAGGGAGAGAAGCATCAATGTATTGTTGCCTTTCACCAACCTCCAGCTGTGAACCTGGCTTGCAACTTGGTTAGGTGCCCTGGCTGGGAATACAAACCAGCAACCCTTGGGTTGCAGGGCTTCACCAATCCACTGAGCCACACCAGCCAGGTGGTGAACTGTTGGTTTTGTAGAAGAGCTTTCCACGTGACCTCTAGTGATCTTAAAACAAAACTTCTGTAGGGATAATTACTCTATTTTACTGGCTAGCAAATTGAGGCCCATCCAGGTTAGGTGGCTTGTTCTTGATGTCCTAATCCTTTCAGCCCATTTGTGAGGTAAGGTTTTACAATTTTTCTAGATCTCAATGACTTTCCGGGAACTCCTATTTCCCGCCTTTGTTAAATCATTCAATCCCACGCAAAACGGGGCTGACAACTACTAAAGCGCCGGCCACGTGCTCCTGGTCTCCCTAACAACACCGCAGGTATAGGAACTGACGCTTTTTCGGTGGAAGCCCTGGGCCCGGGGGGGGGGGGGGGGGGGGGGGGGGGGGGGGGGGGGGGGGGGGGGGGGGGGGGGGGGGGGGGGGGGGCGGATTGCGCATGCGTCTAGTCCAGGCGCTGATTGGGCTTTTAGGCTTCCGTAGAGGGCGGGAGGAAAATGGCGGTGGCCGGTCTAGAACGCCTGGGTAAGGGTTTTTCAGTGGTTCAGGGGCGGAGGAAAGGAGTGGAGGTGGGAGTCTGAGTTGACGGCTTGGTTTGCTCTTGCAGGTGTGTTATGGATGCAGAATCTGAGGGGGAAGCTGACCTGGGGGTAAGTCGGCCCAAGGAGATGCAGAAGGGCCCAAGGTTTTTACCAGCCTGCCAGTCCGTTACTAAAAGCCTCTGTGCCGGACCCCGCCTTAGGCTCTGGGGCAATGGAGGTGACAGCTGGAGTCCGCTGTCACCCCGTCGTCCTGCCACCTTATTACCTAGCCCTCAGGAGGTCAGGGTTACCTGTTCCCCACGGGATATTGTAAACGTGTTTTCTGAACAGTCCCTTCTGCTCTTCTGAACCGCCGGAGTGACTCGCTAACCCGAGCGGGAACTGTGTGACAAACAGCCGCGGCTTGCAGCGTGCCTGGCACTCTGTGAATCGCTTTCTAAGCTTTATCATTTTCCTAACAATCTGGGTAGTTAGAACCGTATACCCACTTTTCAGACAAGGAGTTTGGAGCTCTCAAAATTAGAGTAACTTGCGTAAGGCCTGCCAGTGAGAGAACTTTCGAAGCTTTATACTATACTCTTTAGAGTGTTTTTTGACCTCAGGACAAAAGCATTGTGTAAGGTTAGGGAATGTAGTTGAGTCAGGACTGGCAATTTTCCTTTCCCGCTGCCTCTTTATTGTCCTTTTGCAGTACAGCGATTGGTATTTGGAGGTTGATAATCTGATTGTAAATTTTCTGGTCAATGTGCGGGTAGCCTTTATTTTGGTTTATAAAGACTTTGGAGACAGATAAGTTGGGTGCAAATCTACTTTTTAACTGCGTGATTTGGGGAAAGTTACATTTTCCAAGTTTCAGTTCTCATACACAATGAGAGGAATATTAGAACTTCCCTCATAGATTTAAAAAAATGAAATGATGCATATGAAATGTTTAGTACAGTGCATGACATATAATAACTGCACCTAAATGCTGGCTGTTGTTATTATTTTTATCATTATAAACTATTGAGCCCTTGCCAGTGTGACTCAGTTGGTTGGAGTTTCACCCTGTTAAACCAAAAAGGTGTGAGTTTGATTCCCAGTCAGGGCACATACTTAGGTAGCAGGTTCCATCCCCAGTCAGGGGCTGTATGGGGGGCAACCAGTCTACAGGTCTCTCTCACATCGATGTTCCTCTCTTCCCCCCTTCCTTTCTTTCTCAAATCAATAAACACTTTAAAAAATTACTACTGAGTTCCTTTTTTTTAGCTTTGTCCTAGGTTTTTGGTTCAAGGGGATAAAGAGGTGGGCTAATGAAGAAAATGCGGGGTACAGCCCTAAGGATTTGTCTATACTTTGCTTTTTTGGGTTACCTTCTATCACATCACCTCAGCTGCACTGATTAATGAATGTACTTTCTTCTTATGTTGTCCCTTTACTTGCCGTTTGGCTTTTTCATGCTGTACCCTTGTTTCCTGTCCGTAACAGCAGCCCTACTCATACTTAAAACCCTGTTCACATGTTTCACCTTCAGGAAGTTTGCTCAGGTCTTACTAAAAATGAAAGAAACTAAATTAATTTCTCCTTCCTTTTAGCATGTGTGCCTCGAATAGTCATTTTACATGTATGTGTGTTTGTGCCCTTGACTAGCTCTGACCTCTGGATAGGGAGCACCAGCTCTTGTTTCTCTTTGTACCTCCAGGGTAGGGTGTTGAATAAAGATTTTGTTAATATTTGTTGATTTAAATTGCTCTGCACTGATTTAAACTGGGAAGCTCTGAGCAAAGTAACTTAAGTAGTTTGGCTTCAGTCTTTTCATCTATGTCATACAAGATGGATGCATTTTTCTGGATAGTCCTTGAAGGCTCTTTCTAGTTCTAAAATTATATAAGTTTATGAATCCTTATTCTGGTCTTTCAGTGGGGAGATGATCACATGAAAACTAAGTAGAAAAGGTATGAATAATATTCATGATAGCTGAAATATTAGAGATCATCTAATTCAGTAATTGGGAACTAATTGCACACAGGTGCTAGAAGTGGATGAACTAAGAGACGTGTCTGTAAAATGAAAGAGTATGATAGGGCTTGTAACAGTGTAAATTTAGAGTGCATTCCTCATGTAAAGGGCTTGAATTGGGGTTACGACCAGATAAAACTGTTCTGCGGGCAGTATTTGGTAGCAGACTGAGTGTCCAACCTTTGAATTCCAAGTCTCCCATTTTACTGACATGCATTTGAGCAATTTTATGACTTACTAAAGATTTATAGTTAATACATGGCAAATCTAGGATCTAAACAAAAAATCCTCTGGCTTTACATAGTGTCCTGTCACACGATGGGACTCCATAGGGACAGATTGATGGGCTCGAAGGGGTTTGTCAGGGGAGTTTTTTGGGAAGAGGTGACTTAAGTTTAAATAGAATGGCTTGGAAATGAAGGGCTGGTGTGAAAGTTTGAAGGCACTAGTGACTGTGATGTCTATAGTTAAAAATCTCCACAAGAAAAATCAGGTTGAAAATGTCATGAATTAGCAGTTTGGTAGGAAAAGGACTACAGCCATGTGATACTCATATTTGAATAAGCGCTGGGCTGCACAAGGCCCTAAACATCTTGCTTAATGTCTCTGAGGCTCGGTGGCCTCATCTCACAAAATGAGGATGATATCTGTACTAGAGGGTGGTTGTGAGAATTAGAAGAGTTAGTAGCGATGTGTCTAGTTCAGTGCCCAGCACTGGGGAGTGCAGTGGTGGGGATGATGGTCCTGTGAATTCTTTCCATGAAACTATATTTTATGCTGGACCTAATCATTAACCACTTAAAACTCTTAGATGAAGTTACATATTTCAACTCTTGCCCTATTATTATACAACATTTGGCAAGAAGGTAAGAAACTGAAACATAAATTAGCCTACTTTCCTATTTAGTTAGGTCACTCTTAAGAGACTTTTTCAGAGTAAAGGATAAACATTTTCTCCAGTTTTTATTCATCTTTGCTTTCAGTGTTCTGATTGCATGACCAGCAAGATTTGATAACCACTTTGACTTTGTGTCTTGTCTTGTGAATCTTACCTTGTGATATAAGGGGTTGTGATTTCTTGGTTTTTTAAGACAGTAGTTCTTAAATTTGAGTTACAGACCCCTTTTGAGAGTATGAGGAAAGCCCAAAGCATCCCCCAGAAAAATGCATATTACGGTCATAGCTGTGTTTGTGATTTCATAATCCTCAGACTAGAAATCTCTGTACTGGGACGGCCCAACAAAATACAAGCATCTGTTTGCGATGCGTTAGGTACTGTAATGCTTGTGGTGCAATGACTACACATTAATGATTAGTGCAGTACCCACTAGAGTTTTATGGCAGTAGCTAGAAGATTTGGTTGGGGAGGGTTGGTTTTAAGTTGGGAGATGTTGGAGTATGTTTGTTTGCTGACACATATGATACAATAGAGAGGAAAGCATTGCAGATGGTGAGAGGGAAGAAAAATTGCCAGAGCAATATACGGGGTAGGTGGGTGGGAATGGAACCTACTAGAGAGCAGGGGCTGGGAGGGGTCCTAGCTAGTGGGTAGAGACAGTTCCTGGATGATAATGAGAGAAGGTAGCAAACAAGTATGGGCCTGGATGCAGGTCGATATATGGATTGGATGGTGGGAGGTTGTTTGATGTTCTTTTTTTTTTTTTTTTTAAGATTTTATTCATTATTTTTAGAGAGATGGGCAGGGAGAGAGACAGAGAGGGAGAGAGGCATCAATGTATGGTTGCGTTTCACCTGCCTCCTGCTACAGTCCCAGTTGGAGACCTGGCTTGCAACCTGGTTATGTGCCCTGGCTGGGAATCGAACCAGTGACCTTTGGCTTCGTAGGTGCCTATCCACTGAGCCACCAGCCAGGGCTTGTTGTTTGGTATTCTTTGCTAAATAAGCATGGCTGTCCACTGAGACCGAGACTGAGAATGAGGGAGGAGATATGGGAGGTTTGACTGGCAAGAAGAGATAGGATATTTGTTTGTAGGGGGCAAGGCGAGGAAATAGACAAGGGAAATATAATAGGAATGCCAGGCAGGCTGAAGGGTCCACTTGGGATGTATGAATAAAAATGAAAATTAAGCCATTTAACCTTGGCTTACCCATATTGGTAAGACGTAATAATAGGACACTCAGAACAGAGCTCATGGCTCCTGCCCTGCGAAACCTAGCGCCGCTTTTCGTCCGTTCCTCCTCTTTCCTCCCTCCTTTTCTTCTTTCTTTCTTTCTTTCTTTCTTTCTTTCTCTGTCACTTTAGCTAATAAATGGCAGCACTTTTGCTGCCCAGGGGACATTTGGCAATGTGGAGACATTTTTGGTGTTTCCACTTGAGGCAGGTTTGTTCTGGCATCTAACGCGTAGAGGGGAGGGTGCTACTAACCGTCCTACAACACACAGGCCAAGGCTCCACAGAGAATGATCTGGCCCAGAATGTCAGCACTGCAGGGGGTGAGGCACTGAGCAGCACATCATTTCCAAAGTTGCTGCAATTTAACTTTTTCTGTTTGCAAAATTGTTTCCTTGTGTGATTGTCCTTGACTTTCACAAAGTAAGATTATATTGAATTATGAGAATATGCATCTCACATCAGCCCTTTGTTTTCAGTTTTAAATGAGGCAAGAGGGAGGCTGCTCTTTGACTCAGTCTCAGGTGTAGGATTAACTTAATGTTATCAGAAGTAAATTTGAACAAAGAATTTTTTTTTACCTTGATGAATATAATAGCATGATATTCTCAAGATTGAGCCTGAGGCCAGTATTCTCTTCACTTGGGACTTGGGTATACCTTGTTCTGAATTTGAAATGAACTTGGGTAGAATGCAAAAAGTGATACCTAAACTGAATCCTCAACTATTGGTAGATAGGAAACACCAGGAAAATGAGATCAGTAAATGCTTCATATGCTAGTTTCAGTCTACTACCTGCTGTCTGCGGGAGCTCTGGCCAGCTCACCTTGCTGTGGCCACCTGTGTGTATGGGGCATGTACAGCTACTCTGGAAAGTTGGTTTGCAGCTACTTACCTTCATCCAACTTACCGAGACATGGTGAAGTTAATGGGATTTGAGATTCCTAGTAAATGAAAGACTTATTAGTGATGACACTTGAATTTTATTTTTTAAATCTCAATGGGATTTTTATTTTATTTTTTATTTCTATTTATTAAAAAGGTTTTATTCATTATTATTATTTAGATTTTATTTATTATTTTCAGAGAGAAGGGCGGGGAGGGAGGAAGAAAGGAAGAGAAACATCAGTGTATGGTTGCCTTTCACCTGCCTCCAGCCATGGACATGGCTGGAGACCTGGCTTGCAACCTGATTATGTGTCTTGGCTGGGAATTGAACCAGCGACCTTTGGGTTTGCAGGCCAGCACCTATCCACTGAGCCACCAGCCAGGTTTTTTTTTTTTTTTTTAGATGTTTTATTCATTATTTTAAGAGAGAAGGGCAGGTAGGGTGGAAGAAAGGGAGAGAAGCATCAATGTATGGTTGTCTTTCAGTTGCCTCCAGCTAAAGACCTGGATGGGGACCTGGCTTGCAACCTGGTTATATTCCCTGACAGAACTTGAACAAGTGACCTTTGGGTTTGCATGCTGGCACGTATCCACTGAGCCACACCAGCCAGGGATAAAATGGCAGAAATGGATTCTAGATGTCTTTCAGTGATTTTTAAATTTTTGATTCTTTAGAATGCCAAAAGTAAACTGAAGCTCAAGACAGACTTAAAATTTCATGTTTGTTGGAAAACAATAGCAGTAACCCACACCATCATTTTTTAATTCCACCAGCTTCTTTTTCTTGAGTTTGTTTTCTTAAGTGACCCTTCAAAACAATTGACCCTTCATAGGCTCCTCAAGTTTTTTTCTTTCTTTCTTTCTTTTTTTTTTAAATAAAATTAATTTTATTATTATTGTATTATAGTTGTTTCAGTTTTTCCCCCCATTGCTGGCTCCTCAAGTTTTGAATGAGTTTTATTTTCAATTTTACCTTATGGTTGCTTCATTTTATTTTTATTTTATTTTTAAAGATTTTATTCATTATTTTTAGAGAGAAGGGCAGGGAGGGAGGAAGAAAAGAAGAAACATCAATGTATGGTTGCCTTTCACCTGCCTCTAGCTGTTGACCTGGCTGGAGACCTGGCTTGCTACCTGGTTATGTGCCCTGACTGGGAATCAAATCAGTGACCTTTGGGTTTGCAGGCTGGCGCCTTATCCATTGAGTCACCAGCCAGGGCAAACTTCATTTTATTTTATTTAAGAAATGATTTTATTTAGTTATTTATTTTTTAGAGAGGGGAAGGGAGAGAGAGAGGGAGAGAAACATCAATGTATAAGAGGCATACCAATTGGTTGCCTCTCCCACACACCCAGCTGGGGACCTGGCCTCTACCCCAGGCATGTGCCTTGACTGGGAATCGAACCTGCGATCCTGTGGTTCACAGGCCCACGCTCAATCCGTTGAGCCACCCAGCCAGGGCTCATTTTTTGTTTAAATTTAGTGTTATTCCACCAACTGGCCAGGAGAGGGCACATAAGTACTTTGGATTTAATACTCTTCTTTTTTGTTGTTATTACAGTTGTCCCAATATTTTTTCTCTATCGTCCCCCTCCACCAAGCCCACTCTTCTCTCCCACAGTCACTCTTCTGAATTAAGTACCCAGTTTGAAGTAATAATTTGATGACAGTAGTTTTGTATTTTATTGATAATTCATTGTATGAACAATTTGAACCCTGAAAGTGTTAAAGGTATTTATAGAGCTTTGCCATTACTGATTCAAAATATGTTTGATTTATTAAGCTGATAATCAGTTTATCAAAAGTATTGAGGTTGTGTGCAAGACACTTTGCTAGATATGGGGATTATGATATTGTGATTTACGAGAAATATATACTTGGTCATCTGAAATATATATATTGGGTCAATCTGAATGACCCAGTATTTATATTTCTCATGTATATGTGGATTGGAGACAGAATTAGGGTTGGAGAGATCCTGGAGATGACGTGGTCCAATTCTTCTTTTCGTAGATAAAGAAGCTGAATCCCAAAGAGGTAACACACTTAATGTACCCAGAGTTAATTACCATTTTGTAGAAACATAAATGATGGTGACTATAAACATGAGAAGATTTGAAATCGTTTAAGATAAACTTTCCAGTTAATGGTATATATTTTTTGAGAACAGGAGAGATGAACTGTTCAGAGGGCATAATTTAAAATTAATACTAGTGCCCTGGCCAGTGTGGCTCAATTACTTAGAGGGTCATCCATACGTTGAAAGGTTGGGTGTTTGCTTTTGATCGGGGCACATACCTAGGTTGCGGGTTTGGTCCCTGGTCGGGGAGTGTATGGGTGGCAACCAGGCATGGATGTTTCTCACATCCATGTTTCTCCCTCCCCTACTGCCTTCCTCTCTCTCTAAAATCAATAAGCATATTTAAAATAAATAAAGTTAATAGCAGACATCTGTATTTATCATTTCCTAGATATGTAGGATATGGCACATTAATTATTCATCTACCAACAATAGAATAAAGTAGGTATTATTCTTCTCATTCTAAATATAATACTTAAAATGTATTGAGCCCTATTAAGTGTCAGGTTAAGTACTTAACTTACAGTATCTCACTTGAGCTTCTGAAGAAGCCTATGAAGTGATTACTATTATTACTCCTTTGTTGTTGAGAAAACTGAGATCTGGAAAGTCATGTGGCTTCCCCAAGGTCATTCACATAGTAAATTAGAGTTAGAATTTAGACCCAGGTTTGCTTGACTCTAGTCTCTGCCCTCATCACCTGGCTTATGGTTTCCTTAGGACATCTTGCCCTCTAACATCATGTATTCTAGTTTTGTGTTTTTCACTTATAACATTGGAACTTAGATGTGGATGGCAAAGGTACAAATTTTGTCAGGTTTTTAGATGGCACTGATGTTAATATTATGATGCAAAATGGTTACTGTAGAGTAGGAGAATTGGAGTGAGGAGATTTGATTTTAAAAATTCTTTAGTCTGAATGGCTTGAGGGCTAACAACAAAGGCATTGCCAAGTAGATCATTCGATCACATACATTGTGTGAGAATCTGCCAACAGACAACAGCTTTGCACATTGAAGTCTGGGCTAAATATTCATCCAAGTGCCAGATGTTGTCACTGGCCCTGGAACACAAAGGATGTCAGACTTGCCCTTAAGATGCTTAGATCTAAGCCCTGGCTGGTGGCACAGTGGATAAGGTGCCGGCCTGCAAACCCAAAGGTTGCTGGTTGATTCCCCAGCCAGGGCATGTAATCAGGTTGCAAGCCAGGTCTCCAGCCAGGTCTGTAGCTGGAGGCAGGTGAAAAGCAACCATACATTGATGTCTCTCTTCCTCTCTGCCTTTCTTCCTTCCCCTCTCTCTAAGAATAAAAAAGAAAAAAATCTTAAAAAAAAGATGCTCAGATCTATACCTTACTGCATCACTCACTGTTCTGTAGCCAATGTATTATACAGTACAGTTCACCATTGCTGCCTGGGGACAAGAACAAAGTGCTGACACAATTGAGGGAATGCTTATCTGGGAAAAGGATTAGGTGATGCTTCACAATGAGGTGACATTTGAGGTGGAACTGTAAACAGGATAAGCATTTCATTTAGGAAATAATGAGGGAGGAGAAAACAATATTAGCAGAAGTGAGAAGGCATGAAAGCACAGGCCTTATTCAAGGAACAGAGACTGTGTGGCTAGGCCATAAAATGAATAAGCAGAAAGGCCTGCTGGAGTTAGATTAAGAAAGGCCTTTTGGGTCTTGCTGAGGAGTTCAGATTCTGTATGATAGGCCATAGGGAAACACTGAAGTTTGTTGCATTACTTGGGTATATCCAGACATACACAAAATTGAACAGGAGGATGAACCCCCCATGAATCCATCACTCCACGTCAACTAGCACGTGGCTAGTCTTGTTTTATGTATAGCCCCTGCTCTCCCCCATCATATTTTGAAGCAAATCCCAGCCCCTGTATTATTTCAGCCATAAATATTTCACTTTATATCTCATTAAGAAGAATCAAATGTTCATTTAATGTCCAAAGTTCCAGTAGTGAAGGAGCTGCCATACTTCTGAAATGATAGTAGCCCACACATTGAAATTAATTATTTCTCTTAAATCTCTCAATCTGTAGGTTCTTCATTCAGCCCCACCCCATATTTTATTTGTTGAAGGAAACGGGCTGTTTGTCTTGTAGGGTTTTAGAAATCTTGTGTTTTGCCGAGTGTATCCTCCTGGTGTTTGAGATGTTCCCCTGTCTTCGTATTTCCTGTATTGAATCTAGAGGCTTGATCAGTTCAAGCTCATTTTTTTTTGTGGCAAGACCATTTCATGGATGGTGGGAGGTATGTTTGTCCATAAGGAGATACATCATGCCAACAATATCCATTAATTTCATAGGGTTTATAAAATCATGATGTTTGCTTACCCAACAGAGTTGAGGAAGTCCACAGGTCAGGTCAGGGGTCCATTGTCCCTTCTTTAAATCTGGTTTAGAGCTAGGCTGACTTATAATGCAGTCAATATTTATTGGCTTAGTGAGAGCACGAGATCTTGGGTGAATATTTATTATTTAACTTGTACAACTTATTAACTTTCTACTCTTTTTAGTGTTCAATAAACTAGGTCTTTGTCCTGTTTTATGTAAAAGCAGTCTCTGTTAATGACTACCTATAGAATGTTTTCCCTTGTGATTTTTAAATAGCCTCTGTTGAAGTCAGGCTGGTATGGTTCAGAAGATACTAAGCTCCACAAAAAGATTCTAAGTGTCTATTGTTTTACAGGCCTCTTTCATCCCAGAGGGTTTTACCCTGGTCTTACCTCCACACAAGTGCTTCTCTGGACATTTCTCGAAAATGGGAGAAGAAGAATAAAATTGTTTACCCTCCGCAACTGCCTGGAGAACCTCGGAGACCAGCAGTAAGTTTGGGGTAGAACTAATTTCTAAATTAAAAAAAAAAACATTTATTTTTCTTTAATTGATTCCAAGGATGGGAGAAGTGGGGGAAAAAGAGGAAGAGAAACACTGTTTGGTTGCGTCCTGCATGTGGTGGGACTGGGGGCTGAACCTGCAACTCAGGCTGGTGCCCTGACTGGGAATCAAATCTGTGACATTTTCCTTTGCAGGACGATGCCCAGCCAACTGAGCCACACAGTTCTAAATTTTCATGAAGCATGTGCTTCATGGCTAGCAATGATATATATAAAGAGAAATTAATACAGTTCCTTTATAGTAATCATACTTTGTTAATTTGGGCTTGAGTGTACTTTTGCGGTATCTTTGAAGAAAAGGCTATGTTAAATTAGAAGTATAGTGAGACTACAGTTTGAGCCAAAAGTAGGTTTACAGTTGTGAGTACCCAAAATAGTTTATTTTTATAATGCTATTTATTATATTATTTTCCATACAAACGTTAACCTACTTTTGCCCCACGCTGCCCATCAAAACTGTTTGAATAACTATTTCTATATGAGCCATATTTTAAATATATGGATTAATTAAAATATTGAAAGAAAGTCGTGCTTATATATTATTAATGTGAATTCCCATAAAGCTCTTACAGGGACTTTTATTAAGTGACATTTTTATTTTGTCATTTGAGTTATATGTATTTAAAAATTAATTAGCTTCTTCAAAAGTTCCTGGCTTTGATATTTCATAATTTAGGCTTATTTTTACTTCATTGGATAACCATTTTGTGTACTGTATCTTCACTTTACCTCATTTACCATATTGGTTAGTTAATGGCAGTGATATTTAACCAGGCCGTCCAACTTCCTTGCTGCCACTGTATTTGCCATTCTTGGTTTAATTACTGAGACTCTGGTTTTCCTTCAGAAAAAATCCTTAGACATTGTGACTGCCTAAAGGACATGTTGAGCTTTTTAGTTTTAGAAGAGGATGATTGAATAACTTGATTCCTTTTTCTCCCATGCTCTTGTCAGAAAATTTGAGGATAGTTATATACAATTCAGGTTTAAAGATAACCCACCATGGGATACCAAGAATTGGAAGGTTTTTATATAAAAGACTTTTTTGAGTGTATTAATTTTTGCAGATTAGTATTATCAGTCATGGCAGTCCTTCTTTCCTCTCCCGGGCTCTGCAGGACACTCTGTTGCTAAAAATGTAATTAGGGATTGCTACAGTTTTCAGCCTGTCAGCTTCTATTGCAACTGAAATGAAATCTGCTGCAGATTAAAAGGTGGTCACTTGAGAAAACTGCTGTTTTCTGAGGCTTTTAAAAATTTTCTGTAGAAGTCAGAGCGTTAGAAAGTTCTGAGGTGTCCTTGCTATCGCTTGCTGTGACAAATGTTTCCTAAATTTTTAAAAGTAGTTATTGGTTTATATGTTTCGTAATTTAGACCTACTTTTACTTCATTCAGATAACTATTTTGCACATTATGTCCAACTTAACTTTACCTCATTTACCATGTAGATTATTTAATAGCATGTAATAGTGGAAAGAAATGTCAGAAGGAACTTTGAAGATCTGCCATACGTTGTATTAGGAACTTCACATAATTCCCTATATGTTACTTTTGTTTCTATTGTAGCTTTGTCTCTCACAGGCTGTGCAGTCTTGGATAAGCCACTTGATTTCTCTAATTTTCACTTTGTAAAAGTATAAAAATCTTCCTCTCCCAACTCAGTGTGTCACATCAAATGAAATAATGGGCTTGATAATTGCTTTGTGAACTATACATTGTTCAATGGATGGTTGATTTTAAAAGATTAAATAGGATATACCTACCCCTGTAAAGAGAAGGTAACAAAAGCTAATATTTATGAAGATTTTACCATGTATTAGGCAATGTAAAGTACTTTTTAAACATGTTATTTTATTTAATTATTATAGTTTCATAGGTAGATGCTACTACCTTCATCTTGAAGAAGAAATTTAGGCAGAGAGAGGTTGAGTAGCTTGGGTTCTGTCATCACCAAATGGTAAAGCTAGAATTCCCACTCAGATAATGCCTAGAATGTTGGCTTTTCTATGAAAACAGTTATTTTTCTCCATTTCACAGTTCTCTTCACTAACAGGCGACTCTTTTTTGTTTTTTCTTGTACCTTTACTTTTTTTTTTTACTGGTTAAATGTTCTTAAAAATATTTTAACTTAAATCTTTTACTACTTCTCTGGACAAAAATTTTGCAAATGTTGGCACAAAATAGTAATTTTATAGTTACTGTTTTTGCAGTCATTTTTTTATAGTGAGACTTTGGGAAATACGGAACTTTGTTTAGGGAAAATGAATCTGTAATTCTTAATGTTTTTATTTCTTATGGCAGCATTTTTATTGGACATAGAAAGTCAAAAGTTTATTAACATTATGGCCTGCTCCGTTTCCAACCTGGGCTGGTTCATGTCTCCTTAGGCAGCCTGCTGGCTCCCTGCTCCTGGAGGGTCACCGTGACGATGCTAAACTTAGTGCGGACACACAATCAGCTTTGTACAGCCCACAGCGCCTGGACTCAGGCCACCCTCCTGCCTCAGTCTCCCGAGCAGCTGGGGCCCCAGGCGTGCCACATGCCCGGCTGTTAGCATTAGGTTACTGTTATTTTGATATAAATGTGTTGAAGTTTTTAAATTTTTTCTTGTCAGGAAATCTACCATTGTCGAAGACAAATAAAGTATAGCAAGGACAAGATGTGGTATCTGGCAAAATTGGTAAGCTAACATGACAATTACCGTGGGGTACTTAGGAAAAGAAGCTAAGCTGTGACTTTTCCCCCAGGATTTGGAAAAAGCAAAAATATTTGCCCCGGTTTCTCTAAAGAGTGAGGCTTATAATTGCATGTTCAGACAGTTGGTAGATAATCTAAAAACCATTGCCCAGAGATGAGTAATTCTGCTTAATTTTGACCTTTCTTTGGAGAAACTATATCACATTGGATGCGTAGATGTTTAGAATAAAGGCAACAGGAACCTGACTATCCCCAGAGAATCCAGAAAGCAAGTTTACTCACTACAAAAGTTGATTGAACCTGTTTCAAAACTGTTGCTTGGTTTTGTTTCTTTTTATAAAGAAATTTAGGGGTGAGAGGAGACAAACGCAGCAAATATGCGTGTAATGGGTTTACCCTGTGGGAGGCAGAGCTGCCTTTAAGGCCTAGCATGTTCCTCGCCAACCACCGTATCCCTGTCATGTCTGTTCTCTTTAAATACTGTGAAACTATTAACAATCTAGGTTTCATGGTTAACATGCTTAAGCTTGATCATGACTTAAAGAGGGGGGCGTCCTTTCTCAAATGTTTGTTTTGGCTGCATTTAGTTAACTATTTTCATTTAAAACAATTATTCCCTGTTTCACTGATATATAATTGACTTTTAACTACTTTGCTATTTTTAGAGTTCTTTTGGTTTTCATTGAAAAGAGAACATTGACTTTATAAACTAATTTATTTTCTCTTGTCTGTTTCCTTTAATCCTAGATTCAAGGAATGTCCATTGACCAGGCTTTGGCTCAATTGGAATTCAGTGACAAAAAAGGAGCCCAAATAATTAAAGAGGTAAATTAAATTTGGAGTCAGCTGCATTGCAGGTGTTAAGCTCAGCCTAAGTCCTGAATTTCCTGATGTTAATGTGTAGGTTATACAGCATAGATTTGGGGCACTCAGTTGCATTCATGTCCTTATTCCTTTGGAATGTTGTGTGATTTTACGCATTTTTCCTGAGATGCTTGTCACTGATAATGATAAATTTTATTTTTAGTGGTTTGGGGATTGCTATATTATTTATTTATATTTTAAAAAGCTTTTATCTGATGCCCTTTGCACGCCCCCAACTGGGGACCTGGCTCACAGCCCAGGCCTGTGCCCTGACCAGGAATCAACCCTACGACCTTCATTTTGCAGAATGACACTTGACCAACTGAGCCATGCTGGTCAGAACAATATTTTTTAGAAGAATTTTTTTTCTGTCAATTCCATAACTGAGAGCTTTTATAACTAGAGTTGAGTGAAAAGGCTGGGACTGGGACTCCAGAGACTTGGAGTCTAGTACTATCTTTGATATTTCTGTTGTGACTATGGGCAAGACAGTTTGTGTGGTCCCATTGATTTGTAAACTAGGTGGGGTTGAATTAGATGATCTTTAAAGATCCAGCTCTAAATTTAGTTGGTTCAATGTGTATAAATGTGCTGAGGGTATTTATGCTGACTCTTGTTTCAAAAAGCTGAGTTGAAAACAAGAGGTTCCATTGTAACAACTATAGTTGCATTCATTCAGAATGTGAATCAAGCAACTGGTGCGTACCCAGCCTTGCCATATATTTTTTTACCTTTAAAGAAGTGAAATATATGATTTCTGTTATTTCTGACAACAGTTGTCTCTTTAAAATATGTGCTCTGGAGGAAATTGACTTAATTCAAAATTTAATTTTTTGAAGTTAAATTTAATCTTTTATTTTTAAAAAGATTTTATTTATTTATTTTTGTAGAGATGGGGAGGGAGGGAGAAAGAGAGGGAGAGAAATCCATTTGTGGTTGCCTCTTGCATGCGTCCAACTGGGAACTTGGCCCACAGCCCAGGTACATGTCTTGGTTGGGAATTGAACCAGTGACCTTTTGACTTGCGGGCTGGTGCTCAATCTGCTGAGCTGCACCAGCCAGGGTTAAATTGAATAATTCTTAAAGGAAAATTTAAAATACCATCTCCTCTCCTTTGTCTGATGTTGTTAGTGGTTACGGTGGATCCAAACTTTACAGTATTTTCAGTAAGATTTAGCTCTTGAGCTTCTTGAGCTTTTTGGCAAGTCTCAGACTCAAAAACGTAATATTCATTACCAAGGGACTGCTGTCTCCTTCCTCACAGCACCTTTTCCATTTGAAATTTAGCTGGATGGACTGTGTTCCTCACATTTGTAGTTCTTGTCTGAGGCAGGCAAGCTGACTGGGTCTGTTTCCACAGTACCATTATCATTTGACATTCTCTTTTTAAAGTTGACTATAAAATTGAGGCATATGATTAGCATTATATTATAGAGGTAACAAGAAGTGAGAAATTTAATTCCATTTTAATTCAGGGTTAGCCATATGACTGCCTTTCTTTTCTTTGTTTAAGATTCTTTTAGAAGCACAAGAGATGGCAGTGAGAGACCACAATGTGGAATTCAGATCCAATTTATACATAGGTAAGATCTTTATAAACTTTTTAGGGTTGGAAAATGTCCTCTAATAGTGATGCCAAGTTCTGTAACAACAGCCTTTGATATCTAATTACTCAGGACTGGGTTTGCCAGTGAAAACTGCTGATAGTAGCTTATTCTTCAGCCTTCAGCATGCTAATATTAATCTGTTGTAAATGGTAATAACCGTACTGCTTTATTCTTAGCTGTTCTCTAATGAGACTGACATTATGAAACCTATTCCCAATAATTATTGAATAATGGATACCAAGATGGTACATAGAGTGGCCTTTAATTATAATAAAGAGCATACTGATTTTGTTTTAAATGAATTATTTATCAACCTTTAGGAGGTAAGTAAAAGGATCAAGGGTGAATTAATAAAACATCTTTATTCATTTTTATTTATTTGTTTATTTTTGATGAAATCTTTACTGTGTTTTTTCCCATTGCCATGTAGTCCCCTTTTACCCCCTGTTCCCCTCAAAAATCTTTATTTATAATGTGCCAAGCCAGGTGTCTAACTTACAAAGGTGCTCTGTTAGTTAACCTCCCAGTTACCAGGCTGGGAAACCTGTTGACCTGTAAATGTCAAGGGGCCTTGGAAGACTTGGATTTGTTTCTTTCTGGCATTGAGTCCCACAGCGTCGTCTCTGGCTACATACGCTTGTCCCCGTCAAGTTAAGCCCGTGTACGTGACAGGCTTTGGGAAGCATTTGTACAGAATGGAGGGGTTTTTTTGCAGCGTACCTTCACACAGCTCTTTTTCCAGAAAGAGATCAACGTTTATTACAGAGTTCTCTTGCCCCTTCCCAACACCACAGTGGAGTAGAGCAGTAGTTGGAGTTCATGTTTTTCTCTCACTTCAGCAGCAGTTACTCCCAACCTCAGCAGTTTTGTAATCAAGATGTTGATGTCGAAGCAAAAATTGTCTGCAACTGCCAAACCTATGTAAAGAAGGATTATTTTATCTAAAGATACTTTGAAATCAGAGTCTGGGGAACTACTACTATTTGAATAGAGGAAAAAAGGCTGAATCATTATGGTCAAAATTAGTTGCACCTTATAATTTTTCAACAATTAAAGTGAAAAAAAATTATCTAAATTGCACTTTGTCACATAACTGTTGTCCTAGAGGAGATACTTATTCTGGTTCATTGAAATCTCACCCCAGCTCACCTGGAATGGATGCCTTAGCCACAGCCACTTCTGAAATGCAAATGAAATATTTTAAAGCTGAAACTTGTATCACTAAGTATTTTCTGATACATGCGTGGATGCAGAAGGAAATCGACATGGCCACTCCGAAGACACGAGTACAGGGCCGCAGTAGTTAATCATAGACATTTCCTTCTGGTCGCAGCATGAATAAATAATGCTTGGAAAGCCCAGAGTTATTGGAAGAGACAAAATGGATGAAGAGCAAGACCATTTACTGAAAACCTCTTGGTGACCTTTCCTGCACTGTGGCTGAATAACAAATCGCATTTAATTAATTTGATTTCACATCTTAGGAACGTGTGTACTTCTTAGTTGATAGATAGCACTTTGTAATGGAATTCAGATACAAATGAGATGGAATTTATCTTTAAGTCCGTTTTAATAATTGTAATAGAGGGAGGTAAGGCGAGGAGCTTAATCCTATCCCCCTAAATGAATGGCAAAGTCCATTGTTGCCATTAAAGCAAAAATTAACCAATCGTATGTGAATGGGCCTTTAATTCATTGTTGTTCTTATGCACATTTCTGCTGAAAAGTCTGTGCCACCTGCATCCTCTTTTCATGCAGTTCTATGTAAAAATATTTTTTTAAAGAGTTAATTTATTTATTTTTAGAGAGCAGGGAAGGGAGGTAGAAGGAGAGAAACATCACTGTGAGAGAGAAACAGCAATCCATTGCCTCAAGTATGCCTCAGTCGGGAATCGAACCCTCAACCTAGGCATGTGCCCCAACTGGAAATCCACTTAGTGGCCTTTTGGTTCACAGGCTGATGCTCCATCCACTGAGCTGCACTAGCCAGGGCAAAAATCTCTTCTTAAGTAGGGCTGGTAGTTCATATTTGTCTGATTATTTAAAAAATTCATTTGCTAAGTATTTTATTGCCTAATTTCATTATGAATGAAAAAGAAGTACTTGTAGGAAGATGAAGTATCTTCTTATGACATATCAGACATTCATCCTTGTATTTGCCCAACATCCTTGATAAAAATCATCTGAGGTCCTTGTTAAAATACAGATTCCAGGGCCTCACTAAAGACTCACTTGATCAGAAACTATAGGGAGAGGCCAGGGTAAGTACCCTGGTGATTCTTATAAAATCTAGGTAACTGATTTGTTGTATGCTTGGAAAAGCCCTAGACAGTTTATTCCATAGACTTCAGACTTCTCTTAAGATTTTGAAAGACTGGCTCTGTGTTGGCTACCATTTTGTCTCAGCAATGGCTCTTCCAGTCACCTGAAATAAGTAAGTGTGGTATGTTAAAGGAAGTGCTATTTGATAGCATATGTTCTCATTATACAGTAATTCCTTCAAATGCCTGTCATCATTCTAAAGCTAATACCTGGTGTTGCATGACCACAGACTGGGAAAGTTCATTTCCCTTTCAAACTTATAATGATGACTAATGGCACTGTGAATCGCTTTAACAAGTGGACATGGACTAATAAAATGTCACTGCTTAGTGATTCATGGCATCTAAAGTGACTCACTAGAGAAAGTGATCGACTGACTTTGTAAATTAGTTTTCTGGGCTAAGAGTGATGAGGTGGGGATCAGAGGGCTTCCAATGTTAAAACGTCAAGGTTCTCATTTACCTAAAGACTAATAATAGGAAATATTGACATTATTTTAAATACATGGTTCCTATTGGGCATTGCCCATTTTTGAGATGTCTTAATGTGTCTTTCACTCAAAAAGTTTTTGAGCATCTTCCATGTTTCAGACATTGAGCACATGTTTTGTTCTTTGGCAGTAGTAACCCTTTGGAGGGGTACAAGAATCGTTCTTCTGAGTTGGAATAAAACTATGTACACTCTTAGTATTACATGTTCTTGCAAAACATTGAAACTTATTTTAGAATTTTGAGCAAACTTACCAGAGATGTCTGCGTTGAAAATGTGATATTAACTAGTAGAGGATGCATTTTAAAATCATTTCTGTTTCTTGTGGAGCCTGAACTTCTGAGGCAATACATATAAAAAGAGTAGAAGTTTGGTTGAAGAAGGGGAAACATGAACACTTACAAAAGATAGTATATGGTTTGGGACCAAGAGGAACAATGTAGATAAACGGTACTGGGATAGAGAAGAGGAGGTCAGGATGGATGAGAAAAATTTGACTTTGAGGAAAGGCTTTGGGGGATCTGAAAGAGTGTTCAGGAGAGATGATTGTCAGAGTGAGGTAACCACGGACGCAAAGGCACATGGCTGGAACGAGCAGTAGTTGGCAGTATGATGAGTGTGAAGGAGTTAGAGGGGTGGCCTAGAATGGATAGAATCAAAAGGGTGGATTGGGCCTAGACGTCGGAGGGGTGAAAATAACAGTCTATGGCTTTTGGTTCAAGTCCTATCAAAGGAGAATTACAGAAAGTTCTCAGCTAAGAGCTTTATCTTAGTAAGGCAATATTTTAAGACTATTAACTGTAAGCAGTGGTTTTGAAATTATGCTGTGCAGCCCCCAAAGGTGGAGCCTGGTTCAAACACAAGTGCCTCTCCCTATCTTAGTCACTACTTTACCCTTGGAGCCCAGGATAGAGCTTGGCACCCAGTAGATCAGAAATATTTGTTGGGTGGATGAATGGCACAGTTTTGACTTTATCCCCACCCATGTTTCAGTTGGAAAAGACCCACCAAAGTGGGCTTTTGTATATTGTTTCATTTTAATGAAATGGTTCCATACAAATGCACTTGGAAAGCCCCAACATCTAGAATTAGTGGAGGAGAAACTTGAGGAGAAAGCACAGGCTAGTCTGGACTCTATATTCTAAGTCCTTATTTTATTCAGACAGCAGAGACTGAGTTGTATATTCACATGAGAATGTATTACAGAATCCCGGTGTTTTAGAATTTACACTTTTGTTTTGACATAAAAAAACGGCATTATGTGCTATAAAGAGAGGTGGATAATTAATGATCTGAATATGAAATCATGACTGGCGTTTAGCAGGTGTTGAGCATCTACTCTTAGGTGTTTTGGGGAAACGTGGAAGGAGAACAATAGTTAACATAGACCTGGCAGTGGTGATCATCGTGTTTTGATAGGTTATGTAGTGCTGCACTGTTAGCTGGTTTTGAAGCTTCTGTCACTAGAATAGCATTCCTTATCCTAGAGCATTTGGAAATTGGCGATCAAGTTGGGTAAAGCAGCAATTTTGGATAAGAAGCAGCCATCATTAAAAAATATATATTATTTAATACAATAGTATCTTTTTATTTTTATTTTATTTTTTAAAAGATTTTATCCATCATTTTTAGAGAGAGGGGGAGAGAGGCAGAGAGGGAGAGAAACATCAATGTATGGTTGCCTTTCACCTGCCTCCAGCCATGGACCTGGCTGGAGACCTGGCTTGTAATCTAGTTATGTGCCCTGACTGGGAATTGAACCAGTGACCTTTGGGTTGGCAGGCCAGCTCCTATCCACTGAACCACCAGCCAGGGTGCAGCCATCATTTTGTAAAAATGCTTTGCAGAAGTTTTCCACACCCTTACCAGTGTCACCATTCTTATTTGTAGATCCCAAGTGGATCCAAGGAACTTCTGACAATTCATTATAAGTGATTTGTGTAATGCTGCTTTCTCTTTGGAAATTCTTAAAAATTGTTTTTATTGAGGTATACAGTAATTAGCATACACATTATGCTAGTTTCATTTGTACAACCTAATTCAGTATTTATGTATATTGTGAAATGATCACCACAATAAGTCACCATACATAGATGCAAATTATTTTTTCTTTTTTTTTTTTTAATATTTTATTTATTATTTTAGAGAGAAGGGAAGGGAGAGATACAGAGAGGGAGAGAGCCAGCAATGCATGGTTGCCTTTCACCTGCCTCCAGCTACAGACCTGGCTGGAGACCTGGCTTGCAACCTGGTTATGTGCCCTGGCTGGGAATCGAACCAGTGACCTTTGGGTTCACAGGCCGGTGCCTTAGCCACTGTGCCACCAGCCAGGACGAAATTATTTTTCCATATGATGAGAACTATTAAGATTTGCTCACTTGGCAACTTAGAAATATGTAATACAGTATTATTAACTGTAGTTGTCACTACATCCCCTTGACTTGACTTGCCTTTTATAACTGGAAGCTTGTACCTTTCAACCACCTTGGGAATTCTAAAACTCATTTTCTCAGCACCTAGTGGATGAAGTTGTTAGAAGGGCAGTTGCTTTCCTTATCTCACCGAGACCCTAGGCAGTTTTCTTAATCCCTCTGTCCTCAGCTTTCTCTTTGGCAAAGCTAGGGTGCTCCTGCTGAGACCCATTTTATGAGGGGATTGTCGTTAGAGGTTTGTCTAGTATGTACTTTGATGTAGTCCTTGTATGTGTAAAGTGATGCCGCAATAGGAATGTACACATGAAGAATATTGAAGTGGGTTCATTTGATATGTAGTCTATAGGTTTTCCCTTTTTAGTTAATAAAGCTTAACTAAAGAAATAAAAATCAATAAATTCAGAAAATAGCAAAAGGTGGTTACGACTACAGTGATTTACTGCGGGGGAATAGATTTCTTCTGTACTATTTCAAAGATTTCTTCAGATTTTCCCAGGTTACATGTTGACATGCAGAACAGGGGCGTGGGAGGTGAGGGGCAGTTGTGATGCCAGGGTTTCTAAATCTGGCCGGGAACCAGAATTGGGGTGTGTGTGGGAGTAGTGGTGTTTGCTCAGGATATAGTTTTCAAGGTCCACCTCAAACTTGCTACATTAGGATTTCCAGGGATGGGGGTCTTAGCATCAGCATTTAAAATATGCCCCTTGGGTTAGTTTGATGTATTTAGCTCAGGGACCAAGCATTTGTGAACCATTGGTTTCAGGGGCTCCCCATCACAGTTAGAATAAAATCAAAAACCCTTACCTCATTCTACAGGGCCTTCATTTATGATCTCTTTCCCCTGTTTGCACACTCTTTGCCTGGCTCACTGTGCGTCAACAGGCTGGTCTTTCTTTCCTCCAGTAAGCCAGCATATTCCCACCATTGGGCCTTTGTCCTTGCCGTGCCCTCTGCCCTGATGTCTTGCACTAGCTATTTCTGTAGATGATTCAGTCTGGTCTTAGCTCCAATATCTCTTCCCTGAGGATGTCCCTTGCCACCTCCTCATTCTAAAATTGTTCCTCTACACCCCATCAGTCCCTGTCACATCATTTTAATTCATAGAACCTGTCTCTAACTGAAATGATCATGTTTATTTTCTATCCCTCTCCTCTGTAATATCACTGCATGGAGGCAGGGTCCTTGCTAGTCTTGTTCACTCTTGTTTCTCCAACACCCAGAATAGAGCCTGGTCCATGGTAAATGCTTAGGTGATACTTGTTTTGAGACCAGCCTGCTCTAGCCAGCCAGAAAGCTCATGTGGCCTAGAATGCAGTCAGAGAAGGACAGATTGCTGAACCAATCGAGCTATGGTCCTGTGAATAGTCATTTCCTACATTTTTTTTTCTTCTGTCTAGCTCAGTCCATCTCGGGGCGAGGTCAGTACCTGAAACGCATCCGCTACCATGGCAGAGGTCGCTTTGGCATCATGGAGAAGGTTTATTGCCATTACTTTGTGAAGTTGGTGGAAGGCCCTCCACCCGCACGGGAAGCACCGAAGACCGCACTTGCCCACGCCAAAGAGTATGTTCAGGAGCTTCGGAACCGGACCATTATCCACACTCTGTGAGGGGGGAAGCCAGACTCCACAGTGTATATAGTTTGCCACTTATTTCCCAAAAACAAACAATAATTAAAGACGTGCTTTTTATAACTTGTCATTGAATTATTGAAATATGAAGTGAAACTGCTAGTGTTTATAAGGTTGTGCATCTCTCTGAGCCTCTGGGCTTCCTTAAAACATTTGCAATTTGGAAGGACAGATCAGCTTTAACCATAATAACACTATAATTTCCTAGGCTTTTTTGAGTACCTTTTGAAGGGAATGTTAACTTTTCAACTAGTGTCTTGCAAATGGAGGTTTTGATGCTGGACGTGAGTAGATTATAGGGTAAGAAAGCTCCTCCTTATTTCACTTGGTTTTTCCTTAGTGATGGGGGAGGGACCATCGGAGGGGAACAAAGCTGCATTTGTTTTATTGCAGTGTTTTAAGGCATTCTGTGGTTTCCTTTTCAGTGTTGGGGTAGGCCAGTGGCTGAGGGGTTCTATTTTCTGTTACTTGTTTTAGCAGTAATTTGAAATTACAGGAATTTATTAGATATATCTAATTTAAAACTACAAAACCCTTTAACTCAGAAGCTTTCTTCTAGTTATTAATAAAGACTGTTTTCATGCCTCCTTCTAACAATGCTTTCTAATATGTGGTTATCTTATTTAGGATTGATTCGTTTTTCAGAGTGAATTCAGAGAGGAATTGAACCCATCTCAGCGTTGCATTCTAAAACAAGGCAGCAGGTGGCGCCCGTTTACTTCTTGTTAGTAGAAAATTGTTAGTATTACGTGTTCAGCGCTGCCGGGCCCTCAGTCACACACTTATTTGCATTGGTAAGAAGCTGCTCTGCTCACAGCCCTACTTCATTGTTTCTCAGACTTCTGCATGTAGAGGAATATTCTGGGTGCTTGTTAGTGCAGACTTCTGGGCTTTGCCCCAGTGACTGATTCACTAGGTCTTGTTCCAGAAATCGGTTGTAAACAAGCACTTCCACATGATTCTGTTGTAGGGGACCATACTTTGAGAACATTCCTCTGATAGAATGAAGAATTTTTTTTTTTTTAGTGCCATGTTTTAAGTTGACATTAATCATAGCTGTCATTTACTGGAAACTCATTATTTGCCAAGCTCTGTGCTAGTGTTATTTTACATTATCTTCAAGACCTCTTGCAAACATAGTATTGTTTTGCCACTTTAAAAGGAAGAAACCAAAGCACACAAAATTCAAATAACTATCTCAGGCTCACAGAGCTTGTCAATACTGAAGCTGTGATTTAAACTAGGATTCTAAGCACCTGATTCTGCATACCTAATGAATATACAGATGAGTTTTTATGCCTCCTTATCGAACCTAATGCGTGTGTAAAAAGGCAAAGGGCTCAGTGGAATAAGCCACTGAGATTTAGGACAGATTCCTTCTGGTGCCTTAAGCTCTTGCAGCATGGGATCATGGGAAAACAGAGTGGTAAAGGTGACCTTCACTCCAGTCCCAGCATACTCAGTACCCAGAAAGGACCGGGCAGGTCCCTTCCCTCCCTGGCCTCCATTTCATTCATCTGCTAAGCAGGAGGCTCAGTGGTCCCTATAGACTACCTACCTTCTCCAGAATCACCTGGAGAACTTGTTAAACAATGCAGATTCCCGGGCCCTACTCTCAGACTGAGTGAGTCAGCACCTGGTGCCGGTTACCAGGGAACTTGTACTTTTAACAAATGCCCCAGGGATGCACGTGCCGGAGACTGCTGGGCCAGAGGGTCTCTCTGCTGTCCTTTAGTGCAGCTGCTCCATGATTCCTAGCCTGGTTTGGCTTTGACTTGCTTGGGTGTAACTAAAATGAGCCAGGTGGTGATGTGGACTTCATAACTATAAATTATGTAAGTGAAGGCACTGCTTCAACCAGGCTGTTAAAGCTATTTTGAAAACGTTCAAGGCACAACACCTCTTGGATTGTAGTGAAGAGAGTCTGCTTGTGATCTAAGCGTAAGCTTTTCATTTAGAACTGCTTCTGGTGTGTGAAAAAGTGTAATCATAGGTAATGTGTAGCAGTGTGTATGTAGCACTGTTTTAAGCATGTTAATACATGTGATCTCAATTAACGGATCTTTTCCATTGTGACGGGTGCGTCTGGTGACATCAGGTTGTCTCCATGGCTGAGAGTGCACTTTGTCACACACATGAACATTTTGGTTCCCACTTTTGAAATGAGAGTGCACTTTGTCACACACATGAACATTTTGGTTCCCACTTTTGAAATTTAACTTTACATGTTGAGAAACTAATGTTAATCAACTACTGTTTATTATAACGGCAATCTCTGAGTGCTTGTAATTTCCTTCTTTCTTTGTCAGAGAATTATGATAGGCTTAAGCTTTTTTGTTGGAGTGAAGCCCCTTCAGAAAGCTCACCAATCACGCGTGTGTGGTTCAGTAAATGATCACCTGGTGAACATGCCCACGTAACCAGCTGAAGAAATAGAACCCACTAGCAGCCCTGAAGTCCCCTTCGTGCCCCTCCCCAACACTGCCCGCCTCTCTTCCCCGAAGGTAACCGTTACCCTGACTTTTAACATAGAATAAGATTTTTAAAAATGGTTAGCTTTTGTGTTTTTTTCTATTCAATTTATTTGGCAACCATTGTATGCCTGGCAGTGAGGATACAGGCAGTGAAAGAAGGACAGCTCTGGCCTGGTGGAGCCTACACAATGGTGGGAAAGAGACTGTAAATCAGCAACTTTCAGTATGTACTGTGCTGAATGTTATGAAATCCAGGGACAGGGCTTTGGGGACAGGTCTGAGGGTGCCCTGAAAAATAGTAACTGGGTTTTCTTGGGGGGAAACTTATTTCCTTGAAGAGATGGAATGAGGGGAAAGGATAAAAAGGACAAATGTCATATGGATTAGTAAAGACTTGTGTTAACTGAATGCCAGCTTGGGTATTGTTTTTATCTGAATAAACGTTGGGACCACTTCATCCTCCCATGAGTTAAGCTGCATGTGGGATGCATGATGCAGATGTGGAATCTGAATATCCTTTCTTTGGAGCTGACTTAGACCTGTCAAACTTTATAAGGTTCCCTATGAGCCCAACGGGAAAGATACGTGAAGTATACAGCACACATCACGAAATAAAATGGGTATGTTTTTCAGTAAGTGATAATACATTTTTTTCATGCATTTCATTATAATACAGAGGTTGGGATTACAATTGTAGTCAATGAAGCAGGGCCCATCCCATGTGTCTATTTTAAAATAGGAAATATTTTTGCAATAGGTGGGCTTTCAGGCAGATTGCAAAGCAGGAGAAAGTTGCAGAGGTGACATTATTCACACTTCTAGGAAGGCCATCTCTCTTTTTTTTTAATATCTAAAATTGATTATACTGTTACAGTTGTCCCAGGATTTTTTCCCTCTGTGCCCCTCTGCTCAGCACTCCACTTCTTTCCAGCAATCCCTCCTGCCTTACTTCATGTCCATGGGTTGTACATGTAAGTTCTTTGGCTTCACCCTTTTCTGTACTATTCTCAATGTGTTCTTATCTAGTCTATTCCTACTAATTATACATGAGCCCTGCACCATTTCCCCTTTCCTCCCCCTTCTCCCTCCCAGATGATAACTCTCCAAATGATTCCAATACCTGTGATTCTGTTCCTGTTCTAGTTGTTTGCTTAGTTTGTTTTTGTTTTTATTTTTTAGATTAAGTTGTTGATAGTTGTGAGTCTGTTGTTTTTGGGCATCTCTTCTTAAGCCTCTGCCACTGAAGCACCTATCTAGAATCAGATCTCTACTTTAGAGAGAGTTAACCTTTATTCTTACATCCAACCAGCCTACTGTAAATTCTGTTAATGTATGATCTAGGATATATCTATTATTGAATCACAAGTATGTTGAGTGAAAGAATAAATATTGGTAAGTGAATCATACTTATTCACTGAAGTAAAATATTTTGTTTGTTCACTAGACACTTGAATGAATTATTATCCCTTTTTACTTTGTTGCTTATGCTATTACAGTTGTCCTGATTTTTCCCCCTTTGCCCCACCTCCCATTCACTCAGGCAATCCCTCCATCATTGTTTATGTCCATGGGCCGTGCGTATAAGTTCTTTGGCTACTTAATTTCCTATACTGTACCTTACATCCCCATGACTTATTCTGTAACTACCTGTTTATACTTCTTCATCCCCTCACCTCTTCATCCTCTCCATACAACCCTCTCCCATCTCACAGCCTTCAAAATGCTCTCCATATCCATGATTCTGCCCTTCTTATTTGCTTAGTTTGTTTTTTAGATTCAATTATTGATAGATACGTATTTTTGCATTTTATTGTTCATCGTTTTTATCTTCTTTCTCTTAAATAGGTCCCTTTAACATTTCATATAATGGTGGTGATGATGAACACCTTTTAATTTTTTATTTGTCAGGGAAGCTCTTTACCTGCCCTTTCATTATAGCTGATATCTTTGCTGGGTAAAGCAGTCTTGGCTATAGGTCCCTACTTTTCATAACTTTGAATATTTCTTACCAGTTTCTTCTAGCCTGCAAAGTTTGTTTTGAGAAGTCAACTGACAGCCTTATGGGAACTCCCATATAGGTAACTAACCTCTTTTCTCTTGCTGCTTTTAAGATTCTTTATCTTTACCTTTGACATTTTAATTAATGATGTGTCTTAGAGTGGGACTCTGCATCCATCTTGTTTGGGACTCTCTTTGCTTCCTAGACTTACATGTCTGTTTCCTTCACCAGATTAGGGAAGTTTTCATTCACTATTTTTTCAAACAGATTTCCCATTTCTTGCTCTTTCTCTTTTCCTTCTGGCACCCCTATGATGCGAATGTTGGACCTCTTGAAGTTGTCCCAGAGGTGCTTATGCTGTCCTCATTTTTTTTTCAATTCAAGAACATATTTATTGCAAAACACACAGATTCCATTCAAATGGATATTTCTTAGGAATCCTGTAAAAGTTAAGAGCATCACATTCAATTTCAGTACACTGAATACTTTTCTATGGGCAGCTAAGCAAAGCGCAAGACAAGCATGTTGCTTCTGATGATCTAACTCAGGAGTCCACAAACTTGTCCTCATTTTTTTTGGAATAAGAAATGTCATATGATTTCACTCATGTGTGGGATTTAATGCACAAACTGAAATAACAAGGAAAATGGTGAAGGACTCATAGGTGGAAAGCAGGATGACAGCTGGGGGGCAGGGTTAATGGGTGGAGGAATTGAGCAAAAAAGAAAAAGGACTCATGGACGTGGACAACCGTGTGGTGATTGCTGAAGGGAAGAGTATAAGGGGATCAAATGGTAATGGGAAAAATACAATAAAGATTAAACTTAAGGCTCTGGCTGGTGGCACAGTGAATAAAGTGCCATCCTGCAAATCCAAAGGTTGCTGGTTCAATTCCCAGCCAGGGCACATAACCAGGTTGCAAGCTAGGTCTCCAGCCAGGTCCATCGCTGGAGGCAGGTGAAAGGCAACCATACATTGATGTCTCTCTTCCTCTCTGCCTTTCTTCCTTCCCTTCTCTCTAAAAATATTAAATAAAATATTTTTAAAAGACTATATTTAAAAAATATTAATGAAAAATATTTATGGTCAAAGGGCATAAAACATACAGAAAATTTTAAGAAACCTGTGTAGGGATGTGCTAGATCATTCTATTGCCCACTTGGTCACCTGGAACTACATTTCCCAGCATCCCCTTCTCTATATGATTCTGAGAAGTGGCCAGAAGATGAGCTTGAATAATAAATTTGAGAGTTGCAATCATTTTGGCATCCTGTTACCTATCCCAGTAGTGCCTTGGTCTAAGACGTCCCACTAAGGCAGCAAGTTTCTCATCCCAGTATCTTATAAGACTAATTTAAGCAAAAAGCAATTATTAAAACGTATTAGATAGCTCAAAGAAAGGACTTCCGAGTGGGCCCAAGAACCAGATTTTAGAGCTACGTAGCCAGAACAATGCAGCCAGGATGACACAGGTAGGAAAATCTTTTTTCACTAATTTAGGATTGTTCTGGTGGAAAGGCCACCCATGATGCTCTAGGTTTGATACTAGAATTCCCCCTTAGCTGCTCTGAAGGGCCAGATCCCTGTGCACTGTGCTTGCTAGATTGTATTTGTATCCTCTCCCAAACTGTGACTGCCTCCTCACATTGTTCTCCTTATTTGACTCTTGCATAGGTATAAATGGTTGGCAGAAAGTCATAGGACTGAATCTGAGCTATAAGGGGGTCTAGAAATGTACTTTTTAGCTTTCTAGATTCATGAGGCATGTCAGTGTGCCCCAGCCAGAGACCACCACGAACACAACTGTAGGTGAACAAATTTGGCTTATTATTGCTGCAAGGGAAAACACAGATCACGGGGAACAATGGCTTGTCTCAACAAGAGGGTGTTAGAACCTACTGGAGGATTTGGGTTTTGGTTGAATGATTTTGGAGAGTCCAAGGAAGCAAGGATTTGCTCTAGGTTGGGTGCCGTCAGAAAGTGTGTGGGGGTTGAGAATTCTGTGATTATCTCAATAAATTTCATACATTGAGAGGGAAAGTAGGTGAGAAAAAAGGCATAATTGGTAAAGGATTAACAGTCATTTATTTTGGCCAGGAGAGGGAGGTGTTTAGTATTTCATGGGTGGGTGGTACAGTGACCCGATTTTTATCTGCACTTAGGCAAAATTAAAGTGTGGATTTTCTTGACCTCATTTAATCGTGGTCTTGGAGTGACCTTGTCTGAATAGGTGTCCTAGGAGGTCTTTTATGTCCAACATGGAGAACAACATGGCTTAGTTGGGAGTGCCTGGCAGGTTTCTGAATATTAGAGGCTGCTGTTTTATTTTTCAAGTACAAGCTAAACGGGGATTGGAGTATTTGTTGTGTAAGCAGATTTATTTTATCTGCCTCACGTATCATCATACTTAATGGTACAGCGCTGGTGTTTCCCTCCAAAGTCAGGTAAGGTCAAGTATGCCTACTGTCCATAGTCATGTAAGATTTCCCCAAAATTTAGTCAAAGCAGCAGGACAAAGTAAGAGAAAAATCTTTGTCAAGGAGGAGACAAACTATTAATTGCATACCTAGGAACCCAAGAAAATCAAGCGAAAGATTATGTAAGTAGGGAGAATTCAATAAAGTGGTTGGTTATGGGATCAGTATAAAAAATGGTTAAGCTAACAATGATCAGAAAATACAATTTTAAGAGGGCAGTAAAATAGAGAGTTAAATATACAAATATTAGGAATAAATTTGACATAAGGAATGTAGGAGGACCCATATAAATAAAGCTGTAAAACTTTACTGGGGAACTTGAAAGTTTAAACAAATGGTAAGACATATCACATTCCTAGATGGTACAACTCAATCATTCAGCCATTTCGGTTCTAATAAAAACGTCAAAACTATTTTTTTTAACTAGACAATATAATTCTAAGGTCACCTGGGAAACTTTATACAAGGCCGAAGAATTTTTGGAAGATTGAGGGGTGACTTACATCGCCAGAAAGAAAGATTTATTATCAAAGCAGCCTGATTCTCATGGAAGAATAATAGCCCCATAGAGATTCAAGTATATATTTGGTATAAGATAAAGGTGGAATTTAAATGCTCTTATGCTTCTTCTTAGGATACGGAAAGCTGCTATGCACATGGTTCCTGCCCTAACAGTGAGAAAACGGTAGATAAACTACAAAATCATTACTTTCGTTGAGCTCATGAGAAAGATGAGTTTGTGAGGCAAACAAGTAATCTAATTCCAAAGAGACAAGCCCCCCAGAGGAGAGATGAGCTATGCAGGCTGCCTCCCCTCCACAGAACACAGCAAGCAGAAGCACCACCATTCTCCAAGATGGGTAAGAAGAAATCAGCTTAACTGTAACCTGCTATCCAAACGTTTTGGTTCTGGAATAGCTGAGAGAGTGAAGGCATTCATACTCCGCCGCACACTCCTTCCCAGACGGTCGCTAGGTGCTCCAAAGAACTATTGGAACCGGGCAGGAGACTGGCTCTCTCCAGCCCACTTGTGGGTACAGGCAAGGGGGAGGCAACCAGGGGGGTGGGGCACACAGGATGCCATAGAATTCCCTGGATTCTCTCTTAGAAATCAAAAGCCTTAGGCTCCAAGAATTAGGGTAGCAAACTCTGTAGCCTATAGGCTGAAAGTGATCAGTGGGCATGGGGCACACGGTCCTGATGCTTTCCCCTGGACAGGAGAATAAAGCCTCAAGTCTCCAGGGTGGCAAAGGCTCTTACTCCCAGGGCAGACAGAGATGCATGAAAAAAAAACCTTTGATATAATTGAACATCCATTTATGATTAAAAAAAAAAAAAAAACTCATCTGACTAGAACTTTCTGAACCTGATGAAGGACATCTACAAAAACCTACTAAAGCTAGCATCATACTTAGGGCAAAAATTGACTATAAACCATGGTGCCTCTACACAGTGGCATGAATACTACTCATTGGTAAAAAAAAGATGAATGTCTGATATAAGCAGGAACAGGGGTGAATTACAAAAGCATTTT
Source organism: Noctilio leporinus (assembly GCA_004026585.1). Classification (NCBI taxonomy): domain Eukaryota; kingdom Metazoa; phylum Chordata; class Mammalia; order Chiroptera; family Noctilionidae; genus Noctilio; species Noctilio leporinus. The sequence continues at coordinate 145,490 of PVIW01001851.1, forward strand.
GCTAACTGAAAGAAGCCAGACTCCAAAGGCTGTATACTGTATGATCAGGTTAAGTTGACATTCAGGAAAATGCATAATTATGTATAGGAACAGAGAACAGCTCAGTGGTTGCCAGGAAAGGAGAGCAAATTGTGGGAGTGGAGAATTGACTAGAAAAGGGTACAAGGGGAAGTTTTTGGGATGATGGAAATGCCCTGTCTTGGTTGTGGTGGTGACTCCATGACTGGATACGTTTGTCAGAATTTATAGAATTACACTCTTAAGAGGAGGAATTACATCTCAAGACACCTGCCTCACCCCCGACCCCCACCCCACCGAAAAGAAAGGGGTTCAGAAGTTTGGTGCTGCTTTACACAGTGCTGAAATAATTGGTAAACCACTTGGGGGAAAATAACTTTTTTTTCCCTTACATCATATAATATAAATTCCAAATGGATAATAGGTATGAGTGAAAAAAACCATGCAAGACTTAGAAACATGCAGAAAATGTAGGAGACAGAAACAAAGCCACACAAGGAGGTTGAGATAGTGGTTACTTAGAGGTCAGAGGGGCATGTCCTTGAGAAAGGACCCATTGCAGGAGCCTCTCCCTTCCCCTCCCTCCCCTTCCTCACCTCTCCCTCTCTTTCTATCTCAACAATATGGACGACGATTACATGGACATTTGGTTTGCTGTTATTCATCCACTGCGCAGCCCTCTGTACATGGGCCAATAGGAAAAAAAGAGGTAGAACAGAAGTCCGACTGTAATTTCCTGACTTTTCCACACAGGGCATTTAGGCACAGAAAGGCCAAGTGCGTTCGTTGGCAAAGATTAATTTCTGCGACCTCCTAGTCCAATTCTCCATTCCCTGTCCAAAGTTCCGCCAGCCAAAGCAGCCACGTGATTTAGCACAAGTTAACAGACTCTGAGCCTTATAAACCAAGGCGAGCTTAAAAGAACCTAGGTTTCTGGTCTAAGACGTTTAATACAAATTTAAACAAATATGGGTGAAATCTACCTGACATGGAATAGAGAAAACCTTTTCAAATATCAAAGTATAGGCAGAAACCATAAAGGGAAAAGATCGCTAGCTTTGATTACTCGTAAGTTAAAAATGACATACAGATTTTAAAACATCAAAGCAAAAATTGGAATACAATATGCAGTTGGGGAAAATATTTTTAAAATAGATGGCAGATAAAGGGCCCATGTTGTTTAAATACAAAGAGCCTTTGAAATCAGTAAGACCACTATTCCAGTACTAAAGCAGGCAAGGAGGATGGGTAGGCCATTTTTAAGGGTTGAAATACATATTACTAGGAAGCATCTAAAAATAGTTATGCTTTCCAGTCATCAAATAGCCGCACATTAAAGTGTGCGGTTATCACACACTCAGCTGTGCAGGATTAAAAGGAATGGAAACTTCGGGTATTGGGAAGTTGTAGGGGAGCAGTTTCAAACATTAATAAGAGCCTCAAAAATGGTATGTTCTTTGAGTTAACAAGATATGCACAAAGATATATATAATCATGATGATCATTGGAAATGACTTAAAGCATTCTAATGACAGGAGAGTGTCCAGGTTATGCTACCTTTGTATACCTGGGCATTGCTAGCCAAAATGGCACCATGGTGTGGCTTAGAAATGATCCCTCCTCTTACCCAAGGCAGACCCAGCCCCGTGTCAGCTCACAGCTTGTGTGGGGAAAAACTAATACATTGAACACCATAGTTCTGGTGCATGCAATGTAATGCTGCATTGGGTAGCCATGAAAATACTTTTTTTTTTATTTTAAAGATTTTACTTGGAAGAGTTTATTTACTTTTAGAGAGAGGGGAAGGGAGGGAGAATGAGAGAAACATGAATGTCAGTCGGTTGCCTCTTGCATGCCTCCAACTGGGGACCTGACCTGCAGCCCAGGCATGTGCCCAGACTGGGAATTGAACCGGTGACCTTTTGGTTCACAGGCTGGCGCCCAGTCCATTGAGCCACACCAGCCAAGACTAAAGAACAGTTTTTAAATAATTTTGAATGATCTAGGTAGGGATATGTTCACAATATGTTGTTAATCACATAAAACATGTGGAGTGCTAATATTTTCTGGCATGTAGTTATAGCTCTTTTTTAAAAGTTAAGTTTTTTAAATATGTACAGCATGAGCCCAGTTTAAAAATGAGTGAGTCATATATGCATAGAAAGAAAACAAACAAAACCCTAGGCTCTTTACCAATATTTTAAGATTATGGGCAACTTCTGTCTTGAACTATTGTGTTTTTCTGTACTTTTGCTATTTTCTAGGTGGGATGTATATTTCCTAGATAATTAGAAAATAAAAAACTCAGTTAAATAAAAAATGAATCTCATTTAGAGGACTGAGCAGAACCAGATCAGGAATGCAGCTTTCCCAGGAGAAATGCATGCATTTGGCTTCTTTTCATCACCTTGAGTTTTCACATAAAAGCTTAAGCTTCATAGATGGAGAGAAAAATCAGTGGAGAGCAGCGATTCAGGATGACATTCGGTGATGGTAGTGAAAACAACCATATTAGAAAGTTGAAACGAGATGAGGTTATGTGACAGGCCAGCCCTGACCTGCAGGCTGTAAGCTAAGCAAAACATCACAGATGTTCAGGGTCTAAAGGAAGCTTGGCTCGGGGCAGGGGGCTGATAGAGAATGCGGTGGGGAGCTTGGGTTAAGTCACAGAAGCATGAGAAGCCCCTGGATCCGCCACTCAGTGATCGAAGTGGGAGATGAGGAGAGCATCTTTGGAGTTCATGCGTAATTTGACTTTAGTATGCAGCTAGTTACTTTACCTCCAGTTCCCTCTTCTGATAAAGTGTTGAGTGCAAAGTGAGAGTGTTAAATGTGGCATTTCCTTCAATGATTTGTTTTCCCTTAAGCCAGTGGTGTTAATTATCTGTGTTAATGGAGAGGAGAAAGCCCATTACTGAGTGAAATATACAGACATCTACGTCCCTAAAACCGTAGCTTAGTGTTTATGCCCCTCCTCTCTGCCACCTTCTCTGATACTGTTCTCCCACTGTTCGCAGCATTTCAGTGACCTTCCACAGGCTTCAGGACGAAGCTTAGACTCCTTACTTTGGCATGAAAGACCTGATTTTCATTCCAGCATCACTGCTAATCACCCCATGTGATTAGCTTTAGTTTTCTTAATACACATGGCATGTGATTTTATGTCTCTAGGCATTCCTAGTCTTGCTAATATTTTCAAATGCCTACATGGTGCTAGGTACTGTGCTAAATATATTATCTTCCTAAGTGGCCAAGTCAGAATTAGAACCTTGGTTTGCTTAAACCGCATTATCGAGATGTGATTGATATACAAAAAGATGGAGATATTTAATGTGAACAACTTGATGTGCCTGGAGGTAAGTATACACCTGTGAAGCTATCATCGCTAACAAGTGCCATTAACTTATCATCTCCAAAATTACCTCCTCCCTCCTCCAGGTTTGACTTTAAAGCTTGAATTCCCTTTTTTTTTTTTTTTTTTATAGTGGTAAAATATATATAGCAAAACTTAGCCTTTCAACCAATTTTAAGTGTGTTCTTCTGTAGCATTTTTATCTTTATTTTGTTGTGCAGCCATCCCCACCATCCATCTCCAGAAATTTTTATCTTCCCCAGTTGAAACTCTGTCCCCATAAAACTAACTCCCCAATTCTCCTTCACCAGAGCCCCTGGCAACCACCTTTCCACTTTCTGGTTCTAGGAACTTGACCACTGGGTCCCCATACAATTGGAATTATACAGTATTTGTCCTTTTGTGACTGGCTTATTTAGCATAATATCTTCAAGGTTCATCCATGCTGTAGCATATGTCAGAATTTCTTTTTTTTAAAGGCTGAATAATATGCCATATGTGTACATTCCACATTTTGTTTATCCATTTAGCCATCTGTGGACAGTTGGGTTGCTTCTCCCTCTTGGCTGTTGTGAATCATGCAGCTGTGAACTTGAGTGTACAAGTATGTGAGTCCTCACTTCAACTTCTTCAGAGTATTTACACAAAGGAACTGCTGGGTCACGTGGTGAGTCTGAGTTTCATGGCATGGTCATGGTTCACAGTTGTAGGCCATTTTGTATGCGCTCTCTTATTTTGGTCTTGGTCTCTTTCCTCATAGATTTGGGATATGTGTTGTGGCTGGGATGTCACGGATACTGTGTTTTTATTTTTTCATTGCAACCATGATGTCCCTTTGGTTGGTAGTGTTTTTAATTTGGGGCCGTTATGTTTGTGTGTGCCAGGTGTCTTTACTATAAAGTCCTTTTATAATTAATAAGTATCTTGTAAGGAGATATTTAAGCCTATGTAAATACCTTCTTCCTTGTTCACTGTTCACCCATTAGGGTTTAACACCCACTGATGTGCGTTGACTGAATTATTACTATCATGTTGACTAAATGTGATTTTCTAATACTATCATTATTTCTTCTACATTTATTAGTTATTTTTCTACTGAAAAAGAGCTTTCTCTTCTCATTTATTCATTTCTCTCAGTACTTCGTTCAGTGGATTATTATCCATTATGATCATTATTTATTTTAATGCTCAAAATCTCCCAGATTTGGCCAGTGGGAGCCACTTGAAGTTGGTTCCTGGGTCCTTTTGATATTTTGTCATCATTGTCTGAGTGTATCCTTATTTGTTCCCCTGGGTTCAGCGATTTGAAGAGAACATATTTATTTGCAGAAATAAAGCCACTCTGAAATAATACTAACCCTAAAATATGTAAAAATGCAAAAGAGTATTTTCCAGGCTGCTTCACATGCACCTGCTACCCACACGGGCTTGAGGTTTGACCCCTTTCCGGATTTGTTAGGTATCACCCCAGCGGAGGATGTGTGCACTTTAGAGAAATGTCAGCTATAAAAGGCAGCTGAGTGGGCACAGAAGAAGGAACCGGCAATGGCCTGTCCTGTGAGGCTGTTGGCTTTCCTATACTCAGGTACTCGAGGGCCTTGGAGCAAGGGAGCTCTGTCAAGAGAAGCAGTTTTTACATATTTCTCATCAGTGGTAATGGAAGGGAAACTGCTGTAAAAGGACACTAAGCTTAGACTGCACCATATAGCGTTAAGAGGCCTTCTTCGTCACTACAGCTTCTAACTGCTGAACTCAAAATTGCCCATATTTCTGCATTGATGGAGAAATAGCCCTGACTGCCAGGAAACACCCATTGTAGCAGCTCTTCAGCCATGTAATTGAAAATAATTACTAATTAAATGAGAATAAAATCGAGGCCATAATAACAATGATAATCACCATAGCACTGGTTGTTACCCAAGTTACCATTTGCCGGAGCATGACCTCGGGGCAGATGGTTTGCCAAAGGGAGGAAGAACTGCAAGGGAGCCCTGGCTCGTCATCACCGCTGAGGTAGGGAACCGGGACTGCTCCGGGGCGCCCGACAGTGACAGGCCTAATTTTATATTCCAGTTATGTCGCCGATCTCATGTTGTTTCAAGAAATGTGTTCACTGATGCAGCAGGGCGCATGGCATTGAAAACCAAGGAGCATGAACAGCTGCATGGCATTTGTCAGTGGATTTATATCGTCACAGGAAACAACCCAAGCAATTACAGTACCTTGTCTTCGACAAGCATTGCTCTTATCCTCGTTTCAGGAAAAACAAGGCCCTTTGCAAGAGGACCTTTGGGTGCGTAGGCCCAACGCCGTAGGCCCAACACCGAGTGGTTGCTAGCTGGTGTATGGGATAGTGTGGGTGGTGCTGGGCACCTAAGAAGGGAGAAGGTAGAGGCTGTCTGGGTTCCAGGCAGGCTTTCTGTTTCTCGGTGTTGTGACCTAAAAGAACATGCCTTCCTTTATTTATTCATTCCTCTGACAAATGAGTACCTACTCTGGGCCAGGTATTGTACTCGTGCTGGGAATGTTGGTTAAGGCAGACACAGGTGCCGACCACCTGACAGTCTCCTGAGGTGGGAGGATGTGCAGACGGAGAAATGTACAGTGTGCCCCAGAGGCAAAGGAGAGAGTGCTTGAGACGAGAGGCAGAGGGACTCTTCTTAACGTGGCATCCATGAAGGACTCTCGAGGAAGTGCCACTTATGCTGCCCAATGGCAAAGGAGTCTTCGGCCAGGCCAGCAATGAGGGGAGAATGTTCCAGGCACAGGGGTGCCTTGGACAAAAGTCCCGCATGAGGATGGAACCTAGTTAGTCTGAGGAATTGGGGAAGTGAGGGGGACTGCAGCTCGGAGATGTCAGAGGTCCCCTGGCTGCAGGACAGGTAGGCTCGGAGAGGAGTCCAGATTTCATTCTAAGGGCAGTGGGATGCTTTGAGGCCTGGTTCATGTCTGTAAAAAGTCAGCCTGGCTGCCCGGGGAAGAATGGCCTGTGGCGGGGTGGGGCCTGAGCTGACTCGGGGAAACCAGGTTGGAGGTCGTCTGAGAGTTCAGGTGAGAGCAGGTGACAGGGCATGCCAGGAGGCTGACTGGGCATTGCATTTTGAGTGGGGTTCTGTGAAATGGGGAAGTGTCAGGGCTGGTCCTAGGTGTCTGGCTTGAGCTGCTGGATGAATGGATGTGCTGCGTGCTCAGAGGTAACCATGTCCAGGGTTGAAATACTCAGATGTGTGTGTGAAAAATTCATAACATAAAATTTACTCTTTTAACCACTTTAAAATGTACACTTTTGTGGCTCTAAATACATTCCCATTGCTGAGCCACCATCGTCACTATCCATCTCCAGAACTTTGCCATCTTTCCCATCCAACACTGTCCCCATTCCTTCTGCTCTGACTCTTGGCAACCACCGTTCTGCCTTCTCTCTGAATTGGACTGCTCTGGCTAGGTACCTCAGGTAGTTTGGCTTATTTCACTCAGTATAATGTTTTCAAAGTTCATCCGTGCTGTAGAATGTGTCAGAATTTCCTTTCTAAGGCTGAAAAATATTTCATTATATGTGTATGAGGTCTGTCCCGAAAGTATCGGCCATGCAAACTTTTAATTATATTGACGTTGGCTCGATACTTTCAGGACAGACCTCATAGGCCACCGTTCAAAATTTTTTTTTATTCATTCATTGATGAACATTTGGGTTGCTCCCACATTTTGGCTATTGTGAATTGTTATGAACTTGGGGTACACATGCTTGTTCAAGCCCCTGCTTACCCTTCCTTTGGGTATGTACCCAGAAGTGGAATTGCTAGACCATATGGTAATTCTGTTTAGGTTTTTTTTTTTTTAAAGATTTTATTTATTATTTTTAGAGAGGGGAAGGGAGAGAGGCATAGAGGAAGAGAAACATCAATGTGTAGTTTCCTTTCACCTGCCTCCAGCCACAGACCTGGCTGGAGACCCGGCTTGCAACCTGGTTATGTGCCCTGACTGGGTATTGAACCAGTGACCTTTGGGTTCACAGGCCGGCACCTTATCTACTGTGCCACCAGCCAGGGTCTGTGTAGTTTTTTTTTTTTTTTAATTTTATTGTTGTTGTATTACATCCATCTCCTTTTTGCTCCCCTCTGTCCCCTCCCCCCACCCATTCCCCCCAACTGTTTAGTTTTTTTGAAGGATCTCAGTGGCTGCACCATTTTATATCCCCACCCCCTTATACAGGGTCCTAATTTATCTATATACTCAGCAACACTTGGAATTTATTTATTTGATAATCACTAACCTAATGGGTATGAAGTGGTATTTTATGGCAAAACAGTCCAAGTTTTAGATGAGAGAAAGTCACATGATGCTATCAAGTAAATGCTCAGCTGCACCAGATAGGATTTCTGTAGGGAGGCCTTTCTGGCCCACAGGTCAGTTGACATTCCACAGTGGATTTTTTGAAGTGCCTCATCTTTGTGGACTACCTGTGTTTGCTCTTAAGGTGTGCCCTCGTGCCCCCCGCCCCCATGCCTACTGTACGGAGAAGTCAGCATCTGGGCATTTGAGTTCACTTCTGGCAAATAAACATCATCTAGTTCTGTCCAGTCTGCGCTACAGCTTCAGTGGAAATTAGCTGAGATTTAACTAAATATGAACTGCAAATAGAAGTGGTGGAAACCCTTCTTTCCCAAAGAAGGAATTTATTGTCATGGTCTTGGAAGGTCTACCTAGGTGAAATCAGATATGTTTGATGATTTTTCAAAGGCAATGGAAGGCATTTTTTGTTTTGTTTTGTTTGAACAAAGAAAATGCAGTTGTGAAGTGTTTTTCAATTTCTCTTTCAGCTTCCCTTTCATTCTCTGATTTCTTACTTTTAATGGGATAACATAAGCCAGTTTTCGGTCGTCTCTTATTCATCAAAGCTGTCAATTTACCCTGAACAGAAAGAAGACAAGAATGTTATTAAAATAAAACAACTTCCAATTGAGCTGCTAATAAATGCTGAAATGCATCCACATTTCTCCTATTGATTATCTCCTGCTGACAAAGGCAAAGACAGGCTTGCATCGCATGCGGCCCAGTGGAACTGAAAGATTTAATTAGATGAAAACCCACAGAGCTGGAAGATCAACTGCAGTTGCCCACCCAACAATTGTTATTCATAATTGGCTGTTTGCAATGGCCCTGCTTCTTGAGACATTTTTACTTTAAAAATTCCCTCCTGTGCATGAAGATGAACACAGTCATTAGTAAATTCTACCCCGACTCCCTTGGGCATTTTACAAGCTCAAGGTTGTGGGCTAGACCGAGCCCTGCCATACTATAAAAGCAGATGTAACCGAACATCCTGAAACAGAATTAGCAACAGAGAACAGGAAGGGCGTGATGTCTTCTAGGTTTCAGGCCATCTCCAAATGCGAAAAGTAGGAAAAGAGGGGAGGTGGGAGGGTGTAAGAAGAGGTTCATAAACTCAGAGAATGAAATACCTTGCAACTCTAGTTCTGTAAGTATATGCATGTATAATTTAATGTCTGGTAAGTGCACTGGTATTTAGTGATGGCGTGTGTTAAAAAGTTGGTATTCGCCCTGGCTGGTAGCACAATGGATAAGGCGCCGGCCTGCGAACCCAAAGGTCGCAGGTTCGATTCCCCAGCCAGGGCACATAACCAGGTTGCAAACCGGGTCTCCAGCCAGGTCCGTAGCTGGAGGCAGGTGAAACGCAACCATACATTGATGTCTCTCTCCCTCTCTGCCTCTCTCCCTTCCCCTCTCTCTAAAAATAATGAAATAAAATCTTAAAAAATTTTTTTTTTCAATTTCTCAATCTTGAGGCTCTTACAGTTTCAGATGGGAGTTGACAGTCACTCAACAAGTGTGTATTTGACTTCTTACATTGTTTTAAGTAACAGCTACTTCCTGACAGATGTAACAATGACAGTGGCTAAGAGAGCAGGTGTTGGAGCCACATTCCCAGCCCTCCTACCCATGGAATGACTGGACTGTAAGAGGATTAGATGATTTAAGACACATAAAACACTTGCGACAGGGCCTTGCATGTGATGTGTGCTCAAGAAGTACTTTCTAGTATTAATAAAATACAGTAGAAAACAGAAGATCTCTCATTCTTTCACCCTGAGATAACTGCTAAGTGGAAGTATGCTATGTGATAATCACAGTGGTAGGCATTGTGGGCATCTAGTAATGGCCCATTTATTGAGCCCTTGTTGCCACTGGGCACGGCACTCAGCGATGGGCACATATTATCTCAGTTAATTCATACAACAAGCTTATGAGGTGCATGATACTATTTTCAATATAGTTTATTGATTATGCTGTTGCAGTTGTCTCAATTTTTCCCCCTTTGTTTCCCTCTTCCCAGTAACCCCCTTCCCTCCAGCAGTCCTCCCCTTTAGTTCATGTCCATCAGTCCTGTGTGTAAGTTCTTTGGCTTCACTCCTTCCCTTACTGTTTTTAACATCTCCCGTCTACTTTGTTTCTACCAATTATGCTTCTTAATCCCTGCACCATCTCCCCACTTCTCCCCTTCCCCCCTCCCAGCTGATAACCCTCCAAATGATCTCCATACCTAAGATTCTGTTCCTGTTCCAGTTGTTTGCTTAATTTGTTTTTAAGATTCAGTTGCTGGTATAAGTTTGTGGTCATTTTAATGTTTATAGTTTTGATCTTCTTAAGCAAGTCTCTTTATTGTTTCATGTAATAATGGCTGGGTGAGGATGGACTCCCTTAGCTTTACCTTGTCTGGGAAGCACTTCACCTGCCTTTCCATTCTAAATGATAGCTTTGTTGGATAGAGTTATCTTGGTTGTAAGTCCTTGATTTTCATTACTTTGAATATGTCTTGCCTGCAAAGATTTTTTTTTTTTTTTTTTTTTTTGAGAAATCAGCTGATAGTCTATGGGAACTCTTTTGTAGGTACTCCACTCTTTTCTTGTGGCTTTTAAGATTCTCTCTTTTAACCTTTGGCATTTTAATTATGATGTGTCTTGGTGTGGTCTTCTTTGGGTACAACTTATTTGAGACTCTGTGCTTTCTGGACTTGTACATCTATTTTCATCACCAATTTAGGGAAGTTTTCTTTCATTATTTTTTCAACAAGTTTTCAATTTCTTGCTCTTCCTTTTCTCCCTCTGGCACCCTTAAATTTGGATGTTGGCACACTTAGAGTTGTCCCAGTGGTTCCTAAGCCTCTTTTTTTTTTCATTCTTATTTCTTCTTTCTGTTATAGTTGAATGTTTATTTCTTCTTTTTGCTCCAAATCATTGATTTGTATCCCAGCTTCCTTCCTTTTGCTGTTGGTTCCCTGTATATTTTTCTTTATTTCACTCTGTGTAACCTTAATTTCTTCCTTTATTTGTTTGTTGTATTCTATGAGTTCTCTGAGCTGATTTATCACCAGTATTTGAACTGCCTCTGATAGGTTGGCTGTCTCTGCTTTGTTTAGTTCTTTTCCTGGGGTTTTGTTCTGTTCTTTCATCTGGGCCATATTTATTTGTCTCCTCAATCTGGCCAACCTCTGTTTTTGTTTCTGTGTATTAGGTAGAGCTGCTTTTACTCTTTATCTTAGTAGCATGGCCTGTGTCACAAAAACACTTGTAAATTGTGTGGGTGGAGCCTTAGGTAATTGGTTGGGTGGGGCCACCCACTTCACTGCTTTGTGGCTCTGTTTGTGGTGAGGGGCTCAGAAAGGAGACAGTGCCACTGCCTGCCTTCTGGCAGTTTACCCAGTGCTGGCTCCATTTCCAGTCACTTCACCCCCTTGTGTATGCGATTGGTACCCTTCCAGCTGCTGTCCAGGGTTTGAGTGTGTTCTAAGACCATGTGGGCCCTTTAAACAGGGAAAATATGGCAGTTTCTTCTGCCATTCCAACCCCTGTTTTGCTTTGTTTTTTTAATTGTAGTTCTTATTACAGTTGTCCCAATTTTTCCCCTACGCTGCCCACCCCCTTCCACTTGAAAAGTCTATCCCCACCCTGTGGTCCATGTCCATGGTCCTTTATCCATGTTCCTTGACTAGACCCTTCCCCTTGTTTCCCTTGTTCCCCCTGATTTTTACAACCAGACGTAATGGGGCTTTATTTTCCCAATGCTGGAGCCCTGGCCTGCACAGTCTGGCCTGGAGCTGGGATTGCTCACTCCCAGAGTGTCTCTCCTGATTTTATTCACCACACATGAATGTGGGCCGGGCTGTTCCGCCGCCACCCCTGCTCGGGAGTCACACCGTCTCTCCGCACCAACTGTGTGACTCCGCCCGTCCTACCTGTCGGGATGAATGTGGCTGCTTTAAGTCCTTGGTTGTCAGTTTCCAGATAGCTCAATAACAAGCGGTCTGGCTTGTTATTTCTTTCTGAAGTCTGGTTGTAATTCTTTCTGTTGTTGCTCGAGGAGGTGAAATATGTTTACCTGTGCCTTCATTTTTGACTGAAAGTCCCTGGGCAATGTTATTACTCCTAATTTTTGATATGAGAAAAGAAGACCAGTGGTGTTAGGTGACTTCCCAAAATCATAAAGGTGGTAAATGATGGAGCTAAGATTCCAATGCAGATCTCTGGTTCCAAAGTTAACCTTTATGCTGCCCTATTCCCTGAGAAGCCCAATATTTAATTGATGCTGGGCAGCCCACAGGCAAGAGATAAGCATGATCTAAGTGAAGTGGGGGAACTGGTGGAGACAAAGAAACTAAATTATAACGTGCTGCCTGCTCGGACCGGAACTCTTGCACAGAGTTGGCCCATGAGATAAAACCCTTCTGCGTCCCCAGGGCAGTGGTAACTATTAAGCAGGGACTCAGGAGCCCCCGATGTGCTTTTTCCAGCTCTGACCTGTTTGGGCTTGATTCTTTGTGTCTTACTCCACTGAGATGATGCTGCACTAGAATCTCAAGTTGGAAATTTTTTCTTTACCATCTGGCCCCCTGCGGTCACCTCTTCTGTATAAAAATACTGTGGTGTGCTCCTTTCTCAAGTGTAATTCAGAGTCAAGTCGAATAGATAAACACTGTCAAGAATATCTTGTCGACACTGATAGGACTTATCTGTCAAGAAACGAAGAGATAAAGGACACATAAATGTTTAATTTTTTTCTTTGCATGTTAATCTAACCACTGAACACCCTTGGTCCCCAAGCAAATTAACTGTCACAAAAGGAAAGTAAATGGCACATGGTCTGTATTGAGTGTTGTCTTGGCATGGTGTCAGGGAAGAGGCAGCTGTGCTGGATTAAGTTTATTAGAAGACTCCTTAGAAAACTTTGGGCAACGATCTTGTAGCTGAAGGTTGGTTCTTGGTGTGTTTGTGGAGTGAAGATGCCTTTTCCCTCGTGGAGGAGGCCGAGAGCTGGTCTCAGAAGGCCTGATGTCTGGTTCAGCTTCTCTAGAAAGTCACAGCCTCTCTGAGCTTTATTTGGTTCACATGCAAAATGGAGTAGCGGCTATTAAATATGAAGATATTAGCCACAAATTGTATATATATGAACTATTTATTTAGAAAAATATTTTATTATTTTTAGAGCGAAGGCGGGGTAGGGAGAGAAGCAGAAAGGGAGAGACACATTAATGTATGGTTGCCTTCCACCTGCCTCCAGCTACAGACATGGCTGGAGACCAGGCTTGCAACCTGGTTATGTGCCCTGGCTGGGGAATTGAACCAGCGACCTTTGGGTTTGTAGGCTGGCTTCTTATCCACTGTGCCACCAGCCAGGGCGAGATGTTGCTTTTTAAATGGGGAAAGAGAACATTTGAATTGTGATCCGAATAAAGTGAGGGAGGAAGCATATGAAACTGAGGAAGAGCATGCCAGCCAGATGGACCAGCCAGTGCAACACCAATGACTTCTACATGTTTCAGGAACTAGAAGGCCCACATGGTGGGCATGGAGGGATCAAGGGGGAGAGTGTAGGGGAAGCCTGGAAGGGGAGGGTCTTGAAGACCACGGCAAAGAGATTTTTAAACTTTAGGAAAGATGAGAGGCTCCTGAAGGCTTTTGAGCAAGACTTATAACTATTTAGCATTTTATACAGTCACTATGCCTACTGGGCAGTGGATGTGGCTAGCAGGAGCAAGAGGGGAATAAGGGAGATGAGGTCGTGACTGCAGGTAGCTGGGCCTGGACAGGGCCCTAGATGGAGGGAGTGAGACGGGTTGGGATTCAGGGTGCTTATGAAGTAGGTATGAACGTCACCCTCACCGTGTAGATGAGGGAGGCTTATGGAGCAGGGACTGAACTTGAGGGCCGTATGACTTGAGTGCTAGGGTGTGGAGTGCTTGGGGAGTGAGAGAATGGTCTTGCAGCTTGAGGAGAATGCAGAGATCATTCAACTCTGGTTCTGACTGCAGCAGCAGCAAGAGGGAGGGGAACCTGGGATGAAGAGGTCCACCTTCTCCCCTCCCTCCTTCATTCTTCTCCAGCCCTGATTCTGCCTGAGACTCTTGTCTCCTCCTCCATGAGAAGATAAATAAATAAAAAGAGCACATTCTCTTGGAAGTTGGCAGCTGGGACACCAATAGCAACGTAAATTCTAGAAAGAGGAGGGTGACTGTTTTATTCTTTGCGATCCTTGGGCCCTTGAGTGTGGAGGAAAGAGGCTTTGGAATCAGCTGCACCTGTACCAGCTGAGCCTTGTGTTTTTGCCGCTGCTGAGGGGGGACCATAACACAGCTGCGCCATGCAAGTGCTGAGAGCGTTGCAAGTAAAAACACCTGGAACTAGTAGTGGCCAATAAAAGGGATTCGCAGAAGGATTTGGGGACCATTTTGGCTGCGGCTTGCACTTAGCACCGTTCCTTATATTTTCTCCAGGTAGCGTCACCTTACTGACCCTCATCTCTCCGTCACTCCCCACCGCTCTTCTCCTGCTTGCTTCCAGCCTGCTGTGATGTCCGGAGCCCCGCGTAATGTGGCCCAGAGGGAAAATGCCAGGAGGCAGGATCGGGAAGCATGGAAGGCCCCTCCATCAGCCTGTTCTCTAGCACTGGAAGGTGAAATATTCATTTAAGTCAAGTGAAAGACATTGCAAACTTGATGTTCTCACTTAGTTCCCAGAGCTGCACTGCTGATAAGAAACAAATTAAAAATGCAAAGTTTTTTCTCCCGCTCCCAAGTGCCATAAAGATGTGTGTTGATGGTGGAGCTGGAATTTCCCTGCTGCTCAGCTGGGCTTTCCCTGAAGCATAAATGCAAGATAAAAATAGTCCCTGCTTCTGAAGAGGCTGTCAAAGCCCAGTGTCAGAAATTTGGGAAAGGTATTTGAAATCCTGTTTATTTGAACCTCCCATAAACACACGCTGCATATAAGACGTAAGACGCTGCATATAAGAACATAAGACGTCTGGTTGCTCTTGGGGAGGAATGGGGGAGGAAGCAGGTTTTCCTGCGGTGGGTTTCACATGTAACTCAGCTGGCCAGAGTGATTGGATGAAAAGACTCAGAAAGTTGTGGCCTCACATCAGGATCAGCCCTTGGAAATCTAGGGGAACTTTTGTTTTTGCAAATGAGGCTACTGAAGCCCAGAGAGGGGTGCCTACTTGCATAAACTCACATAGCGTAGCTTGAAAGTAAAATATAGAAGAACTCTGGTGGGTTTTGGAGGCGAGAGAGAGTTTGGTTCAAATCCTGGATCTATCACTGTATTCCTTGGGTAAGTTACTTAATATTCTAAAGCTTCCATTTCCTCACTTGTAATATGTAGCTGATAGTAATTCCTACTTCGTAGGGTGAATAATACTCGGATTAACAAGAAAATGTATATAAAATAGCATAGAACTTGGCATTTAGTATGTGCTCAGTAATTATTAGTATTTTGTGATACTGATGATAATACAGGAACTGACATTAGGAAAATCTTTCTATTGTTAACATGCCACAGGCCTCTGGTTTGGTCCTCATTAGAGGGTGTGGTGGGCTGAATTGTATTATCCCAAAAGATTTCTTCCAGTATTAACTCCCGGCACCTGTGAATGGAACCTGATCTGGAAACAGGGCCTTTGCAAGTATAATCAAGTTAAAGTGAGCTCATACTGGATAAGGGTGGGCTCTAATCCAGTGACTGGTGTCTTTATAAGATGTGGGAAATTTGGACACAGACACAGGGAGGACACACGTGTGAACACAGAGGCAGAGACTTAGTGGTTCTACCACAGCTGAAGAACTATCAAGGGTTTTTGGCAACCATCTAACCTGAGAAGAGACAAAGAAGGATTCTTTCCCAGAGACTTTGGAGGGAGTGCAGCCCACCAATGCCTTGACTTTGGAAGTTGAGCCTCCAGAATTGTGCGACAGTAACTTTATGTTGTATTGGGTCTTCCAGTTCGTGGTCATTTCTAGTGGCAGCCCTAGGAAATTAACACAGAGGAGGTCAATGGAGAGGGGTATTCTGGGCTTCCAGGTGTGTGTCTAAGGTTAGGGTAGTTAGCCACAGAACATTCATTTCCTGATTTACGAGTGGAACCAGTGGAAAATGACCTCCCAAAGACACTCTGGGTATTCGCCTACTGACCTGGGGACACTGGAGGTGTGTGTGTGTGTGTTGGGGTGGGGGACATAAGAGCCATGACAGAGGAGAGCCAGGATGCCTCACAGTCATGAGTGGACATTCAAGAGCGCACTTGGAAAAGACAGGAGGGGACACTGCTGGACAGAGGACAAAGGCAGCTGTGTCCCTTTGGTCCTGGTTCTCCTGTGAAGTCGTCCTCTTTCCCCTTCCCTGTCTTGTGAGTTGCGTGTTTTCTGGGTGGGCTGAGAGGCAGAGATTGGAACAGCCTTGGGAAATGGTTGAGATTTATAAGCCGTTGGTGAATGCCTCTTTCTTCAAGTCAGGTGAGGACCAGGGAAGTGTGGTGAGGGATGTGCCTCCCGTCTGTCTGTTTTTCCGAAGGCATCCAGGCGTCTCTGTCTTACTTCATGTTTCTGCGGGATGGTCCTGGGAGACATAGCAGTTCTTTTCAGTGCTGTGGCCCTCCCTCCCCCTCAGTCACCCTCCTCAGGCTCTGCCCCTGGGCCACCCTGGCAGGGTCCCTAGAGTAGCTCAGAAGTTCTGTGCCGTCTCCAACCAGAAGGGAAAACGTTCCCAGGCAGGAGTGATAGATCGGCCTTGCAGCTCCCTGCCGAAGCAACTATGGGAAGCACTAGACCTCGTGTGGAAAGAAGAGATAATAACATGATGAGGGTGTATGCCATGTTCAGAGCTCCCATGCCAAGCACGAGAGCTGATGGGGGTGGCAGTGGAGGTGGCAGTTCAATCATGGGATGGATGCAGGGCCCCCGTGCCTGGCTAAAAGCTGCTGTTCGGACTGCTGGGCCCTAATCAATATCAGCGCCACTTTGGTCCTGGCCCTCTTGCTCGAAGAGAAAAGGGGTCGAATCATTGGATTTCCTAGCTCATCGGCTCAGGAGGAGGCACAGTTCCTAGCTCATTGGGCAGCAAGTGTTTTTTGTTTTGTTTTGCTTATTTTATTTTTATTTTTTAAAAAGATTTTATTTATTATCCTCTGTGAGAGGGGAAGAGAGAGAGGCGGAGAAGGAGAGAGACATCATTGTGTGGTTGCCTTTCACCTGCCTCCAGCTACAGACCTGGCTGGAGACCTGGCTGGAGACCTGGTTATGGGCCCTGGCTGGGAATCGAACCAGTGACCTTTGGGTTCGCTGTGTAGCCACTGTGCTACTAGCCAGGGCAATGTTTTGCTTCTTTTTTTAGAGTGCATGTGAAGGGGAGAGTAGGGGAAGAACTGGCCAGGGAAGGCCCAGGAGCAGCACCAATGGCCCCGTGGGGTCAGGAGGGAACAGGAAAGGATTCTTCCTCCTCTGCTTTGAGAGCTACTGCTCTGTCTACACAGTGAGTGCTTGTGAGCTGCTATCACCCAGGTGACACCTCCTACAGGTGAGTGCGTGCACGTGAAACACTCAGCAAAGGTTAATCTGTAGATAGCAGATTAGTGATGGCTGGAGCCTGGCTGGGGTTGGGGCACGGGGAACAACGTAATGGCATTTCCTTTTGGGGTGATTAAAAATGCTCTGGAACTAGATAAAGGTGGGGGTTGCATAACATTGTGGTTGTACCAAATGCCACTGAATTGTCCAGTATACAACAGTGAATTTCACGTTACGTGAATTTTACCTCTGAAAACAGAAGCCACGTTGCTGCTGTGAGATCCAGGCTGGCCGGGCTCTGAGCCTGGTGGAGTTACCCGGGCTGAGGGACCCGAGCGTGAGACTCCCGTCCCGCTGGCCTACCCCTACCCTTACCTCGCCTCAGAGGGAGCACAGGGCTACCTGCACCGGTGCCGAAAGGTTCAGAGTGTGGGCTTCCAGGACCTTCATCTCTGTGAATCTGGATGTTACAGAACCTCTCTGAGCCTCAGTTTCCTCACTCGTGAAAACAGAGGTGACAGTATCCACCTCATAGGGTTTTGTTAACAGGAACTGAATGTTAAAGCATTTGACACTTTATTACCACTCAGTCAGTGGTGGTGGCTGTTGTAAGTCATGATTCTGTCATCTGTGGTGTCTGCTCAAATAGAGTTCTGATGGCCTAGATGCAGAGGTTGCGAGAAGTTTCTCCGTCAGCCAAGCCCTCTAGACAGAACCCCGAACCCGGCAGCCGACCTGTGGGACAGGGGAGAGCAGCAGCCAACAGTGGAGGTGTTACTGACTTAGGGTTTCGAAGGGGTCAGGTCAATAGCGTCCTTCTTCCCTGCCTGAGTCCTGAACTAGCGGGAAGATAAGACACAACTTAAGGAGACAGGTGACCAGAATGTCACCTTCTTGCTGATCCAGCTGATTCTGAAGATTAACGGGGCTTCTTATCCCTGAACCCCAGGATGAGACTTCCCACCCTGTTGTGGGCCAAAGGTGGGCCCAGCAGCCCAGACTGGGGCCGGTTCCTGCTACACTTCCAGCAGGAAGGAACAGGGGTTGCGCTGGCTCTCAGGACGGGGGCCTCCTTCCTGAGCCTACCACTGGGGGCAGGCACCGCGTCTGGGGCGGAAGAGGTCAGGAGAGCCCCAGCGCGGCTCCTGCCAAAGGCTCCTGCCAAAGGGAGGAAAAGTCCTGGGAGGGACTGAGCATCACGGAGCTGTACACCCGGTAGGAGTTGTCTGCGTGGCAAGGGAGGGCTTCCTGCATGTCCACCTGGCGCGCTCTCCTCCTTCCCCACCGTCTGACATGGTGCCAACGGCTCCTTGCTTCGCATTCAGGAAGGAGCCCTTTGTGACAAAAAGAAATAGAACAGCAAAACAACTAAGCGAACAACCTCCCCACCCCAATTCCCTAAACAGCCCCATTTAGGGACTGGAAAATGATAGAATATCCATTCAATGGAACGCTAAGCCATTTTAGGAGGCTGTTTACAAAAGATTTGTAATGATGTAGGAATTAATTATACGGTGATGTCAGGTGAAAAAGGCAGGGTACAGAACTGCACCTGTAATGTGAACTCAGCTGTAGGAAAACCTCCCTAAGATTATGCATAGAAAAATGGAAAACTGAAGAGGAAATTCCCCCAATTTTTTTTAGTTTTTTTTTCTTATAATTTGCAAAATTTTTGTAATGAGTATGCATTCCTTTTGTCATGGAAAAACTCAACTTTATTAAAAAATAAAACCATATCACTGTGGTGAGGGTTACACGTTATCAAACCAACAATTTAGAACTTACAGATTCATACAATTACAGAATGCTAATGCTGCAAGGGACCTTAGGGATTTTCCTAGTGTAAGGATTTTTCATCTTTTTTGGGGTCACGGATCCCTTTGAAGAGCTCCCAGAAATTATGGCTTCTCTCCTGAGAAGCTTTCACAAATAAACATCCTATTATTTAAGTTGGTATTTGTTTTCAAGTTGTAGACAGCCCTATGAAAACAGCTTAAACAGTGGAGGAAAGTTACTGGTTCATGTAACTGAGAACTTCAGGGGCGTCAGGTAAAGGTTGATCCAGCACTTTAACCACTTTCACCATGATGTTCATTTCTTTATGTATCTCTGCTCTGCTTCCTATGATGTCAACTTCTTCCCAAGGCTGACTCCCACTGCTGCAGCTTCCAAGACAGCTGGTGGAAACTCCTGGCATTTCATTCTTACTTGTTTATGTCTAGCATGAAGGGTGTCTCTCATTCCTGGCAAAGGTTGTAAGACTTGATCTGATTGCAAGATTTAGGCACATGCTCATCTCTGAACTAACCCCTGGGCGGGGAAGTGGAGAGTCCTGATTATCTTAGTCAAATCACCTGCCCTGCACGGGGCTGATACGTCGTTAGAGTCTGTGGGACCACGTTATTCTCTAAGTAGATGGGGGACATGAGTGTCCCTTACGTAACTTACTGCATATGATTTAAGCTAATGCTGAAATTCTCCAAGGCTTGCCCATGTGCCCCAAGGTATGAATGCCTGGTTTAATCCAATCCCCTTATTTTATTTAAAAAAAAAAATTATTTTTAGAGAGTAGGGAAGGGAGGGAGAAGGAGAGAGAGAGAAACATCAATGTGTAGTTGCTCCTTGTGCATCTCCAACGGGGCTTGGCGGGCGGGAAGGGGTGCTGGCCTGCAACTCAGGCATGTGCCCTGACTGAGAATGGAACCAGAGACCCTTTGGTTTGCAGGCCAGTGCCCCGTCTACTGAGCCACACCAGCCAGGGAAATCCCCTTATTGTAGAGTTGGGGATTCTGAGACCCAGAAAAAGGGCACAAATGCTCGAAGTCATTCACTTGTGTCGCTGTCAGTCTCCTGCCCATCACCCCTGCTGGACTCCCTCCCACCTCTCAGACAGCAAGCAGTCAGCTAAGTCAGAGAGGAGTAAGCAATAACTCAGCCCCTTAGAAAACCCCTCAGCTCCTCTGGGACCTAGGACTGATCTGTTTAGAAGAGGAGATGGAGACAGGGGGCACCCTGTATCAAGGGGACAACAGGTGGCTGCATTGAGGTGCTACTGGCGTCTGGGGTGGAAGCCTCCCATCCGAGACCACATGAAAAGAAAGCGGGGAGAGAAGGAATGATTGTATTATTCATGCCTCTATCTCGAAGATAATCATTGTAATTTCCCCTCTAAAAACCCTGTTTGCTCAGAGGAAACGACTGTATTCTAATAGGCACTTGTTTATGAAACTCGCAGTAATTGGATCAGAATGTGAATTATTAAACTGTATGTGGGGCTGCATTTCTCACCAGGTGTTTAATGATTATGTTCCAACGTGTGGGGCTGGCCTGTCAACTGGGAAGATAATACTTCCAGGAAGAAAATTGTTTAACTCTGAGTCAGGGCTAGAGAGTCTTGCACAGACAGACTTCTAAAATAGCTGGGCTGTAGCCACCCTTCCAGGTCACATAGTTCAGTGGCCTCGCTTTAGAGATGGGGAAGCTGAGACTTAGCAGATGAAGGCCCTCGCTGAAGGCTGTACAGGGATTAGGCTGACAACTCATTCCTCCTCCATCGTCATACGTATTCATCCCTTATGACAGAATCTGCGACTTGGCTTTCTCAACTGCCGTTTCCTCTTCTTTCTACCTGGAGAGGTTGGCAAGCTAAGCCATCTTTCTTGCAGCTGGGATTTCGGATGCCATGTAACTTCCACCAGTTAGTCGCCCTTCCATGAGATCTTTCTGCAGTGGTGGCTGTTGGGAGACAAGGTGGAGAGGTGTTAGAGGCAGGTGTGGAGGCTGGACTCAGCATTCCAGTGGTCAGCCACCAGTCTCCAGGCTTCTAAGGGACAGTGGCAGCAGCAGCTTCCTGACCTTGGGATTGTATCTAATGGTAGCATGTCCTTGAACTCCACAGTCCTTTGGAGACCCCCTGACTTCTTCCCCTCCTAGCTTTCAATGTAGTTAATTCCCTGTATTAAGCTTGTTTCTGCTTGTAAACAGAAGCCTAGAGTGACTTCTGTTTCCTGCACTGAACTCTGACACAGCCCTCTGTGTTAGTACAAATCACACTTAATGATAGGTAATAATCTTTCTCCGCTGAATCCTAATGTCACGTTTCCTGCATCCTAAAATCGTAAACTCAAGAAATGCAAATTAACCTCATTATTTTCCCTCCAAAACGTTCTTTCCCATAGATTTCCCCTTGTCCATTCTCATGTTTACTTCCTTCCAATAACTCAGCTTTCTTTGGTTTTTCTCTCCTTGCTATCATATACTTTTCAAACCCTATGATTCTGTTTCCTTAGTTAGGGCTGTTGGCTTTAAGTGATCCAATTGTATTGGATTAATGCACAGAATGCAGTCATCTGCATGACTGGAAAGGCCAGCATCAGGCATGGTTGGATCCAGGAGCTCGCAGGTTGCCCTCAGTACTTGTTCCATTCCTCCTTCCGGTTCTGATTTCTGCCAGTCCCTTTCTAATGGTGGGTTAGGGGATTCTGATAGCTCTCGGCTTACATCATCTTGACATCAAACTTTGTGGAGATAAGGTTTGTCTTTCCCATTATTTCCAGAAAAACTTTTAGATAGTCTTTTTAGGTAAAATTAAATTGACTATTACTCTTAAAAGATGTGTTGAAGTCCTAACCTCTAGTACCTCAGAATGTGACATTACTTGGAAGTAGTGTTGTGGATGTATTTAATTATGGTGAGGACGTGCTGGAATAGGGTGGGCCGTTAATTCGGTGTAGCTTGTGTCCTTGCAAGAAGAGGAAGCGAAGAGACACAGAGAACAGCCCCGCAGTGTGAAGACGCAGAGACACAGAGGTAAGGTGGCCAGGAGGCAGAGACTGGTGCCATGCTGCTGTTTTACACAGGTGACAGATGACTGCTCCTCAGTTCTGGCTTTGATCTAACCACTCCAAGAGAGTAAGATCCCGTTCTTAACCTGGCCTTGAAAAGCAGCATCAAGCTGGCTTGCACCTCCCCTCTGCCTCTATGTATCAAAATTTGACTTGCCATTTAAGACCTAAAACAAACTCAACTTCCTTTAAGAAATTGCCAGGTCTCTTCTTAGCTGAAAGTTTTTCCCAGCCTCTGAACTTTCTCCGTTTCCGTTAAGGCATCTGCATTAGTTTGCTAGGGTGGCCGTAACACAACACCCCAGACTGGATGGCTTAAACACAGAATTTATTTTCTCACCATTCTGGAGGCTAGAAGCCCAAGATCAGGGTGTTGGCGGGTTTGGTTTCTTCTGAGGCCTCCCTCCTTGGCTTTCAGACAACCTGTCTCTTGCTGTGTCCTCACATGGCCTTTTTCTGTGTCCACCCTGGTGTCACTCCCTCTTCTAACAAGGACACCAGTCCTATTGGATTAGGGTCCTACCATAGGGCCTGATTTTTAATGTAGTCACTTCTTTGAAGGCCCTACCTCCAGGTACTGTCACATGGATTAGGCCCCACTCATATGACCACATTCAATCTGAATGACCTCTTTAAAGGTGCTACCTCAAATAAGGTTACCTTCTTAGGTGGTGGAGGCTCAGACTCCAACACAGAAATTTGGTGGAAGAGGCATAGTTCAGTCCATAATGCCATTTAAAACGTTCTATTTTGTTGTACTGATACTTGTGTGCTTATTTTAACTCCCTTAGAAGATGGTTAGCTCCTTGTAGGTAGAAAGTATATCTCTTACATCCTTTTATCTACCATAGTGTTTAATATACTATATAGACTTAGTAAAGGCTCAGAATGTTTGCTGAGTGAATGGCACATAAAGTAATTCTTGATTCATGACGATTTCTCATTTCCCAAACTTGGTATTAAAAACGCTTAGTGGTGCAGGTAGCATTAAACTGGATGTCAAAACCCCAGGTTCTCAGCTGTTTCTAACTGTGTGATCTTGAGCAACTCAATCACTCTGAGTGTCAGTTTTATCATCTGTAAAATGGGAATGATAGCTTTCCCAGTTGTTTTACAAAGTTGTTTATGAGAAGGTAGTAGTTAAGTCACGCAGAAGGTATTTTGGGACACCTGTCATAGGTTCATGAGACAGAACAGTGAACAAGCTCAGGAAGGGTCCTGCCCTCAGGTTGTTGTGGGGGAACAGGCAGTCAACAATGTCACTCACACAGAAAATAGTTGCATGAAGTGCTAGGTAGTCAGTAATTGTCTCTGTACACAATACAGCAAGCGATGTTTTTGTGAGGGGTAGTTAGGGAAGACCTCTCAGGGGAGGCGACCTTTGAGCTGAGCTGTAAATCCTGAGAAAGGAGTGGCTGTCCCTGGGGGACGGGCATTCCAGGCAGAAGGAGGGGAGGAGCCCCTGATGGGCACCAAGAGTGTGACACTTAAAATGCGAAGCTCCTACATGATGGAAACGTACAGTTGAAACCTGCATGATCTTATTAACCAATGTCACCTCAATACATTTAATTAAAAAACAATTGCAAGGCTCAGTCAATGGGCAAGATTCCTCAGGCATCCCAGAAAGATCACGGAAGTCGGAAGGAAGTCGGGGTTTTGTCCTTGACTCAACCACAGGGTGCCGTTGGGACATCGCTTCCTGTGTGTGCAGCCTTGGGCATAGCCCAGCCTCTGGTGCCAGCCCTGGGAGCAGGTCACATGAGACCTGGCCGGTGAGGCACCTGGGAAATCCAAGGTGCGGTACGGGTTCCAGGTGGCATCATCGTTTGAAAACATGTTTCCCCTGATGAAGGGATTTGGATGTTGACTTCAGCAACTAGCTTGCTGATCAAATTTTCTGAGGAGAGCTGCAGTCATCCCCGATTAGGGCTCAAAAATGCCTGTGTCAGGCTTTTCAAAGCAAATTGATAAAAATTAAGTGGATGCTGCAGCGGTGATCTGCAAGCTGTGTCTGTGGGGGTTGAATTCCAACTGGCTGTCGCTGAGAAGGTCTGGTATGGCCAGTCACCTTGTTGGGGCGTCTGGGTGCCTGTGAGATTACCCTGGGGTCAGGTCGCTCGGTGTGTGTGTGCTCATTGTATTGCAGTGCGATGGAATAGTCCAGAAAAAAGCCTTCCGTGCGGATGTTTTAAGCATTCCACTCCTGCCAAAAGTGGTGTGATTGAACACTGTACACCTATTTTTTGAGTAGTGAAATTGTACCCAAGGTACCTATAGATGACAGAGCAACAGAGCATTCTTTTAGAAAGAGCTGATTACTTCACAGTTCTTGGTAGTAAAGTCTATTTCCTTTGAACTTGTTCCCAGGATTCACCCCACCCCCCACCCCTGCCCCCAAGAACCCCTTCCTTTGCTTCCTTTCCCCCATTCTCCTCACTTTGCACCTGAACCGTCACAACTTAAGCACCCTGGAGGGCTGGCGCCTCCTCGCCCTGCTCCCTCTGAAGATGGCTGGGTGTGGAGGCCTTTAGAATAATGGATAAGTGAGCTGGAAAGGTCACCGAGGCTGCGAGCATGTGCAGCTGACAGGTAAAGGGAGCTCGGTGTCCTATTTTTATCTGTGGTGCAGCAGGTAGGAAGCGCCTGGGGAATTTCACCAGGTCTAAGTTTAGAAAACAACCAGGATAGTCAGAAACCCTTGCTGGCTGATGCTTTGGGGTTGGAGGTTTGAAGAATTCATTCTCTGTGTGTCTCTGCCTCCTCCCTCCGCCCCTGCGTCTATTGGTCAGACTCTGGGGTCTCTCTCCATTTCTCTTTATATTCCTCTTGCTTTTCCCCTGCTCCCTCTCTCCTAATGATTTGTCTCTTGGAATAAAGTTCTGCTCCACTGGGGTCTTCCATAATTGAAGCCTCTGGGGTATTTGAAATGGAACAGTTAATGGTGACTTTTTTTCTTTTCAAGGCAGGTATTCAATTAAGAATGGCTGGGCAGTCAGAGATCAACAGAGACCTGTTTGCCCAAATAACTTAGTGGATTTTTAGAATGAGAAGAAATGAAATGGAGCCAATAGGCTTTTACATTTTTTATTATTTATTTATTTATTTATTTATTTGAGGAAGCTGAGGGCTTTGGAGGTGGAGGTATGAAGCTCACAACTGTGGAGACTTTTTGCTTTGGTTCCAGAGTTTTGGACATCATGCATGCTAAGCCAGGGGGCTGCAGCGTGTGCCCGTTGACCTGGGAACTGGGGAGCACCGGGGCTGGGAGGCTCAGCAGGTGTGGCAGCGGTGTGCATGGACCCTGCCATTGGAAAGGGCTGACCGGAACCTGACCTGAGGGCCGGGACTGTGCGCTCTCTGCATCAGCTCCTGCTCGCAATCTCCATGCTACACAGGAAGTGTGATTTCCAGAAGAGAGTGATTGTGGGAAGGTTTCCCGGAGACACCCCTGGAGGAAGCATTGTTCCTGCTGTGTTACCTTTGCTGCTGCCCTGCATTTCCTCATCCAGGGAGATTTTGGCAGCTGTTGTGATTATTTTCTTGGTCTGTCTCCCCCCATGCCTTTGCCTCTCCCGTCTGCCTCTCTCTCTCAGTCTCTCTGTCACAAACACCCTGCCCAGTGGCTTCATTTCCCAGCATAACGAGAAGGTCACCTATTCTCAGCTGTGGAGACAGAAAGCCCATGGAAGCACGTCGGGCCAATTAAAAAGGGAAGAGACTGGTGGCTATACCTTCCATAGGTGTTATGAATTCACTAGAAGTGAGTATTTAGAAGTCATTAAATAATATGCTCAACATAGAAAAAATGAGGAAATACAGATAAAAAAGAAAATGAACTTGACTCAGTACATAAGGAAGTTCTCTTTTTAATCAATTGAAAGTGGAATCTATAAGCAAAAAATATTCAAACATTTCAGAAGGGCATAAAAGAGAGTAAGATCTCCTGTCACTGGGTCCTCAGAAAGACACACCACCCCAGAAATTTACCATGACTGTACATATGTATATCTCTACATATATGATCTAAAAAAAAAAAAAAAAAAAAAAAAGAGATCATAATGTACATATTCTGCATGTTATTTTTTACCTAATAAAATTTGGCCATCTTTCCATAATAGTACATACAGATGAATTATTTAATATGGCAAATATTCCTTAGTCACCATCTGCGATTATGAATACCATGATAATTTGTACATACCCCTGGAATAACATATCGGACAAAAGGAAGCAAACATTTAAAAAATGGACACTCAGCACTACTGGGAAATGATGCTTCATTATTCAAGAATCTATCACATTTATGCTATCTTGGTGGAAAGATCCGACAAATTAATTAACTTGTCTTTTCTCTAACCTAAGCACTCCCACCACACAAATCCTCCTTGCATGCCGCAACATCGTCTTTGATATCAGCAGGGGTACAGCCCACAGACCTTCACAGCACTCAGATTCACTCATCTTCTGTTCAAGGACATAGGGCAAGAGATGAGCAGAGCTGTTTTCCTGGGGCCTGAACGGTCCTGAGAGCAGGTGGTTAGGAAATAGGTCATGTGTGCTAGTGTTGCACACGGACAGATATGTGTGTGTGTGTGTATATATATATATATATATATTAAATTTTTAATTTATATTTTTAAATATTCATTATTTTTAGAGAAAAGGGCAGGAAGGGAAGAAGAAAGGGAGAGAAACATCAATGTATGGTTGCCTTTCACCTGCCTTTAGCTAAGGAACTGTTTTGCAACCTGGTTATGCTGCCCTGACTGGGAATCAAACCAGTGACCTTTGGATATTGTTATGTATATATTTTTGTGACATGTGAGGCCTTCCCAGATGTGGGGACCAGAGCAGGGACCCTTCCTGCCCAGGTCTATGGGTGGAACTGGTTACTCATATTACCTTCCTGGTTGTTAAAAATTGAATAATGTCCGTATGGTTGGTAATGCTGCTCTGAGGCCCAAGGGATCCCTCCCCAGCACTCTCACCGCCTTGGCCCTCCCCGTGGTCCACAACTAAAATGCCAATGCCAGGCAGTGAAGCCTCTGGAACACTCTAGAGCTGTTGCCTGCACCTGTACTGATTGGATGGCTTATGTGCCGGTCAGGTTGTTAGATGTTTCGCCTGTGATTTCTGTTTGTAAATGAATAACTGATGAACACTGTGGCCTCACTTCTGCAGAGACAATTCTGTGGGAGGGAGGCCGGTGATGATAGGAACAGGGTGGACACTGGGAGAAGACAAAGCTCAGATGCTGGGCCAGGGTGCCGTAGGTTGTAGCCATTTGATCAGGTGGCACACCGAGGTGACCTTGACCACTTTTCCCTGGAGCAAGTATCTTTGACAGGAGCCCAGCAGTGGGACGGACTCTCCTACTGGTTCCTTTGTCCCGTAGGAATGTTAGAATGTTACAGCTGCCTCCAGCCACATAGGCAGGAGGGTGATGCTTAGAATTTTAAAAACATCCTGCTGGGGCCCCAAGTAGAACCTTTAGAAAAACACAGGGTTGATGTCAGATCTTTATTTGTCTGAAACTCCAGTAAATAAGTCCCATTTTGTTCCTAGGAAACCTGGCATTTTGGGTATTGAATTTAACTGGGCGGATCAGCGGGGAATGGGAAGTTTTGTTTCCTTGCCTTTAATTCAGCCAGGTCACCAGGGGACCAGCTGGTGTAAAATCATAATCTGTCAAGCTGGAGATGGGCATCATTAGCATATTTACTCCTTCTAGTCTTTGTCCTGTGCAAAAGCGATGAGTATGTATCCACATTTTTACAACATTGAGATGATTATGTTTTATGTAGTTTTATGTTGTTTCAACTTAACATTATATTGAAAGCAATGACCAAATCATTCAGTACTCCTCTCTGGGAGTGAAGTAACGAAAGTATCTAGATTGACGTGGCAATCATGGATTCTAACTTGCTTTTCAGAGGCAAAGAATGAAAGGGATCAGGACACTCCTGTTACCTGCATCTGCAGCTGTGTGGAACAAGCCAGCCCTGGTTTTCAGGGCAGTCTGGGTGGTCGGGGAGCCCCACCTTCGGGTGAAAGGTGGGAGCAAGGCCTGAAATAACCACATATCAGCCAAGTTCTTAATTGCAAGCAACAGAATCCACTTTGGCTGGAATTCGCTACGGGGTATAGGAGGCTCACAGAATCTTCAAGGCCAGAGGTGAAGCTTGAGGCTGGCCATCCGTTCAGAAACAAACCTGATCACACCGGCAGTGCTTCAACCGAGGCGGCACTGCTGCTCAGCATAAATACTGGCACTGGCACTGATTCACGATAGATGCTCTGCTGCAGAAGCTACTACTTCCCCCTAAATCAAGATACTTTCATTACTTCACTCATTAAAGCATGGGTTTGGCATTATGCCTGCTTCCTCCTGTGGTTCACTTTCAAAGCGAAGTCTTGCTTCTGTCTGACTGGCGGAGCTAGTCGCCTGCTTAAACTTGCGCTGCAAGGAAGGCTGGGAGAGTGCCGGCTTCTTTCTTGGCGAAGATGGACTTCTAGACCACGTCCACAAGACTGAGCGGCCAAAATGACCATTACATGTGATGGCATCGTTAAACATTGCAGTTCGGTGAGATAAAAAGGGGCCTGAAAGCATTCTGCATCTCTGCGTTTCTTGGAAGATTAAAAACAAAACAAAGAATGGTTTAAATACGTAGGGTAGACATTCCTCATTGTGGCAGCCTCTACAAGAGATCGTGTGAGTATATTTGAGTGTTTGCACGTGACTTGATACATTCATCTACTTGTCTACTCTGAGCCAGCATGCTAATAGCCTTCCAAGGTTAAAGGGGCTTTGGTGGCTACCTAGGAACCTCACCATCTTAGGTACAATAAATGGAGACTGCAGCAACATCCAGGACAAGACTTTGCGTTTCATGATTGACACCTTCCTGCTGCCGTGGTAGCCAAGCTGGCCGCAAGAAGCATCTTGGCAGGATAATGATGCCATCTCTGGCTTTTTGAAGGCTTCAGATTGCAATAAACATGATTCACTCAACCTAACTTACATCAAAGAGGGAAATTCATTATAAGGATACAGAGTATGCATCTTTTGGAATTCAAGGTCAGGAAATGCAACTTGGCCCCCTGAGGGAGCGAGCCAAGGCTCTGAAAACCCTCATCAACCAGGTGTAGTGTTTCTCTCTCTGTCTTTTTGTCTGTTTCAGCATATTTTGCATGATTTGTCATCTCTGTGTCTAAAGATCTCCTTTATTCTTTTCCTTTCCGCAGATTGACTTTCTCTGCCAGTTGCCTTTCTCTGCTTTTACATGCATGGCAGATCATGGTCATCTTGGCTCCTTAAATGTCTTTCCTGTTCAAAAACCAATAAAGATAAATAGGTATTTCCAAGTCCTCATTCCAAATACCTGGGACAGGGAATCACTGTATTGGGTTAAATAGTTGCCCTTTAAAATGCATATCTGCCTGGAACCTCAGAATGTGACCTTATTTGGAAGCGATCTTTGCAGATATAAATCATTAAAATGAGATCACACTGAGTTAACATGGCTCTAATTCAGTGACTGTGGTCCTTATAAGGAAACAAAACAGAGGAGACAGACACAGGAGGGGTGTGTGTATTGCACGTGTGCGTGTGTATGCACATGTGTGTAACAGCATGTGAGGACAGATAAAGATCAGAGTGATGCTGCCACAAGCCAAGGGATGCCAGGAATCACCAGGTACCATCAGAAGATGGGAGAGAAGCATGGAACCAATTTCCCTAGGGCTTCCAATAGGAGCTAACCATGTTGACATTTTGATTTTGGATTTCTAGCCTGCAAAACTGTGAGAGAATAAATTTCTGTGGTCTCAGACTACCTCGTTGTGGTATTTTGTTACAGTAGCCTTAGGACACTAATGAAATGTCTTTGGCCCAGCTGGATCAATTGTCCATCCTGTCCATCCTGTCCATCCCTCAGGTCAGGGTAGAGGGGTTTGGCTAGATGCCCCAGAGAAGACTAGGGAAAGCTGATGCACAGATACAATCTTGCTTCCTCACAGCCAGAGGTGTCTGTGGGTACCTGATAGCGACTAGAGGGGAATAGGACTCTGGGAATAATAATTCCTGATCATCAGCCCTTTGGGGGCATTTTACCTCTTGCAATTTGTGGAAATGCAATTTCAGTAGATTGCAAATAATGGCAATAATCCTTCACTTCCCCCTGTATTCATGGCCTTGGAATGTGTCTTTGTACCTCTTCTCATCATGAGGTAGAATCCATTTTCCTTTCCCTTGATTCTGGGCTGGTCAATAGGGTGCAGAAGAGGTAGCCACCAGTTCTAAGCTGAGGCCTCAAGAAGCATTGCTTGCTTCCAGTTGCTTTCTTGGAAACGTATGTTGGCCGTGTCAAACAACCGTATCGCGCGTTAAAAGACATGTGGCTCAATCACTTCCTGTGCCCTAACCACCAGCCAGCCAATTGCCCAGCATGTTAAATTACATCATCCCAGATTGTCTGGATTCAGGTGACTGCAGACGCATGACCGTGACCGGGGAAGATCAGTTGAGTCTGGTCTAGATCAACAGAACCACCCAGCTGTACCTTAGATTCCTGAGAAAAATTAAGGGTCATTTTAAACCCCTAAGTTTTGGGGAGGTTTGTTATGCTTTGATAAGTAACTGATACAGGGAGATTGGGGTAATCTCGATTTGGTAAACCAGATGTTTGAAATGGGGAGAGATTTTGTTCATAATGTAAAGGTAATTCCTAGGTCCCTTATGAATAGCTGTGTCCAACTTGGGCAAGTCATTTGAACTTACGGTGTGTCAGTTGCCTCACCTGATAACTGAAGTTAGTAAAACCAGTTTCCCTGAGTGTGTGGCTGCGCAGCGCACACAGGAGAAAGAGTCGGGGCAGCACACCATAAAATACCAAGTGAATACCATTCCTGCCTGTACAGTCTACAGTTTGCTTCTGCACCAAAACGCAAATAACTTGAGGGACTCAGTGTTGAAAGCAACGTTCTTCTTACCACAGCCACAGAGGCCTCGTGTGATCTAATATTTCTGTGCTCTCCTCTCCTCTCCTGCTGCTCGCTGTGTCCAGAACGGAAGCTCTTCTCCATGCCTCACACATGGAAGTACCACATGCCTTCCCACAGAAGAACCCTTGTGCATGCTGTCCCTACCACCCAGGGTGATCTTCCCCACGTCCCCTCTGTCTGCTTCTGTTTCTCTCTCTTTAGTTCAGCCAGAATTCAGGCACAATTTGGTATAACACAGATAGGATCAGGTTACGTAGCATGCTTAGTAATTAACATATGTTTTATTTTAAGTCAAAGCAACCTGAAAGGTAAGTAAGATCAAAATACCTGTCCTCTTTTACAAGGTTCCTCTAAGTCAGGGGTTAGAATCTTGGCCAGCCCAGGAGCACGGGGAGAGCATGGTGAGGATGGGTCAGGGGCTTTTAGAATAGACTGCTCCTGGGTTCTAGTCCCTCTTTCTCTTTTTCTATCCTGCATCTATCCATTCATCTATCTGACTGTCTTTCTATATTTCTAACATCTATCCAGCCACCCATATCTCTTTCTTTCTCATTTTATTGAGGTAATTTTGTAACATAAAATTCACCTAATTTAAATATACTATTTAATGATTTTAGTCTATTTACAGAATTGTGCAATCACCAAAATTAATTTCGGACAGTCTATCACCCCCAAAAGACACCTCATGCTCATTTACACTCACTCCCCATTCCCACCTCCCAGACTAGGCAACCAGAATCTACTTTCTGTGCCCATAGATGGGCCTTTCTGGGCATTCCATATAAATGGACGTGTACAATGCCACATCTCTTCTAATGGCTTTCCCTCCTTGGTTTTTGAGTCTCAGCTAAAATGTTACCTCTTCTTTCCTCAAACTTCACTGTCAGAGTATAGAGGCAGCCAGAGTGGAATGTGCTAATGAATCTGGTGGGAACTACAAGATGGACAGAATCTGCTTGAGATAAACACTTGCTGATTTGTGTTGATAGTGACCAAGGGACAATGCCCTAATAAGACATCTGACGCCACACCCACTATCGCTTGCGAGCTTACAAACACCCTGAGGGCCAGGAGTCCCCATTCTCCCGCTCCAATCCCCTGCTCCAAGGGCATTCGTGGCCCTTCTCCCCCAACCTCCAATGAACCATTACCGGCTCCCATACTGGTTTCTCTCCCCCTCTACCCCCAATAAACTCGCTGCCTGCTCCCACCTTGGTCTGCAGGTGATCTCTCACAGCAAGGCTGCCCTGACATTCATTATTATTCCCCCTGCCAGCTTCTCACTCGTTTTCTTTGCAGAACTTACTGCAATTAGTAATTATTTTATTTCTTTGACTACTTGCTTTTATTTGTCTATGCCACTAGCATATAATTTCACTGAGGGCAGGAACCATTTCTGTTTGGGTTGCTGCTGTATCCACAGG
Source organism: Noctilio leporinus (assembly GCA_004026585.1). NCBI lineage: Eukaryota > Metazoa > Chordata > Mammalia > Chiroptera > Noctilionidae > Noctilio > Noctilio leporinus. The sequence goes on from PVIW01001851.1 coordinate 177,992, forward strand.
ATCTAGCTCAGTGCCCGATATAGCATGAGTGTCTGTCTAGTAAATACCTGCTGAATGAATGAAGATTTTAAAAAGTGTCAGATTTTAAAGAGCAGCTCCAAACCTTTCCCTTGTACAGGGCATAAACTAGAATAAATAGACTCATGACTTGTCAATGCTATTTGGCCATGTCTTTCATATCAGAAGCCCAGTGTAGCACATGTCCCTGTGGTAAATGATTTGGGGAACTGCAAAGACTGGGGATTGATTTGTAGGCAACATTTTTCTACCTTCTGTCATCCAGCCTGTGGTGCTCTTGGTTGGGGGCTTTATTTTTGACGTGTGGAGAGTTATGGTGCCTCCCATTGTTCCCATAGCTCTACTAACTCCATTAGGCCGTTCGCTTGGCCCATGTGGACTGGTGAGCAGCTCTCCTATGGGAGCCCCTGGCTGGTGTCTTTGGAGGTCTTAGTCTGGAAAAAAAAACATTTGTATGCAAACTGAAGATGAGCAGCCTCCAGGACATTGTCTAAAATGGAATAAAGCTGCAAGAGCTGGTGGGAGTGGAGGAGCAGACTTGGAACCGAGGAGAGGATGGGAGGAAGCCTTTCAGGGACTTCAAATGGGATTAGCAATGCCTCCCGTCCAGGTGGGGACCAGGCTGTGGTCATCGATTCTTGGAACCCCCTGGCTTGGTCCATGTGCTCCTTCTGAGGGGTTGAAGAAGCCATGCTTCCTTCTTGAAGCCGTTGCCAGTTCTGTGAGCACAGTGGGATGGCCTTGGCCTGAAGGTGCTACATGGGAAATGCCAGTGTCATGCTGACCTCTACATGCAACTTCTTCTGAAACCCCAGCCTCCCTGGAAGTGGGAACTAGCATCCTCTTGTTGTCAGATGGAGAAATAGATGACAAAAGCCACCGAAGATCCCTCAGCCAGTAAGTGGAAGGAGTGGGATTTGAACCCACTGATCCCAAAGCTGTTTTCTTTAAATAAATTATTTTTATGGATTATTAATAGTAATTCTTTAAATTTATTCTATTATGGTAAGAACCCTCAACATGAGCGCTACCCTCTGAACAAGATTTTAAGTGTACAACAGGGGAATTGTAGACTAGGAGTATAAAATCTGTACATCTGATTTCTAGAATTTATTGGTCTTGCTTTACTGAAACATTATGCCTATTTATTAATAACTCCTCACTTCTTACCTTTCCCCAACCCCTGGCAACCACTGTTTCACTCTCTGATTCTATAAATTTGACTATTTTAGATACCTCATGTAAGTGGAACCATGCAGTATTTATCTTTCTGTGACTGGCTTGTTGCACTTAGAATAATAAGTTCTTTAAGGTTCATCCATGTTGTAGGATGTGTCAGAACTTCCTTTTTAAGGCCAAATATTACCTGTTACATGTATATACTACCGTTTCTTCACCCATTCATCTACTAATGGACATTTAGGTTGTTTTTATACCTTAGCTATTGTGAATAGTGCTGCAATGAATATGAGAGTACTAATATATTTTTGAGATCCTGATTTTAATTCTTTTGGATAAGTACCCAGACGTGGGATTGCTGAATCATATGGTAGTTCCCTTTATATATATATAATTTTATTTTATTATTTTTTAATATTTTATTTATTATTTTCAGAAAGAAGGGAAGGGAGAGAGGCAGAGAGGGAGAGAAACATCAATGTGTGGTTGCCTTTCACCTGCCTCCAGCTATGGACCTGGCTGGAGCTTGCACCCTGATTATATATATATATATTTTAAATGTTTACTAATGGGAGAGACAGACAGACAGACATCAATGTGAGAGAGAGACAGGGATTGACTGGTCACCTGCATGTGCGTCAACCAGGGATTAAATCCACAATTTAGGCATGTGTCCTGGCTGGGAATCGAAACTACCACCTTTCGGTGTAGCGACAATGCTCCAACCACCTGGGCCATGCTGGCCAGGGTTTAGTCCAGTGGTTTTAAGCTTGAGTGTGCATCAGGATCACCTGGAAGTTTAGTTGTGACACAAATACTCTCAGAGTATTTGATTCATAGCTCTGGATGGAGCCTAAAAGAGTTAAAAAGTACTTACTGAATACCTACAATGTGTTATGCATCATTCTGAGCACTGGTGATAGAGCAGTTGGAAAAAAGGCAATACTGCCGGGCATAATAGAGCTTCCCTTCTTTCTTCTCTGGATGACAAGGACAAGCTACATCAGAGTCACAGTTAGCTCTGAGATATTGGTGGTTCTCTTCTGTAAATGGAAACATACCTGATCTAATGTAAGATAAAAGCATAGTTAGCTTTCTCTTCCTGAGACATGTGTCTATGAGGATTTCTTTTCCCATAGACAACTGGATATTCGGCAGTTTCAGTTTTTGTTTTCTTCTGCTGAGAACCTTGAGAATTCAGGAAGGACAAGTGGAGAGAGAAGGGGGTGGGGATCACCCTGAAGCTTGTATGAGGGCAAAACAAAATACTGAATCCAGAGGGTGAGCAATTTTTACCAGCAGAGAGGATGGGAAGGCAGAAAGGGTTTCAAAGAGATTTCCCCTAATGTATCACAAAGCTCTGCTATCTGAGGCTTTAAGGTGGACATTTCCTGTGGTTCTTTGGTGACTCATCTGAACCCTAAACCCTGGTACCACTTCCCACTTCCCTCGGCAAGTCTCAGGTTCCTGGTTTTAGACATCTCTAGCCACGATGATAGGATACGGATTTGTCACAGTGTTTGTGTCAGAGCTCCGTGACCGTGCTGGGCTGGGGGGCAGCTGAGGTCTTCTGGGGTTAAGCCTCCTGTTTTGGGGTCCTGAGAATGGCTCCAGAAAGCCTGCAAGCTGGGTTAGAAGAGAATTCCGTTTAGAAGGGAGGGGAGGGGGAGGAAGCCGGGTTCCAGCTGCACCAGGTGTCTGGCTGGCAGGTTGTGAGGGTCTGCCACCCTTCCACCTCTCCCAGCCACTGGTGTCCGCACGTTGAGGGACACCCCCTAGTGGCTGAGAGCTTGGGACCTGGAAAATGACGGTTCTGCCATTTCCTAGCTGCGTGAACCAGCTCTGTCTTTTGGAACTTCCGCTGTGTCTCATAAAATAGGGGCAGTCGTCTCTGCCTGCTAGGGTTCTTTAACAAGAGGTGCAGTGTGTTCAGCCCAGTGTCTGCTCGGTAAGTGTTCGCATTTCTAGGCAGGGCAGAGCTGGGATTCCCAGTGTTAGATGAGGAAGCTGAGGTCCGCACTCTCTCTCTCTACCCTGCTGCCCCACTCTCTCGCCTCTTACAACCCTGGGTCCTTCCCAGGCTCTGCAGCCTTGAAGCCTTGGCCGGCAGGCCTTGGAGGGCTTTGCTTGTCCACCCTGAGGGTGGGGGCGGGAGTGTGTTGGCAGAGACCAGCCACACCTCTGCCCGTCCAGGCCAGAGCCGCTCCCTGCTCTCCCGGGCCTGGTGGGAGCAGACGGGGTTGGCACTGAACGGGAACCTGCATGGGGCTCCAGGAGAGCCATCCAGTAGGTTGGTGCCACCCACTGGTGGAAAGCATTTAAAGTTCTTCTCTGTCATTTCCCTGAAAGCGTTCATGTGCAATCCAGGGAGGGTGCATTTTCTAAAAGGCAGGTGGAAGTGCATCCCTGCTGTTCTCAAGAGGGTACATCTGGAAGGCTCTTGTCCAATTAAAGTATTACCGAGCCCAACTGCCCCTCCAGGTTATTTCCATAGAGGGAGGTGTTGGATTTGTCTCCTAGGGTGGCGATGAAGAGGGGCCAACACGTGACACAGAACAAAAGGACGCCTATCTGCGCTGATCTGGCTGGTCCGAATTCTCTCTGTGTGTGAGTGTAAATGTCCTGAGTGGCTCTCAAGATCCAGACTATCTAGGTGTGACTCCTGCGTGTCCTTGAGGAGATGGGGGTGATAATAGTACCTGCCTCATTGGGTGATTGTGAGAGAAGGTGCATGTAAAGCACTCAGCCGTGTGCCTGGCATATAGCAGATGCTCAATAAACGGTAAATATTTTCCTCTAACTTTTCTTCCCGTGGGTGCGTTCCTCTGTGCTGCGGCAGGTGTAGGGGTTACCCTGGTGTGCTGGGTTGCAGATATTGGAGCTGGCTGCAGGTAAGTTCCATGGGATCATGAACGTGTGTTGTGTGTCCCAGGGATGCCTCTGGCCCAGTGTGGATGGACAAGGAATAGCCGATGGCTGAGAAAGTGCGAGCTTCTGCCTGGAGCTAGCTACTACAGAGAACAGAGATTAATGAGGAGGACATAAAACATCAAGCAGGAGGGGATGAGGACAGCCCTGGGAGGCCTCAGAAAGAGGCTAGGGCTGCAGTGCCACAGAGATGTGATTGTCACCTCTCCTGCGTGCAGTTCCTCTGTTCCGTGTTTCTGTGGATCGGTTTCTTTCCTTGTCAGGCTACCTGGTGAATTCTGGCAACTTCCTGATGATCGGTCCAGCCAGTTTCAGATGCTGACTGGAGGTCTCTGAATCCCAGTTTCAGATTCCCAGGAGCGAGTCTGATTGGGTGATCTTGGGTCAGGTCTGTTCATATCGGGTCTAATCAGACATGGCAGGGAGCAGGGTCCCTTAGTCCCCACCTCCTTCCATGGATCAGGGAGAAGTGCCTAGAAAAGGAATTAAAAAAAAAGAGATTTTACTATTTTTAGAGAGAGAGGAAGGAATAGATAGAGGCAGAGAGGGAGAGAGACATCAATGTATGGTTGCCTTTCACCTGCCTCCAGCTGGGGACCTGGCTTGCAACCTGGGTGTGTGCCCTGGCTGGGGAATCGAACCATCAACCTTTGGGTTTGCAGGCTGGTGCCTTATCCACTGAGCGACCAGCCAGGGCTGAGATGGAACTTTTGAGTAGCAGATGTCCAGGTCACCTTGCTTTACTGAGTCTGGAGGAAGGGGCTGGTCCACCAGAGGGTGAGCATGGTCTGGGGCCTCATTTTCGATGTCAGAGCACAGGTGGGAGGAAAGGTATATGTAGACTTTATGGGAACAATGGATTCCCTGGCCCTGTCCTAGTGGCTTGTATTGGACTGGTATTTGGGAGGATATAGGGGAAGGTCTTCCTAATGAGGCCTGGAATTTCCTAGGCCCCAGCCATGGAACATTTTCCATTCTAACGGGAAGAAGGTACATGCTAATAGATATGAGGCTGAGCAAGGTATGCCGAAGAGAACTGCACTCTCTCCTGGGAAGGCGTCTGCTTACCCTGAGGGAGAATGAATGACCTGTGCACATCTCTGACTTAGAGTTCCTCCTGGCCCTTCCTACCAAGCTGCATTTTCCCCAGTCCAGCGGCCCTCAGAGGATGGTCTCCCACCAACCACAGCAGCACCACCAGGGAATTGTTTGAACTGCAAATTCCTGGCCCCCACTGCAGGCCTACAGGATCAGTACCCCTAGGGTGGAGCCCAGCAGGCCGGCTCAGCCAGCCCTCCCAGTGGTTCTGCCTTCTCCTGTGCAGGGAGAGGCTTGTTCCTTGGTTCTGGGATACACACGAGGCTTTTCCGAGCACGTCTTTGAGAGGAAGCCCCAAGCAGGCTTTGAGCAGGTACTGCCATTAGCTCTACTCGGCCCCAGCCTTGGGAAAATGGGTAGTTTCTGACAAGGTGTTGGCCTGGGTGCTCCTTACAGAGGCTCAGCTATTGAGTGACACTATGCCCTGCCCTCTACCCCTCAGGAGAGTAAGTGGTATCATGTTCAGGTGTCTGACGCGTCCCACCTCCAGGCGGAGGGTGCTGTGCAAGGCATTCTGGATTGAATTACGATGGACCCACGTCCCCTTTTGGTCTTAATTTGTAAGCAGGGTGGAAAGGGACCAGACTGATTGACCATCTGCATCCCTGTGTCTAACTGCACATTCCTACAGTGACCCATGAGGTGGATGGTATTGTCTCTGAGGAAAAGTGAAATAGTTTGACTCATCTCAGTGAGTGGAGTGGAGACTCGAGCCCAGGCAATTACACGCCCCTAGCCAAACATCCACAAGGCTGCCACGTTTGCACATGACACGTTGCCTCTTCTTTTTCCCACTTGTGTCCCCCACCCGCCATCTCCATCTTCACATTGTGCTCGACTTGGCCCTGCACTGTGTTCCTTTGTCTCAGGAGGTTGGGCAGACCATCCAGGCTTCTCTGCTCCCATCAGCCAGTTCCAGCAACATTGGGAAGGAGAGGGGTCTGCAACTTCCCGCAGCTCTATCCAGACTTGACACAGACCCCTGTGAGGGCAGGAGCGCTGAGGTGGTGGTGAGATCACCACACTCTGTGGACCTGGGAGAGAGACGCCCTGTGCCCTGCCCCTAGGCTCAGCCCTGGGAAGGGCAGAGCAAAAGAATCAGCGGTGTGGCCAGTCTTGGAGGGAGCTGGGAGAGCTGCCGGGCCTCAGGGAGCCAAGTGCCCCAGGCGCAGGGGCATCTGCCCACAGCCTGGGTATCAGGGGTGAGAAAGATGAATGTGAAAGGGAAACACTGAGAAGTTGCCTCCCATATGCACCCTGATTGGGGATCAAACCTGCAACCTAGGGCATGATGTGCCCTGACTAGGAATTGAACGTGCTACCTTTTGGTGACTCTCCAACCAACTGGGCCACAACCAGCCAGGGCTCCTTTGATTTTAAGTCCATGCTAATATGCATTCCCATATGGGCCCATGTAGGTATAGCTAGCTACATGTCCTTGTACATAGACATGTGTAATATATATGTTGTGTTCCAACTTGCTTGTTTTCATTTAGCGTATTTTATAAATGTTTCCCTAAGTCAGTACAGAAAAATCTCTCTCATATTTATACTCTATGGCATGAATGTACTATAATTTAAAAAACTCTATTCCTCTCTCCTGTTCTCTTTTCCCCCTTCCTCCTTTTTCTGCTATTACTAACAATGTTGAAATGATTATTTTTTGAATGTTTTTATAGCTATAACGTCACGCCCTTGCTTTAGTATCTGGTGCTTTAGCTTAGCTTGTTTTGTTTTACTTTTGCATCTGATGGGTCCTAAGTGATGCACATTAAAAATTTTTTATAGCTATGACTAGAGTTGCTCTTCATAAAGGTTGTACTATTTTAAACTCCCACCAACAGAGTTACAAAGAGCGATGTTTCTAAATTCTGCATTGCACTTACTTGTTAATAACCATATTCCTACAGGCTGTGAGGCCCCTGAGGGCAGGGCTCTGACATTCTGGGTCCTCAATTGAATCCCAGCACTTAGCACAGCATCTGGCCCAGCTAGATGCTCCGTGAGTATTTGCTGAGTAAAAGAAAAGGTGTTGAATATCCGCCAAGGACTTGTTCCTAGAGGGATGCCTGAGAAATTTTCAAAACAAGGATGTTAACGGATAAGAAAAGTATTCAGGCTTAGAGAATTATCATTTCCTAAATTCTTTTGGGACAGTGTACCAAAAAAAATAATGTTTTATTCCAAAATTTAATTTGTTGCTTTGGCCTGATCATCACACAAAGAGGAAAAAAGGCCCTTTGGCTTCGCTAGGTGTGCTGGAGTGACATGGGGTGTTTGCAGGGCTGGGTTACCTCTGGGACGCTGGCCGTCCTCACTGTGGGTTCTCAGGTAATGCCCCCCAGCCTGTCACTGAGATCATTTGTGCTACTGAGTGTAAGACACGTTGCCAGTGCATGACCACACCCCGTGGTGGAGAGGCCGGAAGTGGGGCTCCTTCGTGGTACAGAAGGCCTGGCTTCTGTCCTGCCTTTTACCTCTGTGACCTGGGGCATTCCTTTGCCTCTTGGGGTCTCCACTGCTCATCTCCAGAGTAGAAGGATCCTTCTGTAGGGCCTCTCTCTCGGAGGTGGTGGGGGACAGGAGCTGGTGTCAAGCAAATGTGAAATGTTAGCTGCTGCCTTCTGGAGGGGGAGGATGAGAGGAGTCAAGGGCAGGGTGGGAAGGCCCTGAGGACAGGCTGCTTGGGGGCAGAGAGAAATGCAGCCTCACCTTCCAGGGGCCTGCAGGGACTGGCTCCATCCCCCACCCCACAAACACGCAGGGGCCTGTCTCCCTGGGGCTGCTTCTGTTTGATTTGGTGGCTGTTAACCTTCCTCCAGCCCCAGGCTGTGGTTAACGTGGGGCCACGGGCAGAGGGGGAAGATCACAACAAATTTAGTGGGAGGCATTTTAAGTACCTAAGGCAATAAATCCTTACATACCCAGATCCAGCCCGGGCTTCCCTGAACCTGGGAATCCAGTTCTGTGCAGCCGCACAGTTTGCCCAGTGGGCTCAGTCGCCAGGAGAACAACTTCAAGTACTGTGGTGGGAAGACGTGCCCCTTTCTTCTCTCCCAGTAACTCCCTGGCAGGCTGGGCTGGCAGGTGACGGATCACCTGAGAATATGCCCTGGCTTCAAGTGATTGGATACCTCTTCCTCCTGTGTTTCCAGGCCTTAAAAAGCCAAGAGAAAACATTATTATAATTCTTGCTAAAGCATCAGCACCTGTTTTACAAGCCCTGAGCCCGGGCTGGGCCTGGCATATGGTAAGGCATTAATAAATGATGAGTAGATTTGGCTGCTGCCTGCACACTGTGAGTTTTCCTTCCCAGAGGGTCAGAGGAAGCTTTTGCTTTGCCTTTTTTTTTTTTGCATTTGTTGGATGTTGTATTCAGGACAGTGTGCACTGCTCAGACACCTCTGCCAGAGGAATTGCCCCAGCATGTGGGACGGTCAGTGACCCCTGGAGAGACTGTCCAAGTTTCAGTGAGTCTTCTTAGCCACGGTCAGTCCTTCCCAGGTGGCCTACATGTGATGAGTCACCATGGGGGATGATGAAGCCCTGCCTTCTCAGCCCTACAGGAGTCATTTCTGAAAGGTGTATTTCACCTCAGCCCTCTCTGCATGATGCGGCTGTCCCTGGGCTGCATCACAGCTCAGCTTTCCCTCTTTTCCTTCCCTTCCTTTCCCCGCATGTGAACCTCAAGAGCACTCCTCACAGAGCCACCAGCAGGCTAGACTTCACCTTGGATTCTGCTTTCTAAAGGGCCTGTCCCGCGGCCTTTTGTTCTTGTTTTTAAATCGATTCCACTCTTCTTCCTCATCCTCGGTCATACCAGCCAACGTTGGTGGAATGCTTCCATGAGCTGGGGGCTCTAGCAGCCTTGCCTCCCTCAGTTTCCCAGACAACCTTGTGATTTAGGCCCTGTTGGAATCTGCCTATTAGGGGCAGGGAATTGAAGACTGGGATTCAGTGACTCATGGAAGGTCGCCGCTGGGCTGCGCTAGAGCCAGAACCTAAACCCAGGTGGCCGTCAGAGCCCAGGCTCCTAGCTACTGTGCTTCCCCTGCTGGTAACTTTGGACGGGTGCAAGGTCAGGCCTTTGAAGCTCAGACAAGCATTTCCCAAAGGGTCTTCATAGAACTCAGACGCTTCTTGTCAAAAAGTGTTCTGGACTCGACTAGGTGAGAAATATTTTATTTAAGGGTCCTCGGTGCATTTCACCAAGTGCATTAATGTAGTAAAAGCTCTGAGAAGTCCTGCTGCTGTAGGACAACCTGCTAATGTTTCCCAAATTTACTTGACCACAGAAAACACCTGTAGTGGCTCTACCAAAGTCCTGATGTTCTGTGAGAAAATAGAGGAAACACTGGCCTAGACCAAAAGTGTTTGACTTTACCGAGGATTGGTAAACGTTTGTGGGTTACCTCTTTGATCCTGAGTAATCATTATGCTACTAAACAAGTCGTTTCAAATTCGTGAAATGAAAATAGTACTTTGCCTCATTAAAGTCCTGTAGTAATCAGATGAGCTACTAGTTACAAAAGCTTTGAAAATCATTAATATTTTCAGATTCAGGAAAGGGGATTGGTGGGTCAAAAACATATGAAATCCAGCTTTGGAAAAATTTCTGCTGAGAGTCAGGTCTACAAATTTGTATGTTAGGGACTGTTTGAAAGAATCATAATTAAAACATGCAATTAATGCATTAGAGTTAGGTCATTGTTAAAATGGGAAATATTTAGTCATCAAATAATTTTTAAAAAAGATATTATTTATTATTTTTAGAGAGAGGGGAAGGGAGGGAGGAAGAAGTGGAGAGAAACATGAATATTTGGTTGCCTTTTACCTGCTTCCAGTTGGGGACCTGGCTGGGGACCTGGCTTGCAACCTGGTTACGTGCCCTGACTGGAAATCGAACCAGCAACACTGGGGTTTGCTGGTCAGTGCTCAATCCACTGAGCCACGCCAGCCAGGACCTCAAATAATTTTTGAGCATGCATTGTGTGCCTATGCAAACGTTCCTGGGAATAGAAGGAAGTGAATGTTACAGACTCCATCTTTAAAGAATTTACATGCCATTCCTTTTTTTTTTTTTTAACCCAGTCATGCCCATTGCAGACGTTGCTAATCTGTCACTCTCCTCTTAACCACTGAGCCCAGATGTAGTCTCACCATAATGCTCTATGCAGCCACTAACTAATCAGAGTTAGCATGAGATGAAACCTGTTTCTATAAGAAACACTACTGACAGAATCTAGACATGCAAACAAAAAGAACCAGGAAGAATGCGACAAGCACCAAAAGAATTGTAAAGTCAGAGTCTACATATCCTATATTAGGGTAGTCAGGGAGGGCTTCCTAAAAGAGGTAGAAAAGAGGTAGAGGTTAAACTGGTCCCTGAAGGATCAGAGGGACTTGGATGGTGGCCAGAATTGGGGGAGGGCAACCCAGGACACCCAAAAGTTTAAGTAACTCCCAAATAACCAACAGGCAGGCTGGGTCTAAATTCTTTGCTGAGTGTGCACACTCATGTTTCCTGTTCCTCAATTCTAGAAGACCTGATACCTTTCAGAGTCACGTTGACCTTCTGACTGACTGCCAGCTACCAGATTGTAATTTCAATCTACTGCCGAGTCAGAGGCAGAGAACCCAAATTCCAGTTGCCCGTAAATTACTTCTAGTTATTGCAGTGACAAAGGTCTCTCTGAAGGTGACTTGCTTGCTGCCTGTTTTAGAGCCTCATACACCAAACAGGAAGATGGAGCTAAGTCAGTTGCTATGAGGGGACCCAGACTGCAGCAGGGACGGGTGGCAACTGTCTGTGAAATGGAGCACTTTCTGTCCACACTTACTTGAATTAGCCCTGACTCTATATGTAGTCCAGCAGAATGACCCTCCCTGACTCCTCTAGAACCCACCCCCCACCTTCACCCTCTACGTCTTGAGAAAACTGGGTACTGAACGTGTTGTACTCGGAGTCAGTTTGTAAGAATTAGGCAATGATAAGTTTAATTCAGGCTTCGCTGTCCTCTCTGCTGCTGCTGGGATGGACAGAAAGCGTGCGATGACCTGGGACAAGGTAGTTTTATTGGTCAGGTGGAGATAGTGTCTACCTCATGGGGTTGTAGTGAAGGTTAACCAACTAACAATACGCGCGAGCATTTAGAACAAGACCTGACATTTAAGAAGTGCTCGAAAATATTAGCCCATACAGACAGGTAGCATTTGACACCGGTAAGTGTATCCTGTGCTTTTTGGAGCCCTTTTCGCTCATTGTTTCCTTGGTCCCATTCTTCCCCAATTTTCCTCCTGCCTTGATTTTTTTTTTAAAGAAACTTTCCTAGCCTTTGAAGGTTGAGGTCTGCAGGCTTCCACGCAAGGCTGCCTGCCACACGCATTCTTTCCCCGAACTTGTTCTTTCTCAAGGTGTCCGCCTCATCTTCAGCCCTTTCTCCCTGCTTGCTGCCAGCCATTTAGCCACTGCTTTTATTTAGCACAGTGGCTGAGAGCACAAGCTCTGAAGTTGCAGGGGCCAGAGTTGAAATCACTGCCACAGACTAGCTGTGTGAACTCGGGCAGGCGACACAGTCCTAGCAGGAGGTTTGAGGCCGGGCAGCCTGTTGCTGGAGGCAGTAGACGGAGGGCACAGGTTTGCACTGCGGACGCCGGGTCTGGGTTTGAATCTCAGCCTTTCGCCTCACTGGGCATGTGAGTTTAGCCAGGTGACCTCACCTCCGCTTCCCTTTGCTCATCTCCCCAGAGGAGGTGGGAGAAGGACCCTCCGCGGAGGTTGTTTGAAGTATGAGCTGAATCAGCACGTATAAAAAGCTGTGCAGGGAGCTGATACTCGCATGGACAGCAGAATAGCCCTGAGTGAGTCTTGGTGAAGGCTGGAGCAGCCGGACCTCCCTGGATAAGTCATACGTTATTTTTTGCCCTTGAATGTGATTACCTGAGAAATCAAAGGTGTTCAGTAAATGGTATCCCCCACCTCCAATGGGCCTCAGTTTTCCCATCTGTAAAGTGAAGGTGGTTCATGTACTTTCTGTCTTTAACTGCTTAAGAATTTGAGTCTCATAATCCACCTGGTTATGGGTGGGTCATGTCTCAGAGTGAATAGGGCTCCCTCAGTGTTAAGGATCAACACCCAAGAGAGCTGCCATCCGCTGTCACCCAGGGCAGAGGGAGGGTTCTGAGGTATGAGGCAGGGGGTGGAGATGGCATAGAGAGGGGCTGTGACCGCGAGCTCCAGACCAACTTTGCCACGAATTGGCTGGGGCACCTTGCTGTCTCCAGCCCCCAGCTTCTCCAGCTGGATACACACAAGGGCCCCTTTTGAGGGTTCTAAAGAGTGGAGGCTGGAAGGCACTGAGGCAGAGGCACCTGGGGGATTTAGGGGAGAATGGAGGTTACGGGTGGAGGAGTACCTCACATGTCACCTATCTCATAGCCCTTTATTGTGGAAGATTGAAAATCTTCCAATTTTCAGTTCTGTCAACCCAATTCCACGGACAGGGAAAGAGATTGACTGCTTTTTAAGACCCCGCAGTGAGTCAGCAGCAGAATTAGGTCTTAAATCCAGGCTTGCTGACTCCAGAAGATGGAGCTCAGTCTCAGGGTCGCTGGATACTGAAACCAATTCAGCCACAAACGCGGCCTCAACTTGTTGGCCTCGCCAAGCCTCAGTCTTCTCATCTGTGAAGGGAGGTTTTCTTGAACTTGCCTCTAAGGCCTTTCCAGCTGACATCTAGAAACCTCTGTCTGCCCTGCAGACTCACCTCTGCCGCCTGCCAAAGAACAAAGCTGAACTTGACAATGTCTCCCCACCAGGGCCCATGTGCTTAAGACGACGTGTGACGCTTGCTTTTATTGCTGGGTAGGGAAGTTGGTAATAAACGCCAACTCCTTGGGTGTCCTAATTCCATTTTAGGAAGAATGAACATATTGTTTTAATTAATCATATGAAAGCAAAATTAGCATGATCGTGTGAAAGGTGCTGTAAATCATCCCGATCCACATCACTGAGCAAGGCGCATTTAGTTATTCAGGAGTTGTTAAAGATTTTATCTACCCAAGTGAAAATTCAATTAGTACTAGCTTCAGCTTATATAAAACTAAGGATTTTCCACTGTGGGAAAATACTCTTTGTGTGTGTGAATACCACCTTATGCCACTTTGATAAATTACTGTAATTAACAGTATCCTACGCAAGCTAAACAAAATTTACTGAACTGTTGTTGTATAAAAGGGATATCTTCTCTTCCCTTGTTTGGGAGATTACTTTAATCTATACATGATATTGCCTCAAATAGCCTGCTTTTTTATGCTGAGGTTTGAAAATAGCTGCAGAGTTCTAGCTGGCACCAAATTCTACGCCGCCGTTGGTTTTCATCCTACCCCACCTTTCCCCCTCCGGGTGTAGAGACATTAGCTATGGATTTCACTATGATTCAATTAAACGGGATATGTTTAATTAGTTAGCTGGGAACACTGCAAGCAGAACCAACTTGGAACATCCTGATCGCTTAGCCAAAGGGCTGAGTTATTTTGGGAAGGGCAGGGATGGTGGGAGAGGCAAGGCCAAGGCAGGGAGGGAGACTTGCTCACTGTCCACTGGCACAGCCTCCCTGCTTTGGCGACCTGTTCCTTCTCCTCTTTATACCTGGCTCTGACCTGCCTCTTTCTCCTGCCCGTGCCTAACCTGTACATCAAGGCCAACCCCTTTTCTTTTCAGAAGCCTTCCAAGGAGATCTGTAGGTGTGTGTTGTTTGTAAATGTTTGCTGGGCATGCCCAGTTCTCGCCCCTGGTTACCAACCTGTCTCTTTATGGGTTCTCTGACCTTTTCTCCTTCTATACCCTCCATAGGGTCTAACTCTCAATGAGGAAACCCTACAGAAGTTGGCAGGATTTCTGCCGGAATGGTCCAGCTTTCGTTCTCAACTGTACTGTACCACCTGCCAACTCTCAACTCAGGAACAAGGTCACTCAGAGCTAGAGCTTGTCTAGTGTGTGAGGGTCATTTTTGAAGGAGTTTTCAAGTAATTTCTAGTAGCACTACTGCTGCTGTAATTAACTAACAATTATTGCATGCGTGCTGTGTCATAAGATTGACGGAAAGAACTTTGTATGTACGTACAAAGTGATGCTTTGCTTAATGACAGGGGTACATCCAAAGAAATTCATCATTAGGCGATTTTATTGTTGTACAAAGAACATTTTATTGTTGCTTATACAAACCTAGATGATGTAGCTTATGCACACCTAGACTATCTGGTACATCACCATTGTACTTGTGGTGTACATGTAAATGTACGTGTACACATGTGCATTTTGTAGACCGAAATGCTGTTATGTGGGGCACAACTGTATCTTATTTATCCTTATTGGGACATCCTATGAAATGGGAGTTATTATCTCTAATTTACAAATGCCAAGGCTCAGAGAGGTAAATAAACTTGCTCAAAATCACATAGGTAGGAAGAATTATAACTAATAATTGAAGCTGTGTTCTGTCACTGAAGGCCATGCTCTTAGGCATTGTGCAAAACTGCTTATAATGCCAACCATTATGGCACTATGGAGGTATTCCAATGAGTTAGTTGCTCACCTTCTGGCTTACTTGTGTTATAGGGGGCTTTCCTAGCCAAGGGAGAGAGTCGTGCCAACGAGTGACTGGTAACTGTGCGTGACCCTGAGAGTTTTCATGGTGTATCATGCACAGATGCATCATCCATCCTCTGTGTCTCAATGGGGAAAAGCTTGAGAACTCTTTTTCTTTTAAATTAATTTTTTGATGAGAGAGAGAGAGAGGAACATCAATTTGCATTCCATTTCTTTATGCATTCATTGGTTACATCATATGCACCCTGACTATGGATTGAACCCCACAACCTTGGCCTACTGGGAGATGCTGTAACCCACTGGGCCACCTGGTGGCCAGGGCAGCCTGAGTACTCTTGAACTAGCCTGTTGGGCTTCGTGATCTGGCCATTTGTGCACTTGGTACACAAATGCTGTGTCGTTATGAGAATCCGTCTCCAATGTCCTGGCTAAGTAAATTCGTGGTGCAGAGTTCTTCCTGAGAGCAATTCTATGCCATAGATATCCCCACCTTTGTTGACACATCACTAGTGTGCAAGGAAGAATGAAGACAGGATTCTCTCCAGGTCAGTTTACGTTCTGTGATATGCGTATGATTGAGCCAGGGATCTTACAAGAGGAGTTTTGAGGGTTGACTGAGATTACTTGTCAAATGGTGTTGAAAACAGTGAAACATTGTGCACATGTGAGTTGTTGCTATGAGGAATCTTGACAGATATGGTGGTTAGTGGTGCCAGGCAGCAGGCAGTTTCTCCCTTAATCAGTTGCCACACCCTGACTTCCATTTGGGGAACCACCTTACTTCAGGTATTGTGGATGTAGCCCCACTCCTGATGGATAACTATAAGGTTAAGTTTATAAGGGGCTTAAAAGTTTATGCTACACCCCGCTTTCCACTTCCCCAATCCCTAGTTGGCTTGAGAAATGGATAAAAAAAAGTTTATTCCACATACACCTGCAAACAAATGTTTGATTCCCTTTTTGGGGCATTTCAACACTGTGCCTTGTTTAGTGATGAAAAGCAAACTGTAGTTGTTGAACAAACAGCATTATGGCAACAGAGTCAGAAATGAGAGAGGAAAAAAAACAAAACAAATATACCCACAGTTCTACCCCCCTAACAAGACATTTGACTGCTTTTAAATTTCTTTAATTACTCTAAGTTTCTGACCCATGGAGGTTAAAGGACATCTCTGAGGTTCCATCACAAGTCAGCATCTGGACAAGGAAGGGGAGACCAACGTCTACCCTATACCTTTGCCCACTTGGCCATTTTCCCGCAAGTTTCTCCAAACGAAAGTCTGGATGCTTTATTGGTCTCTGTGCAGAAGGTTTATACTTACACACCACGTCGCTCCCCAGCCAGCTGGTTGTGTTAAGGAGACTGCGAGGGGGTGGAGGAGTGAAGAGATCTTAGTAACCTCGGCTTTATTAAAAGTACAGGAATTATTACCTGGTTGTTGTTTCAAGCGGCTAACAGCAGTATCAGCCTGCAAACCCAGTAGGACTTCTCATTTGTCTACGGAACACAGCCCAGCCCTGAGGGGCAGCCCTGAGGAAAGAGGATTTTAGATGCAAAGAAAGAAGTCGGCAGACCGAAGGACAAGGGGAGGTCACTCTGCCAGTTGGCAGCAGAACACAATGAACTTCAGGCTTTGTTGCAGGGTTGCTGGGGAATTACAGACTCTCAGGGTGGGAGAGGGTTTCAGAGTTTGCTCTGTGATGACTCACGGTTACCAATCCTCGGCCCTCATGGAGCTAGGGTGGGCAGCTGCTGCCTCTGGAGGTGCAGGGAGATGACGGAAATTGACTTGGACCTTGCTTTGGTGGCACTTACAGCCTAGCGGAGGTTATCGACACTAAACAATTAAATGCATGGGTAAAATACTAAGAGCTTACAATGTCTGTTAGGGGTTAAATTGTCTTCCCCCCAAATTAATATGTTATCCTAGCTGCGAAGCTCAGTTGGAGCATCATACTGACACGCTAAGGTTGCGGGTTTGATCTGCGGTCAGGGCACATCCAAGCATCAATCTGTGACTGCAGAAATAAGTGGAACTTAGTTTTAAACCACAGTTTCCTCCCCTGTAAAACAGAGATGATGATGACGATGACAACGATGATGGTGATGATGATGAAGAAGAAGAAGAGTTATTGGGAGAATTGACTTAAAATGCTTAGCACGGAGCCTACCACATGGTGAATGCGCAGTAAGTGGTGGCGAATCATGATAATAATGAACAACTCTCTCCTGCAGCCAAGCAGACCTCCTCAGTATTCTCCACATAGTTCTCATTTTCTTCCTTTACATTGTGTTCCCAGTTTTCCATCACCCATGCGCTCTTCCCCCTCCTCTCTGTCCTTCCAACTCCTCCTCGGGTTCCCAACTGAACTTGCTGTCTTCCTAACTCAAAACTACCCTGCTACCACGCCTTATCCCTGTTGAGAAATGACAAAACTCGATGCTGGAGTTTGGGGAAAATTCATGATGTAGGCTTTGCCCGAACCCCTTTCTCCTCCCACCGGAAAGTGTTTTATTCATGGGGCTGGGCCCCACCTCCCAGCCCTCCTGACTGCATACCCAAGACTTCCCCTGTTTTCTGAGAGAACAGCCAGCACAGACAATTTTACAGTCTGAGAGGCTGTTGCAGAGTGTATTTGGCAAGTCATCTCCTGCTTGCCAAAACTAATTAGAGATGGGTAAATGTAAATGGTTGTGGAAGCCAACAATAAAACATTATGTCCTCATTAGCTGAAATAATGCCGCGGCTTCCCCTCTTCTGTGAAGGATCTCGACTCAGAAAAATGAGGCCACAGCTGAGTGGTGTGCTGGGGCTGGTACCACCTGCTCATGTCTGCTGGTGTGGGCTAATGGTGTGCATCCCTTCTCACGTCCTCCTTCAGTGCCACCGCTGTGGTGGCTTGGAATGGGTCCTGGTGGGAGTATGTGTTCCATGGAATTGGTTGTTAAACATTTATCAATACACCGCTGCTCTGGCTGTTGCAGAAGGAACAGGTCCAGCTAGTCTTGAGGCTAACACGTATAACCCATGAAATGCCAAGCATTATTTTTGATTAATAAAAGTATCTTTGGAGATAGCATTTCTCATCTTGGGCCCCAAGGCATGCATGGATGTCCGACAGAGCACTTTGTTTCAAGGTAAAAGAAGGGACACTGGGAGGATAGGCCAGGGATGGTGGTTTCCATGGCAATCTGGTAGGCAGTGGGGCTGGGGAGGCATTTTTACAGCGGCACTTCTCAAATTGTGATGTGCAGGGGAATCACTTGGGCACTTGTTAAAAAGCAGATTCTGACTCAGTAGGTCGGAGATGGCACCTGACATTTTTCATTTCTAACGAGCTCCCAGGTGCCATCCATGCTGCTATGCACCATTCCATGAGTAACGAAGTTGATCATGGACAGAGGATCCGAAGACTTCGAGGCTCGTTGATGTTAAATCCACCAAAACCCAAGGGCTGGTGCTTCTGTGCTCCCAGCCTCAGACTGGCTGGCTTAGAGGGAGAAAGTGTGTCTTACCTGTGGAGCTCAGTGCAGGATTAAGCAGAACTGGAATCAGTATGCGTCTCTATTACGCTGTAGGACTTTAGCAAATTGATAACCTTTTCTGAGCCTCAGTTTTCCAAGCTATAAAATGGGGCTATCACTTCATGGGAGAGTTGTCAGAATTAAAGGAGAGGAAGCAGAAGTGCTTGTTACAGGGCCCTGGCTGGTAGCACAGTGGATAAGGTGCCGGCCTGCGAACCCAAAAGTCGCAGGTTCAATTCCCCAGCCAGGGCACATAACAAGGTTGCAAACCAGGTCTCCAGTCAGATCTGTGGCTGGAGTCGGGTGAAAGGCAACCATACGTTGATGTCTTTCTCCCTCTCTGTTCCTCTCCTTTCCCCTCTTTCTAAAAATAATGAAATAAAATCTTAAAAAAAAAAAGAAGTGCTTGCTGCAGAAGGTGCTCCACAAATGTTAGCTGCCCTCTTCTTCGCAACTTCCTGATTGGTGTCAAGTACAAGGTCAAACATCCTTATTTACCAAACCACCTTTTTTTTTTTTTAAATCCCAAACTACCATTTAAAAAATTATAAAAATATAAAGTTGCTTTTGGATAATTTCTCAAAATTATACAAAAGAAAAGAAAGATGTCCATGCTCTCCCTACCCAGTGATTACACAGTTGGCATTTTGGCATATTTCCTGCCAGATGTTTTATATGTATTTTATTTTACAACAAAAATAACATTATATTCTACCTATTACTTTTTAACTTTTTAATTTAAAAATATGCCATTGATAGGTTATCATGTCTATAGGCAGAGGTGACTTATTATTTGAATGGCTGTACATTTAAAGCAGTCTTCTCAAGATGCAGCTGGAGACAAAATCCACCAGCTAGATTCAGTTCATCTTTTAGGAGGGAATGTGCCAGGCTGTGGGGAGCAGTGTTCTGGAGACTTCCCCTTGGTTTCTACATTGCCTGGGTCTTCAGACACCTCTGCATGATCTAGCATGAAGAATGCTGAAGGTCACAAAGTCTTGGACTTGAGGAAGCCCCATCTGAATCCAGAGATGGGTCACTCTGGGCAGAGCCGAGAGTAAGGTTCTGATCCAAGGACAGCCCAAGGAATCTGTTCTTGTGGATCTGCAGATTGACTGAAAACTGTGAGTAAGGGTATAGCTCCAGGAGGCGGGAGATAATGAATTCACCTCTCTGCATGTCTTTTCCCAGCAGGAACCCTAAATGCTTTACTATGGCTCTTTGAGAATGGCTCCTCATGACCTTTTAATGCTGGAAGCAGCTGTGGGGAGGAAGACATTCATTTACCCATTCACTCCTTCAGTGAATATTTATTGAGATCCCACCGTGTGCCTTGCTGGGTTCTGGGTCCTGAATGTTATGATGAATGGGATAAATAAAACCCCAACTCGTGCAGTTGGTGCAAAGAAGTTGAGGAGGCAGCATATGCTTAAGCAAAAACTAGTCTGACTCTGGCTGGCAGTAAGTGCAAGGAGGGAAAGGAAACAGGGTGATGTGGAGAGTGAGGGGCTGTTGAAATGGGGTAATCAGGGCAGGCTTCTCTGAGGAGGAGGCATGTTGGCTGAGCTATGAAGGACAAGAAGATTTCTTTTGAACCAAAGTCTGCCTCTCCTTCCGGAGCTACCTGGTGGTAGCCTCCTCCTTCTGGCAGAGGTGTGTTCATATATTCCAAGTGTGGGAGTGACCTTTAGACCCTCAGTCTTTTCCAAACAAGTACCCCCTGTACTTTCAGCTGTTGCTCATGCGACTCAGTTTAGCTTTGCTCAGAGTCCCTTTCAATCAATTCTGGAGATATACCTATATCTATCTATCTATCAATTCTGGAGATACACCTATATCTATCTATCTCTATCAATCACATGAATGACACATCATATGTGACCAGCACAAAAGAACTATATTATGCCCTTAGTACAGGCTGCTGCATTCTTCTTATTCATTCAGCCAAAGCAGTAGGAGCTTTCTTTTTCTTTTTTGATTGGGCACATCACATTGTTTTCTTAATTGGGCTTGCAGTCAAATAAATCACCCAAGTCCTTTATACATCTTGTAACTGTGCCATGGAATTTTAGAAAGTAAACACAGAGGCTTCCGTTTATTTGTATTCAATTTAATCTCCTTAGTTCTGACCTAATTCTTCAAGCCAGGCTGGATAGTTTTGTTTCCTGCATCTGTCAGTCGATATTTTTCATTTCTCCCCCAATTTAGCAGGGAGGCTAAGTGAACAGCCTGGCTGAGACATGACAGCAGTTTGGCCTGTGGTGGTAGGAATGGAAACAGAAAGACAAGGATGGATTCAGGGTGTCTTCAGAGGTTGGGCTGATGGGTTGGAGGGTGTAAGGAAAAGAGAGGACGAACATAATTTCTGAGTTTGGGGCCTAAAATGGGACCAATGTAGTTCCCCTAACTGAAGTAAGTAAGAATGTTATGGACTAAATGTATGTATTACTTCCAAATACACATGATGAGAACTTGTCCCCCAATATGGTGGTATTAGGAAGTGAGGCCATTGGGAGGCAATGAAGGTGGAACCTCAAGATGAGATTAGTCGTAGCTGGTGGCTCAGTGGGAAGGCGCCAGCCTGCAAACCCAAAGGTCACTGGTTCAATTCCCAGTCAGGGCACTTAACTAGGTTGTAAGCCAGGTCTCCAGCCAGGTCCATAGCTAGAGGCAGGTGAAAGGCAACTATACACTGATGTTTCTCTCCCTCTCTGCCTCCCTCCCTTCCCTTCTCTCTAAAATTAATACAATCTTTTAAAAAAGGAGATTAATGATCTCCCAAGAGTCACAAGAGTCACGAGAGAGCTTGTTTCCTGTCTCTTGACTTCCACCAGGTGAGGATACAAGTTAATAGCCTGCGACCCAGAAAAGGGCTCTCGCCAGAACTGGGCCATGTTGGCACCCAGATCTTGGGCTTCCAGCCTCCTGCTGTATGAAAAGAAATGCCTGTTTATAAACCACCCAGTGTATGGCACTTGGTTCTTCTGTCAGCCTGAATGACTGAGACAGTTGGGTTCGGGGCATATTTGTGAGGTAAAAAAATTATTTCACTGAGTGGGGTTATAGTAATTTTTATTTCCTTCTTCCTGTGTTTTGTATTTCCAAAATTTTAAACAATGTTATCTGGGGGCCAGAAAGGCAATGAAGGTTAGTTCTGATTGTGGAATTCAGAACAAAACCTGGAGATGAGACCAAGCAGCACCGTTTGTGCATAGAATTGTCCAGCCATTTTCTTTTTTAAAGCAGGCTATAGAAACCAGATCTGTATTCCTTGCAAAAGCAGAGACTCAGAGGTGACCCTATTGAGCTACACAAATTTCTGATGGAAATAGAGATGAAAAATGTTCCCAGCCCCTCCAGTATCAAATACTAGAACCATGATCCAAGCTAAGGATGGACTGAGCTCTAAAGTGTTATGGATGAGTGTGTTAACCAGAAAGCAGTTAATCCTGGGAATATACTTATAGGAGGGAGCAGTAAGATAGCATAAATGCTTTTAAAATAGATTTTACCACCCTGGCAGGTGGCACAGTGGATAAGGTGCCAGCTTGTGAACCCAAAGGTCACTGGTTCAATCCTCTAGTCAGGGCACATGACCAGGTTGCAAGCCAGGTCTCCAGCCAGGTCCCCAGCTGCAGGCAGGTGAAAGGCAACCACACATTGATGTCTCTCACCCTCTCTGCCTCTCTCCTTACCCATCTTTGGAAATAATAAAAAATAATAGATTTTATATTTAGAAAACAAAGAGCTGGGATGCAGGCATCATTTTTGTTGCCAGCTTCTAGCCTTTGGTTTTCTATAGGACCTTTGCCAAGAGATTTTCCCTATAATCATAGAATCTTAGTACATTCCAGGGAAAGAACTTTGGAGACCTATCTTGGGCAGCGGTTCTAACGAGGGATACATAGTAGAATCATCTGGAAAGTACCACCCTCCTCTTGTCTTTACTTGTTTATGCCAGGGTTATACTGCTTTGGATTTTGCTGTTGGGTTGGGTACATTGTATTGGTGACGTTTCCCAGGTCATTGGAGATATATGGCCCATCAAGTCTCTCTGGTCTGGTGCAACCCCCTCATTGTACAAATAAAGAAACTTAAGACTTGCGAGATGAAGAAATCTGTCCAGGGCTCACAGAAAAGCACAGAAGTTAGCCTGGGGATCAACTTCCTCAGTGGAGAATACAGGAGAGCATGAGGTCACTTTATCTCTTGATGCCGAATTTTGGAGACTGACCATGGAAGTGTCAATAGCTGACTAGATATAGTCATAAGTGTAGATCTGAAAAACATAGAGTTGAGTGAAAAAGTAAGAAACAAAATGAGATTTCTAGAAATTAAATACATTTATAGAAATTAAAAAAAAAACGCAATGGTGTGTTTTACAAACCCACATACACAATTAAGAACCTCCATCGGACACATTAGCATGCATGCCTGGTGGAGGAGAGGACATGGACTTCTGGGGATGAAGGAATAAACAAAACCCAAGTGTGGGACACATGTTGACTGGTACTGAGTGTGCTAGGAACTGAGGGATGAGATTTTTTATTTATTTAAAACTAAGCCAAACATCAAAAGATGAGTGAGTACACAAAATGTGGTAAACACATATATAATGCAATACCCTTCAGCCGTAAAAAGAAAATTCTGATACATGCCACAACATGGGTGAACTTAAAGACAATAGGCTAAGTGAAGTGAGCCAGACACAAAAAAGGACAAATATTGTAAGAGTCCACTTATCTGAAATACCTAAAATAGGCAAATGCATAGATTTGGAAGTGGAGCAGAGGTTTCTAGGGGCTGTGGGAGGAGGGATGGAGACCTTTTTTTTTTTACCTCATGGTTATAGAGTTTCTGTCTGGAGAGATGAAGTAGATTTGAGAATAGACGGTGGTGATGGTTGTACAATCTTTTGAATATAATTGTACCACAGATCCATACACTTAAAAAAGGGGCAAACTTTATGGTATATATTTTGCCACAATTAAAAAAATTAATGTAACATACCATAAATTATTGCATTGTGCCCATAACTATATGATAGGTGAATTATATTCCAGCAATTTAAAAATTGTTAAAACTTTTACAAACATAAATTTCCTTTGCCACAAAGTCTTTCTGTGGAAAAATGAACTTCAGAGAAGGGACCTAATATTTATTCAGCTAGGTGCTGTGGTAGATGCAGCAATTACATTCTCTTCTCTGAAGTACTATACGTACACAATTAAAAAGAAAAAGGAAAAGAAAAAAAAGAAGTACTATACATGATTAAGGGAAGGTTCTGTGTTGAACCTTTTGGGCATCTTGACATGTTTCTGGTAATGAAAAGATTCAACAAGGCTTGGGACCTGGGAATGTGTTACATAAATAGTGGCTATTTTTAAAAAAATATATTTAAAGATTTTATTAATTATTGTTAGAAGGGAAGGGAGAGAGGGAGATAGACATCAATGTATGGTTGCCTTTCACCTGCCTTGAGCTACAGGCCTGGCTGGAGACCTGGCTTGCAACCTGGTTATGTGCCCTGGCTGGGACTCCAACCAGTGACCTTTGGGTTTGCAGGTTGGCACCTTATCCACTGTGCCACCAGCCAGGGCAAATAGTGGTTTTTATTAAGTACTTTAATACAGTGTCTACGCGGCACAGGAAAGTGTTGTCCATGCTATTTAGACCAAAGTGTGAACGGGTCTGCCTTCCTTCTGTGTTGACAGGCAGTGACTTTGGCATGAAGACAATGTGTAGCCTAGAAAAGATTTATATTTGAGAAATGCAGTTGGGAAGGAATAGATACTTGAAGAGTCATCCACTCATGCTGAAAATTTCCTAAGGCCCCCATGCTGCTTCTATGTTGCCTGTCTTCTGCTTTCAGTCCTGGAAAGGAAGTAGAACTGTTCACCTCTCAGAACTTGAGCCCCTGGAGAAAGGAAGATAGTAGACCACCTTTTTTCTTTTTTCTTTTAATTGGCAAGACAAGTGTAAGCAAGTTCTTTCAACCTTGAGAATAAGTTTTGATTTGTGTAGGGTAAGATCATTTCCTACTTCATTTGAAGTCTTGTCATCCCATCTTAATTATCTCCATGTGTCTCACGGAGGCTCATCTTCTGGTCGTGTGGGCTTATCATCCTGGCCGAGTGCGGGCGGGAGCTGCCCTCTCCAGGGACTGGCAGAGGGACGAGCGTTCGTCCTGTTGCCTCACCCGGTGATAAGCCAGCGGCCCAGCAACTGCTGGTCATTTGCATGCATAGTGGACCGTTTCATTACGAATTTCATTAAAATGGTAATGTTTAATGTTTCCTGGGAAAAATGAGTTTTGGGGTTGTTCAATTATATAATTAAAGTCAGAGAATTAGGGGAGATTGCAAACTGCTTGCATAATGTGGGCAAGGGTAATGATGAAACTTGTAAATAAGTTCAGAGGAATGGGGCTCTGCGTGGCTCCTGAGGTTGAGTCAGTTTGGAAGGGGAGCATGTAGAGAACGGAGGCTCTAACGTTCAGCTCTTAGGGTTTAACTCTGATGTCTCCTCACTGAGCTCCCGGCTTTCCGGGCCTGCTCAGGGGGTAAGTGGTAGACTAGAGTCAGAGCTGGGGACTGGCTGATCAGGTTCTGGAAAGTTCCAGGAACATCCTTTTCTACTTTTAAAAATAGATAGTAACCCCTGGTTGGTAGCACAGTGGATAAGGTGCCGGCCTGCGAACCCAAAGGTCGCAGGTTGGATTCCCCAGCCAGGGCACATAACCAGGTTGCAAACTAGGTCTCCAGTCAGGTCTGTGGCTGGAGGCAGGTGAAACGCAGCCATACATTGATGTCTTTCTCCCTCTCTGCTTCTCTCCCTTCCCCTCTTTCTAAAAATAATGAAATAAAATCTTTAAAAAAGAAAAATCTTAAAAAAAAAAAAAGATAGTAAGGCAGCCATACATTGACGCTTCTCTCCCTCTCTGCCCCTCTCCCTTCCCATCTCTCTAAAAATAATAAAATCTTAAAATATATATACCTATTTTTTAAAACTATTTTATTTCATTATTTTTTAGAAAGAGGGGAAGGGAGAGGCAGAGAGGGAAAGACATCCATGTATGGTTGCTTTTCACCTGCCTCCAGCCACAGACCTGACTGGAGACCTGGTTTGCAACCTTGTTATGTGCCCTGGCTGGGGAATCAAACCTGCGACCTTTGGGTTCGCAGGCCGGCACTTTATCCACTGAGCCACCAGCCAGGGCTATACCTATTTTTTTTTAAATTTCCTATGTAGGAATAAAAAAACAAAGGGATAGGGTTTTTCTTATAATACTTAATCTGCAATTAGTAACTGAATCTAGATGATTACTGAGTTAGTCCTGAAGTATTTCAGAGTGAAGCCAATGGAAGCGATGAACAAATTGGATGGAAAAGCTAGTGATGTAATTGATTGAAGGAATGATTAATATTTGAGGATCAATAGGAAAAAGAGTTTTCGTGAACAATACTAAAATCCAGCTGCTGCTCTTTACCTTGGTTAAAAATATGTCTTTGCAGCTTCCTGTGGGTGTGCTCAAGTCCTCTCTACACTGTGGCGTTGGCCACAATAGAAGGTTTTTTTTCCAGAATTTGAGCTAGTGTAGGAAATCAAATTACTTGTGAATTCATCACATCCCTAGGCCTTTCTAAAACAACAACCGTAGTGACAAGGATGCTTACTTAATCCTTTGTAAATCCCCATACCAATTATGCTTCTGTCAAATTGTCACCTCTTAGATCACATGTGAAAATTAACCATGAATGTGAGAGGATATGAAAAATGGGATAGGCCTTCGTTGTTTCTGGTTGTGGCATAAACGGAAAACATTTAAGAAAAATTGTTATCCCTAGCTCTTATTCTTTTGAAAAGGTGAGTCTTGGAGTTCAAGTGTGTATAGACTCCTACTTCATGCCTTAGGCTGGGCTGAATGATGTTCTGGTAATAATCATTTAAAAATGAGGTGATGACAGCAGAGAGAATGGGGAAGCAGAATCAGTTAGCTGAGAGAGTGAGGGAAGAAGTGACAAAATTTGATACTTGTTTCTTTCTTGGTGTATTTGTAACCACAATTATAGTTACTAATAGTTGAAGAGCGTATCATCAACAGCACACAATTTCAGATTGGATTCACCGAAGTTGTTAGCGCTCAACAATGGGTCGGAAAGTGAATTCTAGAATTAGAAACATAAAGAATATTTTCTTAAAGAACTGACTCTGGTATAGAAGCCTACAGAACAACACCCAGGCAAATTCAGACCCGTCTAGGTTTTGCTCTTGGATGCTGTGCTACTAATGCTCCAGTGGAGAAAGAATTTGTAACATAGAGTCAGAGGAATAGGATGTGAGCATTTTGAAGGTTCTCTAAGGCCATCTTCTAGATCAGAGGATAGCATACTTTCTCAGGTAAAAAAAAAGAGAAACAGATGGTAAGTATGTTAACCTTTGCAGGTATTACGGCTTTTGTGGCAAACATTCAGCTCTGCCCCAGAGGTGGGAAGGCAGTCACAGGCAGTTTGTGACTGAATGGACCTGGTGAGGTTCCAATAAAGCCTCCTTTACAAATACAGTGTTTGGATTAAGCCCATGGGTTGTAGTTCTCTGATCCCTCCTGTAGATTAATTCTTTCATTTTGCTGGTGGGGAAACTGAATTGAGTCAGTGTATTTGAAGTACTTAGTGTGGTGCCTCACACATACATTCAACAAGTGGTACCTATTTTTTTTTTAAATTTATTTATTATCTTTAGAGAGAGGGAAGGGAGAGAGGCAGAGAGGGAGAAAGACATCAATGTGTGGTTGCCTTTCACCTGCCTCCAGCCACGGACCTGGCTGGAGACCTGGCTTGCAACCTGGTTATGTGCCCTGACTGGGAATCGAACCAGCGACCTTTGGGTTTGCAGGCCAACACCTTATCCACTGTGCCACCAGCCAGGGCTATTATTTGGAGGGTCTTTCCCTAAAACATGATTCAAGGGAAAGATGAGTTATAAAAGTATTACCAACAATAATAGTATGCATTTTGTTTATGTTAAATCCATATACTCACTATATACATTTTTATTTTATTTTATTTGAAGGTACTTTTCCAGGAGGGATTTGAAAACATTGGCTGTTTTTATTTATTTATTTAAAATACAAATTCTCATATGCTAAGTATAGATACTATTATTCAAGATTGAGTTAAATCATTTGGCTCACTATTCCAATTCCATGTTCTAAATCCATAAGAGATAACCCTGGAATCCTAGGTAGGCTTCTGAGATCTGTTACCTTAAAATATGACTTTTTTTTCTCCTTCCCTTTTTTCTGACCTTCGTACCTCAAACCAGGGTAAAACATAGACTCTTGGATGTAGTGTATCATTTTGAGAGACAAGAAATGCCACCAGAGTGACTACAAAATGATAGAGCCACCTCTGATTCTCTCTTTACAGTTAATGCAGTGAAATTGTACAGTTAATGTTTATAAAGAGCAACGGAGATGAAAAGCAATATCTGAGTGCTAAATGTTATTACTAAGAGAAGAAGAATAAAATAACTCTTTTTATGTGTATCCTTAGCCACTCCATCCTAAATCTAATATGAGCATGGAGTTTCATGACTTTCACGGTTCTTTTAATATTGTGCAATCAAATGTGAAATTAGGAAAAGGAGGCTCGTGGAGGTTCACACTCTGCCTAAGCTGCTGTTTTAGGCGGAGTGTGGACAGTAGTAGTTCCTCGTTGCCATGAAGCCGACTGAGCAAATGGTATGAGAATTTATTCAGTGCCAGCCGAGTGGTGGGGAATGACTGGGGCAGCACTGAGAGGCAGCAAGGTGAACAGGTATGAATGAGACCAAGCTTGGGTGGGAATCCGTTGTCTACTGCAGGTATGTTCTGAATTGTAAGCATGGGGAACTTCCCAGAGGGAAGGTCTTGTGTTTTCACCCCGCTTTGGGTTTTAAGGAAGTCTGACAGTGTGAATTCAGACTGGGCCACAATCTTTGACGCATTTGGGTGGTTTACGATGTGTACCATTTTTAGCATCTTGAAATTGTCAAAAGGCAAGAGGTGAGTCAGGTACAGTCTTCCGTATCCATACCAGGATATGGAAATGGTCAAGTTATTTCAAGGTCAAGTTTTCACCTAGGTACAACAATCTGCTTGTGTCTCATTTTTATGCTCCTACAGAAAGAGATGTTATGTACAGAGGCTATATACAGATAAATCCTGCAGTCATTTTAATTACATACAACGCACTAAGGTCTGCTTCACTGATCATAATTGCAACTCTGACCTGCATTGTGTGTGTGTGTGTGTGTGTGTGTGATTTAAATAGGTCCTCTTGAGTCCATCTCTGAAGATGGATTTGCTTTGGTGGGCTCTGCCAATGCCGTGTAGCCTCAGGGAATGTGGCTAGAGTGGTCGGAGTCATGGCATGAAAAGTTTGAAGAGAGGTGGTGGGGGAGGTGAGATAACTGAGGACAGGAATTCAAGGTTAGGTTTGGGTCCTGACACTTGGGACTCAGGATTTGTTTTTGTATTTGCTTATTTTAATTTTAGTAGCCACCAGAAAATAGTTGATATTGGAGAGGGCATGCGTTCGCTGGACAGCTATTTATAGAGTACCTGTTTTGTGGGAGGCTCTTTTTTATGGTATAGCAGATATGATGGTAAAGTAGATTTTAGACACTCAAATATATAAATGGTCTATTATCCAGGTGCTATTTAGAGGGAAAGTGTCAGTGTTTATACTGCCACAGAGTTGGTGTCTGATTTACAAAAGACTCAGTCCTGGTTCCATATCTGTGGCTTGTAGAACACCCTGGGCACTGGGTTGTCACTAAGAATAAATAATGTACATAAATGTGTTTACACATATACATTTATACATAATGCATAACTTTGCTCTCACCAAATTTGTTCATGGTTCCTTTCCCCCTTGGTATCATAAAGTAGAGCATGACTTTGGCTGGGAAAGAAGGTGGGGAGGTATATGGCAGGCAGTTCCAGGAAGTCAACCAGCCTTGATTACTCCTTTCACCCAACACCAAGAGTCTTACTGCTTCCATAAGCAGCTGTGTGGACCTCGGCCAGTTCTAGCTTTAGTCCCCTCAGTATTCCTCAGAGTCACTGGAAGATGGATGCATTTCAGTGTGAGAGTGACAAGGTAATGCTCAGTGTGGTGGCTCCTGAGAGAATGAAGGCAAACCCCAGAAGGAGTCAGAGATGTCAGACTGAAGGAGAGAAGAGAATATGTGTTTGGGTGTCATTGACCTCCCCCCAGTTCTAGTCACCGATGTTCTTGGTGTTGCTCTGCCATGTCATTCTTTCTTTAATTCTTGAGCTGTTCCAGCATTTGCTTAAGTTAGAGTGGTTTATTTTTCTCCCATTTTATTTTTAAGGATGGTCTTAGCAGCAAGGAAGCCATCTATATGGTCTGAAATGTGTTTGTCCCAAATTCATGTGTTGAAGGCCTAACCCTCAGGAACTTGAAATGTGACTGTTTGGTGATTGGGCATTTATAGAGGTGACTCCATTAAAATGAGGCCATCAGAGTGGGCCCTAATCCAGTCTGACTTGTGATCTTATAGGAAGAAAACATTTGAATAACTCAGAGAAATGCCAGACTTGGGTGTGCAGAGAGGAAAGACCATATGAGGGCACAGCAAGAAGATGGACATCTGCAAACCATAGGGAGAGGCCCCAGGAGAAACCAGCCATGCCACACCTTGATCTTGGACTTCCAGTCTTTAAAACTGTAAGGGAACAAACCTCTACTATTTAAGGTACTACGTCAATAGCATTTTGTTTTGGCAGCCCTAGCAAATTAATACACCATCTCAGAAGGGCTTAAACACTAGTGGAACTAATTAGCTCAATAACCAGAAACCCAGAGATGAGGTAGCTCCAGGGTGGGTTAAATTTTTTTTAAAGGCTTTATTTATTTATATTTATTTATTTTTAAAGAGAGGGGAAGGGAGGGAGAAGGAGAGGGAGAGAAACATCGATGTGTGTTTGCCTCTTGTGCACTCCCAACTGGGAACCTGGCCCACAACCCAGGCATGTGCCCTGACTGGAAATCAAACCAGTAATGCTTTGGTTTGCAGGCTGGCACTGAGTCCACTGAACCACACCAGCCAGGATCAGGGTGGGTTGATTTAAGCACACCATGTTGCCATCAAGGAGCTGGGTTTTCCCCTCTTTTTTGCCATTTGTTCCAGTTACT
The DNA here is from genome assembly GCA_004026585.1 of Noctilio leporinus. Classification (NCBI taxonomy): domain Eukaryota; kingdom Metazoa; phylum Chordata; class Mammalia; order Chiroptera; family Noctilionidae; genus Noctilio; species Noctilio leporinus. The sequence continues at coordinate 208,554 of PVIW01001851.1, forward strand.
TTTGCTGACTAAACAAACCACTTCAGAACATAGTGGGGTATGAATCAGGGATTCTGCGGGTCAGATCTCTTGACAGGGGTGGCTTGTTTCTGTTTCACGATTCTGAACCCTCAGCTGAGATGCCTTGGATGACTGATGGTGGCTCAAATGACTGGGAATGGAGATGGCAGCAGGAGCTGGAAGTTCCACTCCTGAGATGGCTCCTTCACTCACACGTCTCAACCTTGGCCTGCTTACAGGGCTGGGCTTTGCTGAGACCACCAGCCATAACAGCTGCAGCTGGTACCTCCAAGTGTGAAGTGATGGCCCCAGGGCAGCCAGAGGGCTCACACAGCGGGCAGCTCTCCTCGGAACAAGCGTGCCAAGAGTGAGGGTTCCAAGGGAACCAGGCAGGTGCCTCTTGGGCTTTGGTGACCTAGTATCACTTCTGTCATGTTCGGTGGGCTGAAGTTTTCAAAAGCCCTCCCAAATTCCAGCTGAGGAACAGAGGTACCATCTCTTGTGAGAGGAGAGTCAAAAAGAATCTTCAGCCACTTGAAAAACATTGACCTGGGAGCTGCTTCCTCTCTTGACTGTCTCATGGCGGCTGTTCCATGAATCATGATCTCGCACATCAATGTCCGGAAGGAGGAAAAGAAACATTTCCCAGAAACTCTACCAACAGGCTTCTGCCCAAACTTTGTGACTAGAATTGCGTCCTGTGCCCTTTCCCAAGACAGTCATTGGCAAAAAGAATGGAATTAACTGTACTCAGCGTAGCCTAAAGATAGGATGACTTTCCTTGAGTATAAGGTCTTGTGGAGACAGGCAAATACTCTTTGATCTGGAATCTATCCATAGAACAGCCTAAAGAGAGAATGGATTTGACCAAGAATATTTGCCTAAACTTCCCATATGGAGAGCCTGGCTCAATTAGGAAGTGATGAAGAAAGAAGATGAAGGTGGCTTTCATTATTTCTGTAGCCTAAGACCCTAAAAAGGACCCTAGTTTGAATTCGTATGATTCTTACACTTTCTCCCTTTTTCATTTGGCCCTTTTTTCCTCTGAGCTCTCTACAGAGACCCATTACAATTTTTTAAAAAGATTTTATTTATCATTTTCAGAAAGAGGGGAAGAGAGAGAGGCAGAGAGGAAGAAAAACATCAATGTATGGTTGCCTTTCACCTGTCTCCAGCTAAGGACCTGGCTGGAGACCTGGCTTGCAACCTGGTTATGTGCCCTAGCTGGGAATTGAACCAGTGACCTTTGGGTCCCCAGGCTGGCACCAATCCACTGTGCTACCAGCCAGGGCCCATTACAATTTTCAGTACCAAGAGTAAAATGCTTCTGTTCTTGGGAAACCAGATGATGGCACGAATAGCATGTTCATAAAGCAAATGTGATAGTTACAATAGGGATCCGGCCCCTGGATGGGGTCATCAGAACCCAATGTGACAACTACACTGCATCCCTGATTAATCATAATAAGTGTAACAGCCTCTGAGAATATCTCAGCACAAACTAGGTTATGGATGATAGATTTAATATGTGGATGCGTGATTGCCACACACCGGCTCTGCTGAGAGCCCCAGTCTCCCATCTAACATTATCTTTTCACTGAGCTCACGGAGGGAGGCTTGTTCTCGAAGGAAGGAAGTCAGGGGCTCTCTATGACTCACACTGGTAAAATCCCACAGCAAAATGGGATTTTCCACCTTGGGCTGAAGAAAGGATAGTTGTTGGAAAGTGTGTGTGTGTGCCTCCTCGTGTGGGTCACTTTATTTCATTCATTCATGGAGTTGTGCAAAATGGTATAACGACAGCCTTATTGGAATTGGGATCAAGACATGACTTAGGCTGTACCCATGGGTGTGAAGAATCTGCCACATTCTGCCCTTTTAATGTAACCTCTCTCTGGCTGTGTGCTGTCACAAGGTTTTTAAAAAAATCCTCAAAATTTTTACTTATTCCTCAGTTCAACTGAGCTGTTAAGAAAATTAGAGGCAGATGGCACTGGATCAGGCCGTAGTACTTTTTTTTGTACCCTGTGAGTTAAATATTTTCTTGCCTTCCTATCCCTACATCTTAGAGCTTCATGGGTATTCCTGCAATATCTTCATGACTCAGCACATGCCACAGGGACTTAATTTTCTTCTCTCGTGCTTCTTCACCTAGCCCTTTTTTTAAACAAATATTTTTTAATTAATTACTTTTAGAGAGGGGGAAGGGAGAGAGGTAGAGAGGGAAAGAAACATCAATGTATGGTTGCCTTTCACCTGCCTCTAGCTATGGACCTGGATGGAGACCTGGCTTGCAACCTGGTGATGTGCCCTGGCTGGGAATTGTACCAGCGACCTTTGGGTTCGCAGGCCGGCACCTTATCCACGGTGCCATCAGCCAGGGCTCTCCTAGCCCTTTTGACTCATGTATATACGTTCCTTTTCCCTTTATCTGAGTGAGGAATTGTTGTTTTGTGCAGGTGAGCATGCACAAGTGGGTGTGTTGCTATCAGTTACCTCTTTTACTGATTCCTCACAAAAGTCAATAGAGAGAGAAATGTTATTTGAATATGTTTCATGGCTCTTTTTTTCAATTCGAGGGGATCCAAGATCGAAATGTGGGCTAGACCACTGTACAGTTAGGGAGCTCTATTTGCTTATTTTTAGAGAAAGGGAAAGGGAAGGAGAAAGGGAGAGAAATATGTGGGAGATCTATTGGTTGCCTCTCACACACACCCAACTGGGGACCCGGCCCACAGCCCAGGCATGTGCCCTGACTGGGAATTGAAAGTTCCACTTTCCAGTTTGCAGACTGGCACTCAATCCACTGAGCCACACCAGGCAGGGCTGAACATTAGTTAATAGCATGATTGTGTGAAGTACTTTATGTCAGGCTTTGCTCTAAGCACCAGGGATATGATGAGAATGAAGACAGACTGGATCCCCTCATTGTTTTGCTGGAGAAAGATAGAATTGAACACACAACTGCAAATTGGTATGACATCGGGCTATACCAATGGGCATCTAACAGGTGGGCTGGGGCAGGGGTGATTGGCAGTATGGCTTCGGGAAAAGACTGATCTTCATCTTTAAAGACTGAGGCTGAAGGAATGAGGAAGGCACTGCTGAGGCCAAAGGAGGGTCACAGGAGCACAGAAACAGCAAACATGAAGTGCTGAGTGTGGAGAGAGTTGGTCCATGCAAGAAGCTGGGAGATGTTCTGAGTGGCCTTCATGCGAGGTGTGAAGAGGTTGGAAATTTGGCTACAGAAGTAGCCAGGTCATATGACCTTGAGAGATTCATTAGCACGTCAGATCCATGCTTGTCAAACTTTAGTCTGAGTACAAGTCACTAGGAGATTTTGTTAAAGATGCAGATTTGGATTCAGGAGGTCTAGCATGGAACCTGAGATTGTGCATTTCTAACCATTTCCCAGTGGACCATGCTTTGAGTAGGACGGCTTTTGGTTTTATTCTAAGGGCAATGGCAAAACCAAAGAAAAGTTCTAGGTAGGAAAATGAAGTGGTCTAATTGTGTGGTAAGAATAGCCCATTCCCAACAGAGTAACAAATGGATGTTAGGTGATCAAACCTGGAAGCGGAAATCAGCAAGGAGAGAAGGATGACAGTGGACAGTCCTGTGAGACGTGCCAACTAAGGTAGTGGCTGTGGGCATCTGAGCCTGTGGCTCATTCTTTAATCCTATGCTGCTCAACTGTCTGCAATAGTAGCTCTGCCCATTCTGCCTCCTCCCCTAGACAGGGTGCTGGTGCGTGGGCAGTGTTGGGCATACAGAATGACAACATAAGCCTTAGAATCTCCTGAGCCTGGGTTCAAGTTCCAACTCTCATTACTTCATAGTTGCCTAACCTCTCAGAGCCTCCAGTGTCCCACTTGCTATAGATGGAGAACAACACCTGCCACAGGGCTGAGAGGATTAAATGAGATAATGGAGATAAAGTCTTAAGCCCCAAGCCTGGCATTCATTGATTTAAGAAATGGTTCCTGCTTGCTCCAATGTGTTACCTAGGCTTTGGGGATTTGGCTGTGAACAAAGTAGGTTTGGTCCCTGCCCTCTCAAAATACATGATAAATAGCAGTAGTAACTGCTTATTATTCTCAGCAATAATTCTCTGTGCTAAGCCTATTTGTTCTGTGTATGGGGACTCAACAAGAAGCTTCAACAGCCACTTCGTCAGGACAGTAAACCCCCAACCCCTTTTGGAACAAGTTGTGGGGATGGGCGCGCTATTCTGTACATCCAGCTAAATCGAGTCCTCAGGCCCTGGCAGCACTTCCAGCTCGATTACCCAGAAAACTGAAGCAAGGAAGGTCTAACATCATTTTCCAGCTCAATAATCTATATGTGGGCAACCCTGCAACATTCCTTCTAATGGTTTTCAAAGTCTTGGGAGTGTGTACACATGGCCCCTTCTTAATCAGTGCCTAGATATGGCACCACATTCCCATGTAATGAAAATTATTGGGTATTGAGAGTGTAGATCTCCAAATGAGGAATGGAGGTGCTGAACACCCGATGGGGTAGATGAGAATAAGAAAAATGTGAAGGTAGCAGTAGTAGAAAAAAAGGCTGGTCGTCTTTGGCAAGGAGGATGTGACCTGGATTGCGGAGAGCTCTGGCAGGCTCTCCACCCCTCCGTGAGAGGTCCAGCTGCAAAAGATCCTTGGTTGCTGCAAGGATGCTAGCATCTTAGGCAAATGGGAATTCAGTGGAGCTGGATTTCAGAGGGAGAAAGCATGGGAGGTTCTCAGAGTACAAGACAGGCCCGAGGACCAGGTTTGGGGAAGGGCAGGAACACAATGGGGCCCAGGAAGACCGGGCAGTGGGGACCACAGCAGTGGCTTCATGGCTATAAGACCCTGGCATGCCTACTGGTTGGTCTACAATCCATTCTTCCTTCTCTCTCTGCGGTTTATTTTTTCCAGAGTCCAAGTCCCTGAAGCAGGTCTCCCTGGCTGAGCATAGGCCACAGGTCTGCGTCTTGGCTTTTCAGAGAGGAAGGCTCCGGTGACTTTAGCTTGAGTATTGGGAGGTCGGCACCTAGGATTACCTACCCTGCATTCACCACCATAGGATGCTGTTAAGTCCCCAGAAGGAAATTGGGGCATTATTAGGATGGAGAACATGGATATAGGCACCTGTAGCACATAATAAAACACAATTGATGACTTGTTACCAGTCAGCTTTCTACTGTTTGCTTTCCTTGGAGGTTCGTTTAGCTATCCTTGTCTTTCTCAGCTTCCCCAGGCAGTTCCTCCATCATCATCAGAGTTGCTGTTGCACTTTGTGTTGCTCTGTGTCAGCTCTTGTCCCACCGCATTGTGCATATCTGTTCATGAGCTTGTTTCTGAAATAGCCCAGGAGTTCTCAGGGACAAGGACCCACCTGGGCCCAGCAAAAAGTGCCTAACACACAGAACACATTTGGTGAATTCAAGTCAAAGGAAACAAGTATGTGTGGGCATCTTACTGGAAACACAATTATAAGCAGCTGGGGATTCTAAGGGTCAAGTTTTTTGGGTAGGAAACATTTGAACACCGTCTTGTAGCATGTGCCTCTTTAAAGCCCACACCACAGAGGTAGGCAGCTTTGAACACAGAGCACAAAGCTCAGGACTCCTGCACCCAAGAGCGTATTTCAGCTTTTATCCACTTGATTTTTGAAGAATGTTTTCTTTCACAAAAGTCTTCTTGAGTATTAGTCCAATATTTTCTCTTTGACGTGCAGACCCATTATCCTGCTCCCCAGGATCCTTTGTATTTCTGAAAACCCATGGTCTTTGCTGGGATCCCATTCCACGCTGCTAGGAAGAAACTTAACCTGTCATTGGGGCAGCGGGCCTGGGAAATCACACAGCAGCGGTCACGTTCGCATGAATTATTTCAGCATTGACCTTTCCTGCTAGCCAGATCATCCTGCTGATGAGTGTGGAAATTCCAGATTCCAGAGTTTATCCTAAATTTAGATCCTCCTGCCTCCTCGCCCCGCCCTCACCCCCTTTGGTGACTGTCAAGGAATTGTGGAGAATGGGGACTTGTGATCTTAGATTTCTGCTTCCCTGGTTTAGGCAGAGCGAGCAACCGAAACTGATTGAAAGGGCACAGGACCAACCCCACTGTGGCCTGTGAGGCTGGGTAACTGGGCAGCTAGTGGCAAGGCTGAAATTGGAGACAGACCCTTGCCACTGAGCTAGACTGGTCAGGTCCCATTACCTGTGGCCACCAGCCTGGTCCACATGGTTGCTGCTAGTACACGGGATACCCTGCTTTCCCTGGGAAGGGGTATTTTTCCGCCACTTGTCCTTAGAACTGATTCATCATAGCCTCCACATCTCTGCATCTCCACCTGCTGGTTTTAATTCCTCAGCGGAACTATCTGAGCAGATAGATGAGTGTAGGCCATGTCCCACCATCAAAGGAGGCGGGTCAGGGGAGCATCATGTTGTTTGGCTCTGCAACCTAGCGAGGAGTTTCAGTGGAGACAACTCCCCAAGCACTTAAAAGAATTTCATCTGCTGAGTCACCAAAATAGAAATGCCTGTAACATTGTCATTTTAAGCCATTGTTATTCATAGTGAGGAAATCATCTCCTTGATGTTTGAATCCTGATAGTAAAAATGTTTTGTTGGTTCAGCGCGGCAACATGGGTGGCTAAAGGACCGTGATGGCATCTATGATCTGTCACTCCCTCGAGGGTCAGAATGACAGTCACTGGCTGTGAGGCAAGGTGGCATAGAATTTAGTGCAAAGGCTCCAGATCTTGGCTTTTAATTCAGGTTCTGCCACTTCCCAGCAGGGTGACTTGGGAACAATTGTTTTATCTCTTCTAGTCTCAGTTTTCTCATTTGTAAAATGGAGATGACCTTAGCCACCTACCTCATACTTAGGGTTCTTACGAGATGACACCCATAAAACTGTGAGGACAGTGCCAAGCATATAACAGTGCTTAATAAATGGTAGCTGTTATGGCAAGCTAGAGAGACTTGAGTTTGAGGATTAGCCCGAAGAGTCAAAATCCAAGGCCATCTGATGTCCAGGATGTACCGGACATGTGCCTCCAAGGATGATGGGAAGGAAGGATAATGAAAGCTGAAGTGGGTTCTCCAAGTTGGATGACCTTCTCAAGCAAGATAGGCAAATTCCCATATGCCAGCAGCCACAGGTACCTGAGAATACAACCTGCTTTCAAAGTACAATTAAATAGGAAAAGACTCAGCACTCTCAAGTTGTAGATCCACCCCGATGCCCCATCTGCTCAGGTTAGGCACAGATGTTAGTCAGTGCAGGGAAAATGTTGATTTTCAGTTTCTAGAAGTTTTTTTCTGGTGCTGGGGGGTGGGGGGTGGGGAACTTTGCAGAACACAAAGGGGGGTATTTTCAGACCCAGATGATTGATCTCAACAACCTTTATTTAGGTTGGAATTTTGGGAAACCCATCAATCCATGGACACAGTCATAATTTATTTCTGTTCTACTTTTCCAGCAGGTAATACATAGGTTTTTGTTTCTGCTAAATGCTAATTTAAGAAGCATCTCTTTTTAAAGCTCTTTGTTGGGAGAAAATAGGAAAGTGCAGTCAGCCCATCTAAGAGAAAACCATCTGTTGGGGTTGACTGACTCACCTCTTCAGGTCTATTACCAGTTTTATTATTATGCAACATTTTTGCCAAGTTAAGAATGAATCACCCAAGAAAGAAAGATCCTAAGCGATGCACCTGCATTTGCTTTCCCCTAATTAAGGATCATTTGAGTGTCTATGTGATGTTGTTTCAGAGTTAGTGCATCACCTCTAAAGCTGCCCCCTTTAAAGCTGGGTTGATGGTAAAAAGCACCATTTAAATGTTTTCATGGAGAAATCAGGGACCGAATATGTACATACTGGTCACCCAGGGAGAGGTTGAAGTAGTCATTTACTTCTTTCCTGGAAGCAGGGGATGTAACTAACAACCATTTGCGTGTAACAGTTGAATATTTCATGGCGCTGACAATGATTCATTCCTGCTTCCTCCAGCAACTGGAGGACAATTAAACCCAGGTCTTTTGACTTTTAGGCAACCTAGGAATGGAAAATTAAAAATTCACCCCATCTCTTGTCCTCCGAACTCACCTTTCTTGTATTCCTCTAATACTCATTCTCCTTTTGCAAGCAGCAATTTTCACCCTGGATTGCTTTTCACTGGGGCTTCCTAATTTGCAGAGGGAACTCAGTACAATGAAAGCAAATAAGGTTCAACTTTCCTGTTTCGACCTGCTATTGATTGGGAGTGGTTTCGAAATGAAGTTGGCTGGGCATAGTGGGAAGGAGGGCAGTGGCTGATTAGTAATGCTCACTGTGGGCTGGAGGCGGGAGGGAGTCACTCATTCTGCCATCCTCCTACCAGCACAGAGATGGCAAGATTAAGAATTGGGTCTGGCCCTGGCTTGGCCGTAGCATGTTGGGTGATTTTGGTGAAAGCTCAGTGTTTCAATTTTCACCAATGCCCATTGCAGGATGGGAGATAGTCTGTCGTATAAAATTCACACGTCTGTCATAAAGATCAAAAAAGATTTGAAAGTATGGAAGTCAGTATAATATATGGTTACATTTCCAGTTGGAAGGATATACAGATCTATGTAAATAAGATTCAGTGCTTCGTTGTAAATGGAGTTACAGGTGTATTTCATAATTGTGGAAGGTATAGGAAAAGAAGATCTTGGAGGCCTTGAGTAGAAATAGAAGAATTGTAGGTTAGATATGAAAGGGTCTTATCTATTATTTGTAGAAATGTTTTACAGATTAAAATTAAAATAAACCCTGAAAAACTCCCTTTCCCTGACAGAACACTTTATGGCACCCAATACAATAAACCAATAAGTGATACTATTCTCTTCAAAGCAACCCACTTCTTGGTGTAGATTACATGCCATTAAATACATTTAATTCAATTAGGTGCCCCAGAAATTTTCAGAAGGCAGTATTTAAACTATCACAGCATGTTGAATTCCCTAGACTCACCAATGACATCTTCAACTTTGACCTCTAATGTGTGTGACCAAATTCCCCTCATAAAGACAGAGAAGAGAGGTGCTTGTTTGACTGGGATCCAAGTGGAATGAGGAAAACATACATATGTGCAAGACAGTACCCAGTCATAATTGCATTGTAAACATGAGGGCATAAAAATAATCATTTGTTCCATTTATAAAATCCTTGAGTGGATTGAGTAGCCCTCAAGATGCCTTTACCTTATCACTATCTATCTATCTCTTCATACATGCATCCATCCATCCAACAAATATTTATTGAGTATCTACTGTGTACCTGGCACTATGCATTGGGAATACAATTCTGGGCAACCCTGATGAAGTCCTTGTTTTCATGGATCATATATTTTGTTGGGAGGCAGAATAAACTAAGATAAAAATATAATCTGAGACTGTAATATGTGCAATGAGAATAGTGTTTTTGTATAAAGGACCCGAGTGAAGGTGGAGTTTATAAATAGCAAGTGTACTATATTTGTTAAGTAAACCAGCAAACACTCTCTATTTGGTCACCAGTGGCCCTAGATCACAGGTCAAGAGTAGGTACTTTTAAGAAAATAAAGAGCAGAACCATATCCATTGTAATCTTAGAGTTCCCATGGGGCACAAACTTCATCTGCCCGATGGAGCGGGAGTTTGGCTCAGGGGATCCTAGCTAGAGCTTTTTTATTTCTTATGTTTCTGCACTGATAGCAATGTTGTCACAGCTGTCCGTGGTTCATGATAACGGAGCACAGAGGAGTCCTGTTAGGAATTTATGGCAGCTGGAGAACAATGCTGGAATAGCAACCAAGAGCAAAATAACTTTAATTAATTTTGATGACCCAGAAAGGACCAAAGATATTTACAATTCTGGGAAACACACTGGAAAGATTAGAACTCAGAGCTGGGACAATGTGGCTATAGAAGGGAACTCCACATTGAAGAGACGACTGAAAGCAGTTACAAATAGAACCTCAAGGAGCCTAACAGAAGACCAAAAACTGGGTTCATTTGTATTATGACCTCCCTCTGTTACAGAGCAAAGAGGGGCCGATTCACGTGGCACCTTGGTGTGAGACCCAACAATTAATGTTGAGACAAACAGGTCTTTGTTTTATTTACAATATTGCAACCTGGAGGGGTGTGTGTGAGCACTCTTGCTCAGAGCCCTGTTCTCCCACAACACCCAGCACTTCCCATGCTCCCAAAAGTCTATAGGCCAAAACCGAACCCAGTAGTTCCCCATCCCTTACCTGTCAGCTCTCTCCTTCAGGATCTGGGGCACCGTGTTGTCAGCTTCCATATAATAGTCCTGGAAAGCATGTGCCGTGACACACTGGATCATGTGAAGTCCAGAAGTCCAGGAAAGGCATGAATCCTAAGAGAGTGTCCTCTCTTTATGTCTTGAGTTCCAAGAGTCCCTGTAGAGTCTGGGTCTGCCAGGCAGAGTCCCTGGTGGCTTTCGAGTCAGCTGGAGCTGTCACGACCAAAGCAGAAGTGTGCCTGCTTTCTTCCCAGCCCAGGCCGCGTGGTCGGATCCTGACTGCCGACGGCATAGCTGTTTCTCACATGGCTGCTGCAGTCTGCTACTCCGTCATGCTCCTCTAGCATGTTCCTTCCGTGTGCTTCTTCTCTTGGTGGATGGTTAGAGGGCTCTTCATCCTTTCAAACAGCACTGTCCCCTTTCTTATGGTTGGCTTCTTTTCTTTTGGCTCTCCCCTTCAGGCTCATTGTCATTGATTTGCAAAGTATCTGAAACTGTATCCTGCACCTTTTACTGGCCTGCTATAGACATGCAAAGTACCTTAAAAGCTGTACCATTTCCCTCCTCCAACCCCAAAACCCTGGCCTGTGGGGCCATGGGGAGGGCTGCTCTGTTACACCCCACCCCCAATCATGGGAAGAAAGGTGGGAATAAAATACCCTACGTGACCTCTGTTTCAAAAATACACGCATGGTTCACCAAATGCACTCTTGATCTGACCCCTCAAAAGAGACACCTTAAATTTGAGGTATTTTTCATCTGTGCTCTTTGAAAAAGCAATTTGAAATGTCAGCAGAAACAACGTCAGAGGGTTCTGAAGTCTCTGCTCTTTCCCTAACAGAGTAAAAGCCATCCTTTTACTCCTGGCCTAGCGATATCACTTTCAGTCCTGGGCTTATGTTGAGAGACAAAGATAGGAAACAAATGCCCTTTTCCTTTTTGTGTCAGCCTGATGAGATGCCAGGCACCCTCAAATGGGGAGTGCCGTGGCTGTAGTACAGGCATGGGGACGGGCGGGAGGTTCTGGGATTTGTGTGTCCGGCCTTGTCCGGGCTGCTGGGCGAGGCAAACCAGGTTAAAAGAGGCACCGGGCAGGAGGGAGAGGCAGCCATTACCTTTCAAATATTGTGGACAAATCTCTTTCCATCTCACCGTGAACGCTGTGGAACTCCAGAACGTTCTGAGGCCCCAGGAACCTGTGGGATAGCCAAGTGTTTGGGTCGACCATACTGTTTCCTAGCTCCTTGGTTAGAGGTCTGCTGTGGCCTGCTGTTTGTGTGTGTGCGCGCGCTTTGCTGGTATTTATCACATCGCCCACCTCCCTGATGTTCTTGGGTCTCCCTTTAAAACTTTTCATGTACATTTATTGTTGAGAAAGGGAGAGAAAGAAAGAGAAAGAGAGCGAGAACCCATGGATTTGCTGTTTTCCTTAGTGATGCCTCCGTCGGCTGCTGTGCCCTGACCGGGAATGACACCCACAGCCTTGCACAGGGGTTGGCGCTCTAAGCAGCTGAGTCCCTGGCCAGGGCTGCACGGGTCGCCCTCGTCAGCCTGTCTCCCGGGGGTGAAGTCTCTGCCTGGCTGCCTCCCATTCGTCCTTCAGGACCTGCCTCCGGGGTCCGCTGCCCCTGCACTTACCCCAAGAGTATGTTTAATCTTCTGTCTTCTTTGGAGCGGTGTGGGAGTGTGCTCACCACGTCCCCTGCAGAATATTTTGCATGTGGCCGGGTAGCAAGGTGACGTCTGAGGCATTCCAGTCAGCGTCCTATCGATGCTGCCTTTTCAGAGGGAGGATTGACCGGGGCAAGCTCCCCTCCAGCTCCTGTCAGGGTAATGGGCACCCGCTGAGGGGCTCATCTTAATTTACCTAATGGCGAGCATTTGCCTCCTGCAAACTTCCTGTTTTGATTTATTCAGCAGGTGTGCCATGATTAAGGCATTCTCTTTGTTATTAAGATAAAAACGACCTTTTCTTTCTGTAGGTGAATGACCGATAAAAGATAATTTTTTTTTTTTTTTTACCACCCAGTCAGGTTAATGGGATGGTTTCTATCCAGAGACCCACACGTGCTGATTTAATGTTGAAATTTCTTTGTAAAAGGCACAATGCTAGAGAGATTACATCTAGGACTAACCAATGGGCACAAGGGACAAGGAGATAGATTTTTAAAATTAACTCATTATAAAGGAGATCTGTTTACTAGAGGGTCCTGGGGGTGGGAAGGGGTCTCAGTTGGCTGGTCACTGACTGAGCTGCTTCCTGGGAAGAGCCGTCCTTAAAGTCTGCCGGTGCAGGTTCCAGTCTCGTTTTGATGACAGCCACCACCACAACAAAACAATGGTAGCAGTTAGCGCGTAACAATTGTTCCGTGTCAGCCCGGGGTGGGGCATTTTATGTGCTCTGTCTCATTTCCCCTAACACCACTGTCAGGAGCTCCTTTCCCTTCTTGGCCACTCCCTTCCTGTGCGACCTTCTGCTGATTCCTTTATCTCTCTGAGCATTAGTTTCCTCATTTGTAAGAGTTGGGCTAGGTAGCTGCGCCCGCTCTGTCATGGGACATCGACACCCTCTTTTCTTATTATTTATAAAAACCAAATAGAGGCCTAAGGTCACCCAGAGGTCAAGCTTCAATTTTATCTATTTTTTAAAGAATGTATGTATGTATTTCGTTAGAGAGGGAAAGTGAGGGAGAGGAACATCGATGATCAAGAGGAATATTGATTGGCCCCCTCCCACACACCCTCAGTCAGGGACCTGGCCTGCAACCCAGGCAGGTGCCCTGACTGGGAATTGAACCAGCAACCTTTTGGTTCGCAGGCTGGTTCTCAATCCACTTAGCCACACAAGCCAGGGCAAGCTTTAGTATTCAAGGAAGTTAGGCCCATTGAACACCACCAGACAAGGGGCAGTGAGAGAGGAGGGTGAAAAGGTCTGCCTGATAAACTAGGCCCTTTATTTATTCTAGTCTGGCTCTGTTTACACACTTGCTGTCCTATAACGACTTCACTTCTTATTCTACTGAGCTCTTCTCAAGACAGATCGGGGCCAAAGGCTTCAGGAATTCTCTGGATAGATAGATACAAGGATCTAGAACTACCTCCAGTTGCTGGATGGGTCCAGTGGTTTAGCTTCTCACCCATCCAGATGGGAGGGAGTGTCAGGGTCAGGCATGGACTCAGCCACCTCAGGGTGCATATCCTTTAGTGACTCAGGTAGGTGGTGGGAGGGAGGAGGAGTCTTTTATCAACATTGTTTAGAATTGCAGTGCATGGTAGCAATGAAATCAGACTGATTGTTATTTTTGAATTCTCTAAAGACAGTGCATATACCCCTTTATTATCTGCACACGGGGCCAACAGCTCCCACTACCCACCTTTGTACGTCTCTGAACACAAACTCAGGATCTGTCTTGAGACTTTAGGGGCTGTGTCGAGCAGGAGTTGTATAGGGAAGCCGGGGACTCAGCAAGCTGTCCTTGGGGGGTCCAAGGTCCCCTTGGATTTCTCTCACAAGGGGTCAGAACAGGGACCATCATTCTTTTAACATGCAGCAAATATTTGTTGAGTGTCTACTTGCTGATAGGCCCTGTGCATTACATAGTGATATACAATGTCAATCATCTTACTTAGTTAAGACAGGCAACATCGCTATGGAGGAGGAATTCAAGCTCAGAGATGTGAGATAATTTGCACAATTGAGCTTGGATCTGGATCACTCCCAAATCTGTTGTTAAAAAAAAATAATATTCAATGTAGTAAATTTGCCTAATTGGCTTTATTAAGTGATTTATTGATTGGGCAGCTCCCGCCTACCAACTAGAACAATGCTCTGAGGGGTTGTACAAAGTGGAAGGTTTTAATAGGAAGGGTGGGTTAAGGGAGCTCTTAACAAAAGCAAAAAAAGGATTCTTTTATACCAGGACATTTTATCAGGGAAGGGAATGGTGAGGCTTTTTATGCACATTGCTTCTTTCTTCCTGGGAATGGAGGGGGTCCATGTGACAGATGACCTCAGTGGTGTTGACCAGGAGATTTCAGACTGGTTGATTAAGATTATATTTCTGGTAGAAGTTGAAACCACAATTAAATCAGGTATTAAACCTGGGTTTGGCACCATGGATTTTAGCACAAGTGTTGCCATTTTGGGCCTGTGGTTTTTTTCTTTTACAATTTCCCTCTTTTGATCAAACTACAACTCTGTTGATCCTTGGTGTAGCATGACATTTGGCTTTATTTTTGTGGCATTCATGGGTCACACTTTTAAGTTCATGATCCTGAAGTCAGTCATTCTCTTCATTCCCTCTTTGATGTCTTCGGGAGATCATTTGTGTGGCGCTCAGTGGCCACAAACGTGCATTAAAAACTTCTGAGAGAATACGACACCAGGGAGATTATTCTGACACCTACAGCGGGATAATTCCCAATATTTGGAGTGTACTTCAGGGCTATAGTCCACAAGACCCAAACCAATCCAAAAAAGACCCCACTGAAGGAGTCATCCTTTCAAGCCAAATGGCTTGCTGCATGATCTTATGTAGCCAAAGTGCTGATCCAGGCACAGCAGGTACTGTTGGCCAAGCAGAGATACCTCCTTGCTCAGCTGAAGATAATCAAGGGCTCTTCTGTCATCAAGAAGAGCCTTGGAGAGTCAAAGGCTCTTTGCTGGGCAGCTAACGCCTTAGTAAAGGACCCTGCAGCCTCCAAGAGTTAGGGGGGCTTTCTGCTTATATTCCCATTCATATCTGTTCCTAACCAGAAAGATAGGCTCTGCAAAAGGAAGCAATCGCTGAATCATGAATGCCTCCCAGTGGGCCCTTTCTAGAGTCGTTAGGGGCATGGTTAGATCATCTATGAGGCGTTGCCCAGCTGTGCACCAGCCCCCCAGGCACTCACAGGCCCAAGGAGAAGAACCACCACCACAGACTAAGATAAATCCTGTCGGTGCATAGTTGCCCGTTCATAGCCGGGCTCAGTCAGGTTTCCTCTCAGCCAGAAACAAACGTTGTTCCACATCTCAGAGGTTACCCGTCCCTTTTGCAATGGCCTTGGCAGTAGGGAGGATGGCATTATCTTTCCAGGCCAACGCCAGAGTAAAGGAAGGAACGAAAAGAAGGAGGGATTTTATGTCAAGCTGCAGTAGTAAGTCTTGGTCGGGCTTCTCAGGCGGAAGCCATCAACGTTGATGTCTGTTACTCCTCTTACGAGTCTATTTGATTTGCAGGTCTCCAGCATTTGGACAGGAGTGGGTGTGTGTAGGGTCTTTTTCAGCTGTGAGATATATCCCTACAGTTCAAGTTCCTGAAGTCTGGCTGTTGTCCGGTTAGTGAGGAGGACCTGGCATAGTCCCTTCCAAGGAGCTTAGTGATTTTCAATCAGGAGGGTGGGAGAAAATTGGAAACATTGCTTTGATGAGTCACAGCCAGATACTTGAGGAAACTGTAATTCAGGATCTAGTTCAGTTTATCAGCATTAAAAAAAAAAAAAAAATGAAAAGAAAAAAGTCAAAGACAGTGAACAGAACCACAGTCTAATATTTATAAAGGTGGAAATACCCTATTTCTCTATAATCACTCATGTAATTTTTATTGAAAATCTCAGTAAAATGAAAGTTGTTTGCCTTAAGCTTGCCCTGATGATTTATGCAAGTGTAGCAAGAATAGTGATTGACCATGTAAGTTCTTCTTCAGGCTGCTTTTCTGGAACCTTGTAAGCAGGTTACCAGGTTGATTTTCTAGTTCCTTTGGAGCTGCCTGGTCGTACCTGAGTCCGTGCACATCTCTCTCAACTAGGACATTCCAGTCAAAGCCCTGGCATTAGAGCCAGTGTTTCA
The DNA here is from genome assembly GCA_004026585.1 of Noctilio leporinus. Taxonomy (NCBI): domain Eukaryota; kingdom Metazoa; phylum Chordata; class Mammalia; order Chiroptera; family Noctilionidae; genus Noctilio; species Noctilio leporinus. Next base: position 224,653 of record PVIW01001851.1, read on the forward strand.
AATTGTGTTGTGTTACACGGAGAAGAAATTCTTATTGAACTTATGCAAATAGATACATTATCATAAACATAAGAAGGCTCACAGAGTTTGTGAATTCTGGAGGGATCAAGTAGGGAGAAAAGTAAATGTTTCATCTTTGTTCACAAAGGTATGTCTATCTTACCAAATTGTTGAAAAGATCTCTTTAAACCTGGGAAAAGAAAACATTTGTTGATGCAGCCTCAGCCCATGCCATTAAGGCTTGTTCTGCGTGGGTCCTGTTTACCCTTCAGTTCTCTCGACCTTGCCTGGTGATGGAGGGTATGAGTGACAGCAATAATTCTAAGAAGTGTGCAAGCCTTTCATCAAGGCTTGTGTGATTTGCCCACTGAAGTGAGTCCCTCGGTCATAGGAGACTGTGGAAGGTGTGACCCAGGTGGGAAATTCATTTTCAAACGTGCACATCTGGTGGGTGACGCTGCCCCTCGTCTAAGCTCTGTGACTCCCTGGCCTGCATTTGTCTGCTATGCGTGGGTAGAGCTGGATGCCTTCCCCAGCCTGCGCTGAAACCAGGGGTCGTGGTTGGGAAGGTGGGCCTGCCTGTGTTGTCATGGATACCTTGCCACAGGGGCCATCGGTGACAGGAAGAGGGCAAAAGCCAAATGTGGTCGCTTTGGACCAGAGACCCGAGAAGCCTTGAACCTGGCTTTTCAGTCTGTGGTCGGAGAAGTTCTTAAAGAGGAGATAGGAGCCTGTGCAGGAGCAGCCTCATTAGCTTTTTCTGGAGCTTGGTTTTAGCCAAGTGCATGGAAAATGTTTTCTTTGGCTTTGTGTGTTTCCCCCAGGGTCCCCTCCCAGCGCCCCTCAGGGCCTCCTCAGCCCCTCTTCTCAGTTTCATCCCTCCCTGGAAGCTAGTCTAGCACCCAGCTCAGGGTGCAGAGTGGTGCCTGCTGTCCGACAGAGTCCTCTGGAATCCGGACAGCAGCCAGGTGCCAGGTTAGAGGACTGAGTGTGCGTGTGAGTGTGTGTGTGTGTGTAACGCAAACAGGTGTTGATCTGCTGGTTTCAGTAAACTCTCTCCGAGCACCGCCTGATTCCCCAGGAGCTATTTGGAGAGTTCCCGAGGTAGGAAAATAGCCACCACAAACAGCCTCGAGGCAGCTGGTCGCCAGGTGGGTTGTTTTCTCTTGGCAGCGTTGGCAGCAATTCCGTTCTTGCCTCGGGAAGGCACGGGGCGGGCGGCCGTTCTCGGGGCCAACATTTTCTAAGTGGTCTCAGGAGGGGGCGGAGGCTTTCAGCCAAGGAGCGGGTTGTCACCGAAAGCCAAACATTTGGTTTGAGTTCAGTTCCCACTTGGAATTCATTTCCCAGATCTCCGCGTACGCAGCATCGCTGTTGTTATTTATTTATTTTCTTTTCTTCTTAGGCTTGTTTACTTTCTGGCGGGGAGCCAAGGTAGTTTCTGTGAAGGCTGGATGGAGCCCTTAGGTGTTTGCAGGATGAGGGGAATGGCCCCGCATGGTGAGTGAAGGGGGTTGCACAGGAACCAGACAGGAGGGAACCAAGCCAAATCTGTCTGAATTGCCTTGTTTCGCTTCTGTCTTAGGAAATAAAGTCAGAAGCAATGGGGTCCACCATTGTCACATTCACCATTTCCCCCTCGCTCCCATACATCCCTACATCCCTCTATCTAGTCTTCCTCCCATCCAGGTAGGAAAACTAACTTGAGCGTTTACGATGAGCTCAGTGATACAGGTGAACAAAACACACTCCCTGGCTTCTCGAAGTGTATGCTTGAGTGGGACAGATGGACACAAGCAGGACCTACCAGTGTCGCCAGGCCCTCATGACACCAGAAGTTTGTGCCTGACGTCCAAGGAGCCCAGGAAAGGGGCGGCGGCCTCTGCCTGGCATGGGGGTTGGGGTCAGGGAAAGCTTTTCAGAGCAGTGCCTGCAGCTAAACCTGGAAGGGTACGGAGGCCGGGAAGCTGGCATAAGAATCAAGACCATGGGAAGGGTGATAGTTATGGAAGCGGACCCAAGGGGGTGAATTCAAGGTGTGCTATGGAGAAGTTGACTAAGTGGCCTTGAAACACAGGAAGGAGTGATTGGCAGTGTCACAGAAGCTTCTGCAGTGATGTGGTCAGGCTGTCAATACCCAGGGTGGGCAGGCGCCCAGGTGAGGGCCAAGTGCCTTGGCTCATTTAGCAATAGCAACACAAACAAACACTCAGTTACTTTATAACAAGCCTAGCAGCAAGTGCTTTGAATTCACTGCATCACTGTGCCCTAAATGTGGCAGCATGTGTTATGAAAGACTATTTTTAGGCGGTGACCAGCAGAGACATTGAATAGTACTGAATCTCACAGAAGGGGAATGTGCCAGCTTCGTTCTCTCTCTCCTTCTCAGTCTCTAACCTTAGTCAGCAAATACTGCAATTCCTACCTCCGAAGTGCCTTCTCTTCCCCTCCCTGACACAGTCCCCACCCCCTGCCTCTACACAGCCTGTTTCATGCTCTCTTGTGTGGAGAGTAAAGTTGTCAAGCATTTGTTCACAATGGACAGTTTATTTGGGGGATAAAACCAGACTGTTCTGTGAAGTGAGGTTGATCATTTTTAGCGACTGTGGCTTACTTTTCTGTAAGCAACCTTTGAATCTGGAAGTGAAGAATCTCTCATAGGTTGTTGGGACTTAAGTGAATGCGTCAAACTACCATCCAGGTAGATAGAAGTTGGCTCTGGGTTAGAACAAACTGGCCTTTTGGTGCAGTGGCTGGGTTCTAGGCAGGATGCTGTTGAACTTTGACCCCGGGATGTGTCTGTAAGTTCAGGTGGGTTCTGTCACATTGGAGGAATGCATTTTTCCAGTCAACCAAAGCTAAGTAGCAATATTTCAAAACTCCTGGTTCTGGGGAGTGTAGTGTACACGATCCAACCACATAAAGAACCTCCTTGAGGTTCCAGCACATGGAACCTCACCTTCTGCCTGGTTGAACTACAGATGACGTTTTGATAACGTTTACATTCTGACGCCACCTCCACCTCCATCTTAATAGACTCCTTTGATTACTGGCTTCTCACACAAGAACCACTCATATCCCCCAACCCAAAGAAACTAGAAGTACTTGAATTCAGGCATTCTGAATGCCATAGTTTGCTTAAAATAAATGAAATGGATAGAAAAGGTATATGCAGCCACAGGTACCTTGAAACATGTTTCAAGGTGATAGTCAATGAGCTCAAGCAATTCAACTTTCATGTTGCCAGCTTAGCATGAAAGAAACTGTCATTTTGGGGGAAGGGGCTCTTAAAACATCCTGGTATTGTCATGCCTACTTAACCACCGACCTGATGGTCAGCTCTTCCTCTCCATTTCCATTCTTCTTGCAAAACTCTTGTTTTGTCTTTCCTTTGCTTATGAGCCTTGGTATTCTCCCTGGCTGGTGGCACAGTGGATAAGGTGCTGGCCTGCAAACCCAAAGGTCACTGGTTTGATTCCAGTTAGGGCACATAACCAGATTGTAAGCCAGGTCTCCAGCCAGGTCCATAGCTGCAAGCAGGTGAAAGGCAACCATACATTGATGTCTTTCTCCCTCTCTGCTTCTCTCCCGTCCCCTTTCTCTAAAAATAATAAATAAAATCTTTAAAAAAAAAGTTGGAAAAAAAAAAAAAAGAACCTTGGTATTCAAGACCTTCCACAGCTCAGTAGCCCACGCACAGTTAGATGACAACATTCTCCCAGCTACTCATTTCCTAGTTTCCAGGAGATCAACCTGATTGGCTCAGCTCATCTTTTTTTTATTGGCCAGATTGATGTGACAGGGTGCCAATGGGTGGCTGTTCTTGTGCCAGGCACCCACCCCTGGACCAGTCAAATGTGATCAGGAGGTGGAGCCATGTGGTTTGGAATCTGACCAAGCTGACTCATCAGGGCTCCCACAGGGAACAGATTCCCCCAGGGATGGGTATAGGTAGGTTCAGTGCAGAAATTGGAGGTTAAATCAAGTACTGAGCAGTTAAGTACTTTGGATACTTAAAGAAATAAAGATTTAGGGGAGACGAGAGCTTCCTTAATTTTTGAAAAGACCTATCCCCTGGATGTGGAAGCCTGAGTTTTCTGCTTAGAGAGTATAACAAGAACAATCAATGGGCGTTGAATTTGAGGTGTTGAGCGTATTAGGGAAAACAAACTCTAATAAGAACTTTTCCCTGTTGGACTGCCTCTCAAAATCATGTTTCCTTTATGGGAAATGTTTGAACAGAACTTGGGTTTGTGCATTTGGAAGGATCTAGATCAGATGATCTTGAAAAGTTCTTCCCAACATTTCTAATTCCAAGGACTTATAAGGGTTTCTTCTCCACCACATTGGCAAGACATCTAGGCAAACATGTGTGCACCTCTGAGTTCAACACCTGGCACGTGGCGCTTGGCACAATCAAGGAGCATTTTCTGATTTGTGTGTCTCAAATTTGACTGCAATATCATTGAAGGCTACTTAACCATCTGGCCGCTGCTACTTCACGTTTTCTGGAGCACTCGTTGCTTTCAGCAAGGTTTGGTGGTCTTGGGCTCATTTCATTTTCTAAACAGCTAAGCAATTTTAATACAGGGAGCAAGAGCAAGGCTGATGACAAAGCCATCCTGTTCTTATTGGGAGGAAAAAAAAAAAAAAAAAGCCTGACTGCCTGGATACAATCTACTAGTGATTTTGAATCATTGAGCTCATTTGTAACTAACATTATAATTAGAGTTAAACCATGAAAGCCAAGATTAAAGAGACCATCTGGCCTGCTGTTTGGAGGGAGGGATAGGACAGTTCCAACCTTGGGGAATGGAGTTCCTGGGGCTCCTACAAATGACCTTGTACTTTATTTGACTTCATTCTGTTTCAATCTCCTCTGTGATGGATGGCAAGTGCTGTACTGAAAACACAGATGTTTTCCAAGACCTTGATGGAATGGTTCCCTTCATTCTCTGGCTTGAATCCAGCAGCCCCAGGTCTGTGCATGTGTATGTCCTGAGGGCCTGTTAAATGCAAGGGACTGGGCTAGGCCCTGTGGGTTAAAAGCATACAGTGCTTTCCTTTAAGGAGACTGGAATCTAATGGGAGGGCCAAACATAAATACTCAAACTGTTGACATGATGAATCTAAGGAGGGCAAAGTAGAAGGAGCCCGAGATAAGAACCTCAAAGAATGGAAGGATCGTGGTGGTCTATGGTCACCTATGGATGCTTTGTTAGAGATGTTAGCTGGGCTTGGTGGACTTGAATAGGTCAGAAGTGAATCCAAGATCCGTAGAGCTGTTATAAGCAGGGCAAGTTGCCGAAAAGCCGAGGCCCATTCAGAGGGCTGTGAGGCTACCAACTCGAGTAGAACATTCTTCTTGGATGTTAGTTTAGCCTTCTTTCCAGGCAGACAGGGACCAGAGTGATTCAGTTACGTATCCTCAGCATGTATATCTGACACTCTTTTTGTTAACTTTGCAAGCAGCATTTCAAAGGCATTTCTGTTCTGCATTACTGCCCTTGACCCAGAGTTATAAACTTGCATTGTTGATTGTAATTTCTTGACATGTGCCTCTTCTGTTGAGCCAAGAATCTGCCTCCCTCTGACACCCACTTGTGGGGCCTTGCTTTGACCTTGGGAGTCAGAGGGAAAAAGTATCAACTCTTTTCCGTACCCCAGTCATTCTGATATTTCCCATTAGTGGTTACACATTCCCTGAATTTTATCTCTTGTGAATTAACCTTCTCCATTTCTCTCTCTGTTTTTCTGAACATGGGCCTCACCGTTCTGTGGGCACCGCTTGTTGACACGAGCAAGCTACTCTGTGTGCCAGTTTTGACCAGTTTCACACCTTCTGGTAAGATAACTGGGAGCAGGCATGTCCTGTGTTTTGATGGTTGCTTTCAATAAATGCAATTATTTCTCTGAAGAGGAACTCTTAATCTGTTGGAACTCTGTCCGCTGTGGACCCCTCTGGGACATTGATTAGAAGGGACAGCACTGAAATATCTGCATCAGAGAGAGCCTTGAAGAAACAGCTCCCTGTTTCCTGTACCTCCCTCCTTTCACCTCCAGTCTGTTTACTCTAGAAAGGATGCACGAACAAAGATAGCATCCATCTCCACCTGGTGTCCAAAGCATGAGACCCACTGAATGTTCACTTCTTAGATGATCTTCACTGTTTTATTGGCATTTGCTTGCAAAGCTATTCAGGCAATGAAGTCAAAAACCATAGATCCCAGTCTTGTGCTAAAGATGGAGATTCAGATCCATGTTCTCCGGGTGATTATAGGCTCCCAGAGAGAGGCTGCATGATCACAGGTATGCAAGACAGAGTCATGAAATGGGCAGTGCTGGGGGAGGTGGAGGGAACTTCTGACCGGAAAATCACAAGGACTAGACTGTGTGCTATTTGAAAGCAGGCACTGTGCCTTGTTCATTCATTTGGGCCTCTGCTGCTAACGTGATGCCTAACCCATGATAAATGTTCAGAGAGTGTTTACAGAGTGAGCTGCTGTTTTCCCTTAGAACTAGAGCAGATCCCAGAGAAGTTGCCTGTAATCAGGTTGTTGTTTCTTTCTTTCTTTTTCTTTTATTGCCAGGAGAATGCAGAAAGAGTCCATCAGGTTGTTATTCAGCACAAAAATATGCCATCTCTTCCAATGATTCCATGTGTCAACTTACACTGTTTTTTCACCCCCACTGGGACCTCGGTTGGGGTTCTGCAGGCCAACCGTTTCCCAGTTTTGAGAAGGGAGAGGAGATGTCTTGTTCCTATGAAATTCCACCCACTTCCCTCCTCATATTGGCTCTCCTGTATCCCAAAGGCCTCCAACTGTCCCCTCCCTAGGTGGGACCAAAGTCCAGATGCCAACCAGAAGGTGTGAGTTCCGGTTTCACAACTGGCACCTCCGTGCAGTATCTGCAAATCGCATAAGCATGGGGCCAACTCTGACCTTATGTGGTGTTTGCAGTCCCCCAAACACGTAGTGTGATTACTGAAATACGTGCAAAAGTTTGCAAGTACATTTTTTCATCAGTCCTTCTATGACCCAGTCAGGGGAGGTATCCTCACCCCATTGATAATGAAGGAGCTGTGAAAAGCTGCGGTTTCCTAAGATCAAACTGTTATTTAGAGTGGAGACTCAAATCCAGGACCCTTGTCTTTATTACTACATTTAAAATAAATTTCCTCTTGATTTTGAAAGTTAGAGGTGTGCTCTGTAGAAAATCTGGATAAAAGAAAAAAGTAGAATCATGACACAGAACTATTTGCTGTGTGGTTACACTTGGATTTTCTTCTGGTCTTTTTCAGATATTGTTACAATTGTTCAAATATGTTACAATTATATACATATACACATTTTTATTGTTATTGAAATCCTATTACATAGATGACTTTATAACCTACTTTTTTGAGGTATATAGTATCATATGACTTTTGGGTGATTCACTATTTGTATATATTGGGGATGATCACCCCAGTAAGTAAGTCTAAGTAATGTCCATCACCACACATAGTTATAATTTTTCCCTTGTGATGAGATTTTTATTTATTTTTATTTTATTTTAAAAATATTTTATTATTATTTATTTATTATTTATTATTTCCAGAGACAGGAAGGGAAAGAGGCAGAGAGGGAGAAAAACATCAATGTATGGTTGCCTTTCACCTGCCTCCAGCTATGAAGCTGGCTGGAGACCTGGCTTGCAACCTGGTTATGTGCCCTGGCTGGGGAATCGAACCAGTGACTTTGGGTTCACAGGCTGACACCTTATCCAGCTTATCTCATCAGCCAGGGGTGATGAGATTTTTAAAGATCTACTCTTTTAGCAGCTTTTAAATATACAATACTATGTTATCAACTATAGTCATCATGCCATCGTACTGTGCATTATATCATGCTGTACATTACATCCCCAGGTAATTTATTTTATTCTGACCAACTTCACTCATTCTGCTCATAACCCACTCCCCCCAACCCCCCGACCCCGAGTCTCTGGCAACCACTAATCTATTTTGTGTTTAATAGTTCAGGTTTTCCTTCCTCCCTTCCTCTCTTTTCTCTCTCTCTCTGTTTCTTTCTTTCTTTCTTCCTTCCTTCCTTCCTTCCTTCCTTTCTTTCTTCCACCTATATATGAGATTATATGGTAGTTGTCTTTCTCTGACTTGATTAGAATATGTCATTCCTTTATTCAGCATGCATTTAAGGAGCTTCCCTTATATCCTAGGCATGAGCCCAGTACTGCAGTCAGGTGGGAAGGCTGGTACTCAACCAATAATCACAGTCATGAATGCAGAGTCAGAGACTGCTGTAAGTCACGGGGAGAGAAGAGAAGGTGCCAGGAGGCCTCGTTTAGATGGTGGTGCTAGGGAAGGGCTTTCTGGGGAAGTGGCATTTGACTTACTGATGAGTGGGGGCAGGTGCAGGCAGCATTTGGTCAGAGTGGTGAGTGAGGGCCCAGAACCAGCCAAGTGTCCAGGGCTGCAGGGTTGATGGAAGGCCCCTGTAGCCTGTGATAGTGGACAAGGGGGAGGAGCCTGCAGGAGGTGAAACCGAAGAGGGAGGCAGGCTTTGATCCCTATCTATGGATGGGGGCGTCAGCCTAATGATGGTGAAAGCAGTGAAGGACTTTACTGGGTGTGTGTGTGTGTAACATGATCTTCAGTATGAAAAGATCCCATAGGCTGAATTGAAGCGTATAGAGGGGAGAGGGGAGCAGGAATTAATCATTAAATATTTTGCAACAGAATTTTTAATGGTAATTTACTATTCCCAATATTGTCTCAGCGTGCCTTAATTAAAAAAAAAAATTCTTGTTGTTTTTTGTTATAATTCTCAAACTTATGATGGTCTCTCCAGAGAAGTTACTTGCACGGCCATGGTGCTTGCCATGATGAGACCCCTGGAGGTGGGGTTGCTGGGTTAGAGTCCATGAGCTCTGGTTTGAAGGGTGTTGTTCACATTGTTAAGTTACCCATGAGAAAGGCAGGGCACCAACGCCCTGATTTTTTATAACCCTTGTCTACTCGGACAATAATTTTTTAAACAAGCCTGTGTCCTGATGCACTAACATTGAAGAACTCATGTTTCAATTTCCATTTCTTTGATTTTCGTCACAAGAGAACATTTTTTCAAAGGAGTATTTATTGTTTTTTTATAGCTCTCTTTGAATTACTCTTAAACCCCTATATTTATATCTCTTGACCAGAGCTGCTTCTAATGTACCTCACACCCACTTAGGACTTCTAGAGAAGATTTCACAGGTTTCCTGGGCAGGTTGGGTCTAGCTTTAGGGAGGCCATATTCAACCTTTAAAGGTGCTGACAGACAAAGGTGACCATCTGTGAGCAGGGGTTCCACATACTTTTATTTGTCACAGGGACTCATACAAAACTGACATAATAAATTAAAAAGTACCTTTTTTAAAAAATTAAAAATTTCTAGGTGAAAGGCAACCATACATTGATATCTATCTCCCTCTCTCCCTTCCCCTCCCTCTAAAAATAATACATAAAATCTTTAAAAAATTTTCTAAAAATATAAAAACAAGAACAAACTAAGCAAACAGCCAGAAGAGGAACAGAATCATAGGTAGGTGGATCATTTAGAGGGTTATCGGCTGGGAGGGTGAAAGGGGAGAAAGGGGGAGGTGGTGCAGGGATTAAGAAACGTAAGTGGTGGGAACAAAATAGACAAAGGGATGTAAGCAAAGTACAGGAAAAGGTGAAGCCAAAGAACTCACATGCATGACCCATGGACATGAACAGGAGGGTAGCTGGGCAGAGGGGAGCAAAGCGGAAAGAAATTGGGACTACTGTAACAGCATGATCAATAAAATACACTTCAAGAAAAAACTAAAAACTTAAAATTTTATTCAGAGATATTCTTCTTTCTGCTGATAAATAACATAACTGTGGACTTGAAATGATCAGCTACTTAGATCAGCACTGACTGATGGAAATATGACATGAGCCACATATGCAACTTAAAATTATCTAGTGCCACAATAAAAATAATAAAAAGAAAGCTGGTAAAATTAATTTCAGTAATATTTCATTGAACTTAGTATAGTCAAAGTATTGTCATAGCAACAGGTAGTCAATATAAAAATTATAGATTTGATATTTTATACTTTTTGATACTAAGTCTTCAGAATTCAGTGTAGGTTTTATGTTTACAGTGTCTCTTAGATTAGACTAGCTACATCTCATGTTCTTGATAGTCATACCTGGTTGCAGCTTCCATATTGGACAGTATGTGTTGGGATAGTAACTGGAATGCCTGATGCTACTATTCATGGCTTCATAGGGTTATGTTAGAGCTAGAGTTTAGTGAGTGTTCAGTGAGTTTCTATTCATCATAGGCATCAAAGGGAGAAGTTCCTTTATCTCTCCCTCTTTGTTCCCCCCTTCCCCACTCTCTAAAAAATTTAAAATGTTTTCAATAAAAATATTTATAATAAATGTGTGTTTTACTGCTCACACACTTATTATAAATATTTTTATTGAGAACATTTTAAAGTTTTTAGAAGGAAGTGGGGAACAAAGACGGAAACACTGATGTGAGTGAGAAACATCAATTGGTTGTCTTCTGTTTGTGCCTCCACTGAGGACCTGCAACCCAGGCATGTGCCCAGACTGGAAATCAAACTGTCGACCTTTTGGTTTGCAGGATGATGCCCAACCAACTAAGCCACACTGGCGGGGGACATTTATTTATTAAAACAACAAAACAAAAAATAGAAAACTACCTTTATGTTTTTAAATAAAAGTTTAGACCTGAGAAATCAGAGGCTGGATGAGCAGAGAGGAGATTTTCTTGGGCACAACTTCCTGCCGTGTCCATCTGAGCCTTTAGATGTTGGCCTTAAAGATTCAAAGGCAAATAGATTCTATTTCACCTTAAGGGACTTGGCGTATTTGTACTCGCTGTGTCTGATGAATGCAGGGATTGGCCACCAGGTGGGGCCAGAGAGTTGGTAACCGTGGGACGTGCTGACCGTCTAGGGCTTCCGCAGCTGGGACCCCTGGCTGCGAATCGGCATTTGAGGCTCCGATGCTGATGTGATGGGAAACTGGATGTGGAACTCTTCATCCTTTAAATAATGGGAAATGGAGAATTGGAAAGTTTGTTCTTATTGTCTAAAATGGGAGAAAAACTTCGCACTTTAATATCTATCAAAAACCAATTGCAGACCTGCCCAGGAAGAACTGAGAAAATCTGCAAGGAGATAAGTTTGAGAGCTTGAGATAAAAATTTCTATTAACAAATTTTAGGTGAATCACATATGGCTATATAACACCTAGTGTGGAAAACAATAAGAGCACGAAAAGAACCAAAAGGGAAGTGTTTCCTAGATGGAGAATAGGACGAACTAATGTTGGCCCCTAAGGATAATGACAGGGTGGGGACAGGGGGACTTTGTTAAGTGGTGGGGGGTTCTCAGCTGGGGTGAGAGGGTCAAGGAAACGTAGACCTGAGATGAGAATATTTTGCAACCTAACACCCACCTCCCACATTTGATGTTCGGAGCCCCTTGGAATTCCTGTGGAGAGCGGGCCTGTCCCTAAGCCGTGAGGGGAGAGCCTGTTTGGGTCTGTTTAGGAAAAACCTGTTCATCAGGCTTTATTAACTCAGAGGATGTTAGCTAGTAGTCCCTGGGCTGCATCTTGTCCATGTACGTGTGTTGCCTGGCTGGCTTGGACCATGTTTTAAAGAATTTCCAAATTAGCTGTTAATATGCACACATCTGGATTTATGGCTGAAACATCCAGATTTCCACCTCAAACTGAGCAGTGGTGCCTGTTGGTCAGTACCGTGTCCCTGTGCTCCTTTGGCTTTCAACAACCCCTTACCCCCAACCGTGACCCCCTGAGCTGTGGGCATTTCAGTTTGGAACTTTCGCTCAGAGCGGAGGCAAAATCTTACCCCCACTCTGTTGGAGTGTTTTTGAACTAAACCTAAGAATTGACATAAGACAGTTTAATAGGAGAAAACTGAATTTGGCAGAGGTTTTATGTGACTTAAGGAAGTTCTCATAAGGGCAAAACTGAAATGTTTTCGTGCTAGGCTGAGCAAGAGAGGCAGCCGGGGAGGTGTGACTAAACTCTGTGAGGAGGTTCAAGGCAGGTAAGAGCGGATTTAACAAGGGTGGTTGATGCAGAGCTCTCTGGGCTGTGGCTCCCTGTGGAAGAATGATGCTTTTTATCCTTGTGCGGGGGTGGGGGTGGGTGGGTTTCCCATCCTGTTTCCAGGAGGAAAAGGGGAGATGAGAATGCCCTTCTTGCCCCTGCTTTTAAGAGCATCTTTAGCTCAGAATAGTCCTTCTGCCAAAGTGGCATATGTTACCCCTCTTCACCAAGCTAAAATTCCGCTGTGAGCATAGGAGTTAGGAGAGCAAGAATGTGTCCAAACCAGAGCCCCAGAAAGAGCAGGAGATGGTGCAACCTCCACAAAGCCATCCTCCAAATGAAGGACCCAGTGCGGGGAAGACACATGGGGGAGGGCAGGAGACGGAAGAGGCAGAGACGCAGAGGAAAGTTCAGCTCTTGAAATCAACCTCCTGATGAACAGAAGCAAAATTGAGGAGAGAATTTATTCTGTAGGAGATAAACGAAGAGGATACCATTTCTTACAATATCTGGGATGAAAAGGCATGAAAATGCCTGAGATGGACATCAGAACTGGGACTATTGATTAGCAGCAAGGGGAGTGGAGACTGAACTGTTGAAAATTCATCAGGACAGGGATTCATTTTTGGAAGTTCCCCAGATCAGAGACAGGTGTTAATGGTAATAGAAAAAATAAAATAAAAAATAAATTAAAAAAAAAAACCAAAACAAAGAGGGAGCGATGTAGAAGCCAGAAGTAACAAATGTAACTTAGAAATAACAGGATAAAAAAAAAAAAAAAGATTTCATTATTTTTAGAGAGATGGGAAAGGAGGGAGAAAGAGAAACAATGTGTGGTTGCCTCTTGAACACTCCCAACTGGGGACCTGGCCTGCAACCCAGGCATGTGCCCTGACTAGGAATTGAACAGGCGACCCTTTGGTTCATGGGCTGGAGCTCAATCCACTGAACTGCACCAGCCAGGTCTGAAATAATAGGAATTGTTAAGGCAAGATATAGAACAAACAGATTATAAGCAATGATTGAAGGAACCATAGAAGGCAACTTTCCAAAACCAAAAGATACTTGGGTGAAAAGTGTTTCATAGGTTTTTCCAGGCAAATCTTACATAGAATCAATAAAGATGAACCCTGGGAAGGATTTAAAATTTTAGGGACTGGCTTCTAAACCAAAAATTGGAGAAAAACAAAAGAAAAGAGGTTATTCTAAAAGGACAAAAATCAAGTTAGTTTCCATTTTTTTTTTAACTTGCATATCTAAAACAGAAGAACATGAACAAGGCCTGCAGAGTTCCAAGGGAACTCAACTGTGACACCCAAATTTTATATCCAGAGGTGATTTTTTGAGCAAGGGATCCAAAGGAAATGCAAAAGTCACAGAAAATACGCCTCCCCAGTAGCTCCATGTATGCAAAGTGACTCTAAATGTTTTATACCACAAATACTTACATCAGAAACCGATGAGAGAATTGCAGAAGGAAAAAAGCCCATCACTACACAAAGAACTGGCTACGTGAACAAAGCTACTAACAAGGAAGAAAAACATGGCCATGCCCATTATTGTCACTTAGAGCTAGGAAGCTATTTGAGCCACACAAATGCCTCACAGCACAGAGAGAAGATTTGAGTATTCCTAACAATTTATGAAGTGGCTTTTAATGTCCTTGAAACACCCAGCTTAGCAGCAGCCCTGTGAACAGGGCCTGTAGATGTGGTTTTTCCTCTAAAGTTCCAAACAAAGTTCTCAAGTTCAGAAAACTTGAAAGGAACGCCTTCTAGGACGTTTTCTTGGTGACTATTCCTAAATTGACTCTTTTCCCTTCTGCCCCACATGTTGGTCCTTGTAAAGTCACTGATCTACTAAACTAGTTTAGATGAACATGACTCCCATCTCCTTGGCTGAATTACATCAGCGGACTCAAGAACAGGCAGTGTTTCGGTTTAATTTATTTATTTAAAAATCTTTTTTATTCATTTAAAATAGCAACACCAGCACGAAACAAGAACTGTGCATTATGTTCAGCTTTTGCAAAGGTAAATGTTTCCACTGGGCACTGAACTGTAAATTCCCGCTTGGGGACTCCAGCAGGAACAGCGCTGTACAAACTACGTTCACGATGGATGCCACCCAACTGGGGCGGGGGGTTGGGGGGGTGTTGTTTCCTTTTGACTTGTGATGAATAATGTGCCTGCTCAGCACTGTTTGCACCTGGTCTGCACTTCTGCATTTATGAGACTTAAATGATTCCTAGCACCCGTCAGCAGTTTTCCCCTTCTTCTTTGTTGTTCTTTCTTCTTCTTCTTCTGTTTTTTTTTAAAGCAGAACAAAATGTATCTTATTTTAAACAATACTTTAAATCAATTTTCTTTTTGCTAGTTGCAAAAGTCAGAGAATCCCAGACACACTTTGATTCAGAAGAGATCTTAGGAGCTGATCGACTTTTAATTCCCCAGCTGGGGCAGAAATCTCTAGAATATCTGGACAGTGATTACGCAGCCCTTGTTTGTTCACCTGCAGTGACGGACTGCGAGAGCTCACTTAGGAAGGAGAACCTTCTACCAGGCCCCAGAGATCAGTGGTCCTGGCTTCCTCAGCGTGAATCTGAAAGGGACAGCTCTGTTCTTCCAAGTCACTATGGTTCCCATGCCCTCGATGATAAAGGACCCTTTCTGACTCCATCTGTATTCAGGCAGCTTTGCTAAGTATGCTGATTAAATGCACATGATGAGATAAAATAGATTTTTTTTTTTTTTTTGGTTGTGATACTTTCTGCTCAGATAATAGCTGCACAATAGGCAGGTCTTTGAATATAAATGGAAAAATGTCTGGTGAGGCCCAAAGGATCCCTGGGTAGACCTTCCTCCAGAAGCTTCCCCTCTGCCCCAGAGTATAGTCTGGTGGTTAAGAGTTTGGGCCTGGGGTCAGGCTGCCTGGGTTAAATCCTGTCTCTGCCCCTTAATAGTTCTGTGACTTTGGCCAATAGCTACTTCATAGACTTAAGTGGATTAAGTGAGATAGTATGTATGACATGCTTAGTGTAATTTCTGGTGCCTATGAAGAACAGAGTAAGTTAGTTATTTTAGTACCACTATTACTCCTACTATATATATGCCAATGCCTAGGATTCTGTAATGCCAGGGCATCCTTTCTGTGCAGAGGGATCTGCACTGGGTCAAAGGAATCTGCCCTTTTAGCAGGCTTGCTGGGTGACTCCAGTGCAGGTAGTTCTCAGGCCACACTTGGAGAAATGCTGCATTAGAGAAATCTCTTGATTTTAGGATATGTAGCTTTTAGGGCCTTAGGATAGCCACCAGCCAGTGTAAGCATCTTTGCAAAGGAGCTATCACTGGTACCAGTTTGTTGACGGGTAAATCATTGGGCAATCCATTCCGGAGACCCTGCTGTTCCTGGTGCATCGCGCTCCGGCAGGAAGAATAGAAATGAGAACAGGGTTGCTCCTCTTGCAGCACTCAGAGCCTGGTGGAAGAGGAAGTGAGGTTCACACTGGTGGTATCTTAAGAGGATTTTAGGAGCTCTGTGAAGAAAACATTGAACATCGTGGACTGTTGTGTATGACCTTCTTTTCTTGATATGAGATACTTGTTTTCCATTCATAGTCGTGATGGTAAAGTTTGTTTGTCAGGTAAGACTATTTTAATGTAAACAAATGTATTAACTAAGTAGCAGAACTAGTCAACAGAGCCCTGACAGTGGTCCATGAAGACCTGAAGTTTCGCAAGTGCTGCATTCTGGATGGAGAGGCAGTGGTGCTACACCCACCGTGGTTCATTAGGTAGAAGAGGGGCCAGTACGCTCAGCCAGAGGGGGGCAGGCAGGGCTTCCCAGTGGAGGCAGAAGTCTTTCTCCCTGTTTTCTCCCCAATCCGGGTACATGTTTCCCAAGGCCAGACTTCTCCTGTATAAGGAATTCTCACTCACTCTCTGCGTGTTACCCACCTTCTTATCTCAGTTAACATTCATAGCCACGCTCTGAGGTTAGATCCATACCGTCCCCCATTATTGCAGATGAAGAACTCGGGTCACAAGGCTTATCATAAAAAAGAGGATTTGAGCCCAGGCAGCCCACTCAGAACTCTAACTTCAAACCAGCATTCCACCAACTTGACCTTTAGAGATCAGAACAAGGGGCGATGATGAGGGCCTGGAGAAGATGTCTGTGGCGTGTGTGTGTGTGTGTGTGTGTGCAGGCGGTGAGGCTTGGCAGAACTGGCTATATAATTTGATAAATGAAGAGGCAGGGCCCCTTGTTCACAATTGTATTAATTTAAAGACAACAACAGAACATGAGAGCTGACACCGGGCTCTGTGCATAAGCTGGACATGCACCCACAAAGCCAGCCCGGGACTTGGTGGGTAATGGAGAGGCACTGATAGAGAGCCAAGGAGGAACCCCAAGACCCTGCACCTGTTCCCCTTTTTTCTGATAACTGACCTGAAGAGCTGTGGTCATAAAGCAGATTCCTCCTGGTTTTTCATGTCCTTTGAGGGAAAGAAAACCTCTGCTCCACAGTCACTAAACTGTAGAAAGAAGGTTCCAGTGTTCTGTGATGACTTCAGAGACTTAATGCAGCTCCAACAGTCAACGTTCCCTTCATGGGTTTTGCAAATAAAAGTTCTTTGGTAATTACGATTTTAACAAAATACAGTTTGCAGATTGTATTTCCCGTTCTGGAAGCTGGGCTTTTCTTCCCAGCCCTGTCACCAGGGCTGTCTCCTTCAGAACTAGAAGGGTTGTTCATGGACTCAAACCTTCAGACACTCTGTTTCTGCTAATCTATTGAGTGAAAGAACTAAATCTTATGAAAACGGCCATTTATTGCCTCATATTCGTAATGTGCCTGTTCCATGAAATGAAGTAGAAATGAGTTATTTTTGGACTTCGTTGGTGGCTGCAGACTGTGATGATAAATAATCATGTGCATGAAAGGTTTAAATGGAATTTTCACAGAAAGTGAACATATACCTTGTTTTATTAAGCAATCTTGATACACGAGCCTAGAACTAGATACATTACTAGAAGTCTAGATTTATAAAGTTAATTTTGGGAGCCATTCTTTAGTTTTCAAGATGATTTTTAGCTTTGCAAAGCATTTGCTTTAAAGAATAGCTTCTTGGCAGGCTCTTGCATGAGCTCACGCATACCCTACCCCCTCCTTGGGCATGCACCACTTTTTAATTTGCTTTCTTCTTAGCTCTAAAGGTTCCCAGGAGACTGCAGCCAGGGGTGCATTGGGCAGCAGCAGCTAGTCCCAGGCTAACCCCCCAAACCTGTTTCTAAGGGACCTCTTTGCCTCTGTAACTTCCTTCCTCGAGTCCACGGAGCCCAGACTTGGCCCACTGCTGTTGCTGTGATCTTGCCTCTTCTACCTTAAGCCCTTCCTTTTTTTTTTTTTTTAAATAAATGCACCCTTAAAAAATGACTGGTTCCTTTAGGTGTCTCTGAAGTGAACTTGGACTTCAGAAGTAGTCCATTAGCATTACCGTTGTTTAGGATGGCGTCTGTGCAGAGCAAAGCACACCTGGAAAAGAGAAAACACAACGCGCCTCTGTATTCTGTGTTGTTTTCTGTTGCGGACCAGCATTGGCCTTGACACCCATCTTCCATTTTGTTAATTCTGCATTTGTGGGTCCTATTGTAAGCAGCTTCTTTTATGTAGTCTTTTACTTACCTGCTTATTTATTTATTTTAAATTGAAACATCAATGTGTGGTTGCCTCTCATGCACCCCCAGCTGGGAGCCTGGCCTGCAATCCTTTGGTTTGCAGGGTGTCACTCAATCCACTGAGCCACACCAGTCAGGGCAATATAAGCAGCTCTTAATCTGAACAAATATTCAGCCTTGTCAAACTAATGCGTGTTTTAAAAAATTCCTTTTCGCAAAAACATGCAATCTGTGGGACAACAAGGAGCTTCTCTGATGAATCCTTTTAGCTGAGCGGTGGTTATTGGGAGTGGATATTCACAGACCTTAAAAGAGCAGTGCTGCTCAGGCCAAGTGGCTCAGCTGTTTGGAGCATTGCCCTGTATACCAAAAAGCTGTGAGTTCGATCCCTGGTTGGGCTACATGTGGAAGGCAACCAATCGAGGTTTCTTTCTCACGCTGATGTTTCTCTCTCCTTCCTTGCTTTCTAAAAGCAATACAAATACATCCTTGAGTGAGGATTTAAAAAATAAATAAAAGAGCTATGCCACTTTTCGAAAGGATTTGCCCTGGTTTCTTAGTGCCCACGCCTGCCCAGGGAAGTCATCTTATTTCTGTAAGCAGGATACTTGTTAGGTTCATGGATGCTAATTCCTTGCCTAACATGGTGCCTGACCAGGAATCAAACTGGCGACCTTTCAGTTTGCAAGGCAACACCCAGTCTACTGGCCACAGCTATAAGGGCTGACTGATTTCTGTATCTTTCTAAAGATATTTTATGCCATTTATTGATCCTTTTCCTATTTTTTAAAAAGATTTTATCTATTACTTTTAGAGAGAGGGGAAGGGAGAGAGGTAGAGAGGGAGAAAGACATCAATGTATAATTGCCTTTCACCTGCCTCCAGCCACAAACCTGGCTGGAGACCTGGCTTGCAACCTGGTAATGTGCCCTGTCTGGGAATCGAACCAGCGACCTTTGGGTTCTCAGGCCAGTGCCTTATCCACTGCGCCACCAGCTAGGGTTTCCTATTTTTTAAAAACATAGTAGCTTACCTCAGAATGTCTTATGCTGGGTGAAATGGCATATGTATTTAAAAACATTTTGATAGATCTTGCCAATTGTTTTTCCATTAAAGTTAACAATACTTTCTATCAGCAAGGTCTATTGACCTTAACTCCTCACCAGCATCACACATTCTCGGTCTCTTTGATCTTCATCAGTTTGATGAGGGAAAAGGTGGGGCTAAGCATTTCTTCATACAAATTGAGCCACTTGTGTTTCCTTTCTGTGAGTGGTCTATTTCTATATATTCTTTGCTTATTTTTGATTGGTTCAGATGTATAATAATTTTATATTATTGAATTTATGAAAGATGTTTATAATATTCCCTTCCTAGCCTGTTTCCGTGCAGACTTCAAGCATTATTTTAAGTTAATATGTAGTAAAATGTACTTTATTGGTGTGCAGTTCTATGAGTTTTAGCACACATATATGTTCTTGTAACCACCCCCACAGTCAGGATGAAGGATTGATCTGTCATTCGGAAAGTTCCCCCGGGCTGCCTCTTTGTAGGAAAACCCTCCCTGGCCCCTAAACTTGGACAGCGATGACCCTGTTCTCTGTAGCTGTAATACTGCCTCTTCTCAAATATAATATCGATGAAACTGTGCAGTGTGCAACTTTCGAGGCTGGTTTCTCTTTCTCAGCGTGACACCTTTGAGAGTTATCCCTGTTGTTGTAGGTATCCAGTACCTCATTTTTATTGCTGAGTGGCGTTCTGTTGGATGGATGGGCAAAGATCTGTTTATCCGTTCACCTGCTGAAGGGCATTTGAGTCGTTTTCAGTTTTTGATGATTGTGAATAGAGCTGCTTTAAATATTTGTGTACAGGCTTTTGTGTGAATGTAAGTTTTCATTTCTGTCGGGTGTCAATTCCTCTTGACTGATTTTTTTTTCTCACAGTGGTTACATTTTCCTTCCCCCCCCAGGTATATTGTAGTATTTTATTGTGTACTGTGCTGCTTGTGCGTAATATTTGTAAACCCTGATTCTATAATCTTCCTCTGAAGATGGCTTACCTTTGTTTACTAGACAGTTCAATTATTGGATGAGCACCTAATCACTGTGAAAACTTGGTTTTATGTTTTGTTACACCAAGTCTGAAAAGCCTCAGGTGTGACTCAATCTGAGATATTTCCCCCTTGGATTTGGCCAGGAGGTGGTGTAAGGCTTTGTTAGGGCCTTACTCATAGAGGAAAACTTTCTGGCATATCAGCTTGCTGCCCTGGAAGTTAACGAGGTGTTGACAGGTCTTTCTGCTTAGTCAGGCTAGACTTGATGATGTCCTCTGTACTGTTAGATCTTCAGTATCACATTTCCATTCTTAAGCATCCAGCAGCCAGTCTCAGGTAAACCCAGTCTCATCTCATGCTTGCGAGCTCAGCCCTTGGACTAGGACCCCAACGTAAACTTCTGGGGTGCCCTTCTGTTGCGGTTCCCAGGTCTTAGGGACCTCCACAGTTTCTAGCTGTTTCGGCTGCTGGAACCTTGGTCTTTGCCACTTCATCTCAGCAGGACCACCATGCACTGTGTGAGCTTCAGCTCAGGGCGCCTGGTTTGGGAACTTGTCCCCAGGCATGCTGTGGGTGTGAATGGGCAGCACGACCTGAGTTTCCTGTCTGGTAGGAATTGCATTTCTTGTAGTATTCATCCAATACCTGAAAAAGAGTGGCTTGATTTGTCTTTTTCTTTCTTTCTTTCATGGTTGTTTATGGCATAGGGAAAGTCTGGGACCAGCTACTTTTATCAGAAGCTTACTTGAATGACAGATTCTGGGCAACCAGGGGTCTTCTGCTTGCAACCTAACTTTTCTTCAAAGACAACTTTGTTTTTTTCAACTACCAGAGAAATCTGTGCTCTAGGGTGCTAGGGATCTGACCTGGTTTGGTCATTTTTGTGTTCTTACATTTTCTGCATTGGATTGGGGAGCTTTTCCAAGCAGCTGAAGCATAGCTTTTGTAAATTACACTAGGTGATGAATTTTTAATTTTCAGCCCAGTTTTGCCATGGTGGTAAAAACAAGTTCAATTATATGCTTATTAGGAATTATAGATTCTTATAAATTCTGAAGAGTTTTATTACAGCAGAGGTTAGGTTTTCCCCTAGCACAGCACTGCAGGGCAGTCCTGCCCTTCTTCCAGGGGCTCGTTTTCTTACTTGGGGGATGGAGATAAAGGTCAATAAAGGAAAGAGTGTATAGCAAAATTAGAAAACTTTGTCTCTTTACTTAACCTGGTATGAGTTAGTAATAACAAATCGTAGGTCATGTTAACTAACTCTTCAAATGTGATGTAGTTTGGGATCAGCAGGAGCCATTGAGTTCTGCTCACCATATTTCTTATACTCCTTCTGGCCCCAATGAGTTAGTCTGGGAATTTCCATCTCCTGGTTATGGCAGAGCTCTAAGGGAGCAGATCCCACGGTGTGAACACATGTTCAGCCTTGGCTGTATTATATTTGTTAGCATCTGATTGGCCAAAGCGAGGCACATGGCCAAGCCCAGCATCAATGACACTTGTTCCTCATGTGGAAATGAACAGGAGACAGTGACTATTGGACAATAACTCAATTCCCTACAATCACTTTTTATATATAAGTCACTAAGGCTTCAGAGATGAATAGGCCCTAGGAGCAATAATTTAAAAAAATAAAAAAGGTGGGGGGGATCCTGAACCATAAATTAATGGAAGGTGCAAAGAAGGAGTTAAAAACTTTAGTTCAAATGAACAGAAATTCTTGGGCTTTTAGGATTTTATTCCTTTTAATTTCACACCCTGGAGGATGTTAAACTTGGATGGTTGGCAGTTGACCAGAGCATTGTGTTGAGCTGAAATCCCCTGTTATTAATAACCAGGTATATTGTGATTTTGAGATTCAAAGCCATGATCTCATGTTAGAAGCTGCAGTGGGCCTGAGAACTGTTTGGGTTCATAACACTTCCAAAAACCCTTGGGCAAAGATGCTGGGGATTAAAGGGAAAACTCATAAGCAGGTCTGTACACAGGGACTCAGGGCTGTGTGGCATTGTTTTAGGAACTCTCAGTAAGAAAGGCCCAGTGGAAAACTGAAATATGCAGGTCACCCAACCACTTGGAGCAATGCTCTGAGGCTACTGAAAGGAATGGCTGGGCAGCCCAAGGAAAACCTTGATGGATTGTAGACAGCAGGGCAATGGCCTGTGTATACTGGTACCTTACGCCTCCTCCCTTTCTCTCAGGGCCACTCCTTCAACAGTCAGTGATCGGTGTTGTAGGTAAGCCCGAGGAAGGTTCAGGAAACCTGGGCCCAGGAAGATGTGGAAAACCTCATGCTTTTTCTTTTTGTTGTCTAACATTTAAAATGGTCCAGTCAGGGGGCCTGAACTGAAGGTCTGGGTTATGGTGTCCGGAATGCCCAGATTCCTCCAAGTCTGACTCTTGGCCCTCCCCAAGGATGACTAAACAAAGGAACAGAGGTTAAATAGGAAAAATCTTATTGGGACACAAGATGGAAGATTTCAGGCTTGGGTAATCCATGTTAGAAACATCTGCTGTGCTGTCTTGTTTCACAGATGAGGAGGTAACAGGCCTTTCTTGGGGTCACATGAATCTATTGCAAGGCCTGGAGAGAACCAGTTCTGTGGCCTAACAGCTGACATTTACCCAGGACTTGGGATGTGGTAGGCTGTTACAAATACTATACGTAGTAGCTTTTTGTCTTCACTGCTCTTCTGCGATGCAGTGACTATAATTATTCCCATCTAACAGAGAAGGTAAATGAGGTGCTCAGATACCACACAACCTGTCTGTTGTCACACAGCTGGTAAATGGGGGAGCAAGGATTTGTTTTTATTTTGCGTATTTAAAAAATTTATTTTAGAAAGAGGGGAAGGGAGGGAGAAAAAGACAAAGAGAAACATCAACGTATGAGAGATATATCAATCTATCGATGTGTTGCCTCTTGCACGCCCCCAACTAGGGACCTGCAACCCATGCATGTGCCCTGACTAGGAATCAAACCAGCAACATTTTGGTTCACAGGTCAGCACTCAACCCGTTGAGCCACACCAGCCCAGGGCAGGAGAGCAAGGATTTGAAATCAAGGGCTGACTTTGAGCCTATACTCTACAGAGGTTGGCAAAGCAGGTTTATAGGTGTAAGTACCCAAAACACAGAGTTTTTTCTTGTTTTAGTATTAATTAATTATTGCATTATTAAACTATAGAACTATAAATGTACTTTTGCCTATTTCTGTATTTATTATTTATTATTACATTTATTGGGAGGGGGTAATATTGTTTAATACCATTATTTTAACTTCACTGGTATCCTGCAGTAAGAAAGCTAATTAGACCATGACATACACCACAGCTCTTTAATAGACATGAACGCCCCCCTTCTTAGAGATTGGTAGATGCTGTAATTGTAGGGCTTCGGTAGAGGCCTTAGGTTTGTTTACCTTACAGAGGGTGAGGCCAGAGAAGACTGGTTTGTATGAGAACCGCAGCGGGAACACAGCAAGCCTGTTGAGCTGTTCAAGGTGCTGACACACAACTTCTTCCTTATCTATTACACCCATTACCAATGTTGACAACTTCTACCATAGAAGTCTAGAATTTTACTTCAGAGTTGACTAGATGGCAATGAATAGTAATTGTATTTCTGCTGTGTTCTAGGCCCTTTTATTTTATTCTAAATTAATTTAACTTCTTTTCCTAAGCATTTTATTAAAGGTTTTTTTTTCATTGTTGACATTATTACAGATATCCCATATCCTCTCACTACTACTCCCAGATTCTGTTTCCTGGACATTTTAGACTTTTTACTTCAGTGTGGCCTCACAATTGGCTGCCCTTACTTTCTTTTAAAGAAGAGAGAAGCAGATAAACTACTAACCGTGTTACAAGGAAGAATGAAGCAATTACTTGTTAGAAGTAAACAAACTGGGATGTGGAAAGGGGTGACAAGAAAGTATTTATGGAGCCTTTGAAGTGGAACTAGAGGGAATTTCGGTAAAGAATAGTCTGTTGGAACAAGGGAAAATAGATCTGTGGCGCTACATTGAGACTATCAAATACTCAGAGCACATGTTTCCAGTCCCCCTCACCCATTCACGATACACATCTCCTCATGATCATTTCATTTTTCCTGCTGATCTGAAATAGCACCTCAGAGTCTCTCTGAGCATATAGCTTCAGGCAGGCATTATCAACTGAACAGTTTGAACATGTGAGCTAAGAATTTTTTGGTCTTTCTGAACTAAGACATTGGTGAGTGGAATTTGTGGTGAAAGTTAGATAATCTCTGCTTTCCTTCACTTAAAGATGATATGACTATATCAATAAAATAATTATTCAAAGTCATGCAACAAGGGAGTGGCAGAGCCAGAAGAAACAAAACCAAGGTCTTATGATCAATACCCCACAATGATTACCTATGTCGGGATTCCTCAAAGTAGACTCACGGATCCATTGCATAAGTTACATGAGTTAATAAAAATGCATGGTGCTGAGCTCCATGCCAGACACACTGGAATATAATTCCTGAAGCATGGGGCCTGAGGATGTGAATTGTTTCACAAGCTTCCTAAGTTATTGTAATGTAGGACAAGTTTTGTGCATAAAATACTGATAGCTAATACAGTTCCATTGGAAAATTGATGCCTTCATTATTAGGGAAAATAGGAAATGCTTGGTTAACAAATATAAGGGAGAATAAAAAGATAAAGATAATTGTGAGGTTTTAGGTTTTGAGTGATGAGGAAATGGATGGCATCTTTGACAGAAATAGAGGTTACCTAGATGGAGACCTGAATATGGATGAGACATTAGTCTAGATCTTCATCTTGTTTTACAAATTGTGAAACTGGGATAATAGGCAGCTGTGCTCGTTCCTTTATACACAAGTCAGTGTTAGTAAACTTTTTCATCAAGTATCTTTGGATATGATTTCTAATAGAAATCCATACCCAGTATTTCGTTGTTGCATTCTTTTTAAATCACTATTTACCCCCTCATACCCTCTCCTACTCCCATCCACCTCTTCCCCTCACCAGTATTTTTATTACATTTTAATTTTATCTTTTGGTGTATCAGGGTGCCTAGTTGCAAGGGAGAGAAATTGCTCTGGCTGACTTAAACAAGAAGGAAACTCATTGGAGTGATGTTGATTTGCTCACAGAATCGCAGGAATCCAGGGTCAGAGTATGGATAGAAACAAGGGATAGTGGCAGCCACAATAACTGCTGCCCAAATCATGCTAAGAGCCAGTCTGTGAAGACACTGCTAACCCCTCTGCAGAATGTTGGGTGCTATGGTTGGCACTGCCGCTGGCAATGAAGAGAAGATGCTATCCCCAACTCTGATGTCTTTGTAAATGGAAAGCTTCCACTGCCATTGTTGCTCCAGAAGAGATTCTCCTCTGCTTCTGCTTATTTCTCTTAGTAGGTCCTTTCCCAAAGTCCAAGGTGGAGGCATCTGAATGTGCCCAGGTCTTATGTCCTAGCTGCAAGGGAGGCTGGTCTTGCCTCTTCAGTTTCTACAGGGGTAAGTGGATCCTGCTTCCCACCAAGGTTCCTAAGTAGGGGATCTGCAGTCCAAGGATGGGCATTCAGATATATGGCAGCCAAAACAAAACACAGCAGAATAAACAAAACCACCAACAAACAATATTTACCACACATGCCTGTAGGTCACATTTTATAACATGAGAGTAGAATATCTAGAAACACTTTTTGTCTTTCCTTTTTAGTTAGTTTGAAATATAGATACAGAATGTCCCAAGACTCAAAACACTTGCAGCTACAGCTAAAAAGGTCAGGAAATTGCCTGGTATTTCATGGCTAGGATTGCTCAAATGATGGCCTATTACAGATGGAAACAGAGCACCATTTGACCTTTTCATGTGGCAAGATGTCGTATTATTGGAATTCCCTCTCTTTATAATTTTTTTTGCTCTTTCGCCCTTTCCCAATTATTTGAATTCAGGCTCAAGAGGGGAAAAAAGACCAAAGATATGGTATGAAATTCCAGGTTGGAGGTAAACTGACTCTATTTTGAACTTAGAGAGACAAGAGCTTTTTCTTCCTTAGATGAGTAAGACATTGGTTTGGAAATTGGGAAGCTCAAATCCTAATCTTGGGTAAGTTCCTGCCTCTCTCTGGCCCTGAGATTCATCAGTGAGCGGGTTCTGGATTTGGAGTCAGACAGACCCAGACTTGAGCTCTTGATTATTGACTGGTGTAAACTTGGGCACATCGCGCTCTTAGCCACATTTTCCCCATGGAGACATGGGTTTGATCTCAGTATTTTCCTCACAGACTTGTGTGAAGTAGACAAGGCATTGTTTGAAAAATATAAGAAAAGTAGGCTGGTTGAGCTCTAGGTGACCATTAAGGACTTCCCACATATCTGAAAATCTGATATTTGTGGAGTGATCCAGACCATGTGTGTAAAGATGTATCTTATAGTTCATATAGTATAAAAGTTAGAGTGAGCTTTAGATAGTCATAGAAAATAAAGAGAAAAATTCCTTCTTTCTTTTTCCTATTCTATGATCTATGAGAATAGCTCCATTTAAAACTGAAAAATACTCAGCAATGCAATGTATGATTCATACTTAATATCCTCTGGGAATCTATGACCTAGATGAGGAGATCAGAAGGACAGCATCCTGTATTGATAATGGGTTGAAATATGGAAAACCCATCGAGGCAGTGCCATGAGGAGACAGCAGGTGCTCTGAGGAGACAGCAGGTGCTCTGAGCTCAGAAAGGAACAGGTTACTGTGGGTAGGAGGAGCACAGCCAGCTCCCTGGAATTTCAGAGGTGTTCCTAAATGAATGTACTTGAGTTTATATCAGGCTGTCAGAACGACTTTACTTCAAGCTGACAGATTTGACTATAGGAACCAAGATACTCGTATCCCCCAAAGGTTGGGAAAAATGGCTGCTGTGGTGGTTTGCAAGTGTATCAGACAATTCTTGGACATACCTTCTACCAAAAGATGGGTTTGCCTTCCTAACTTGCTTTTATATTTATTTATTTAAATTTGCTTATTTTGCAATTAAAAAAAAGATTTTATTATTTTTAGAGAGAGGGGAAGGGAGAGAGGCAGAGAGGGAGAGAAACATCAATGTATGGTTGCTTTTCACCTGTCTCCGGCTACAGACCTCGCTGCAGACCTGGCTTGCAACCTGGTTACGTGCCTGGCTGGGAATTGAACCAGCAACCTTTGGGTTTGCAGTCCAGCACCTTATTCACTGTGCCACCAGCCACAGCCTAACTGTCTTTTAATAAATAGAATGAGGTGAGCAACTCTGTTGACATAGTTACCTATGTTACAAAAGACAATACAGCTTCCACCTGACTGTCTCTCTTTTAGGATGCTCACCCACCGAGATGTTCATGCAATGTAAGCCTATAGGACGTAAGTGTATTAATTATTTGTCCTTCTGGTCTCCTCACCCAGGTCATAGATTCCCAGAGGATATTAAATATGCATCATATATATCATTGCTGAGTCTTGTTCACAGAATTTTAAATGGAGCTATTCTTCTCGATCATGGACTAGAAAAGGGAAATTAATTAATGCATTTATTCATTGCCTTTTCCACCTAGTATAAAGTGAATTCCATGAAATCCAGTCTGTTATTTATCTTATGCTCCATTTGACATCAAATTCAAGTCTGACTTGTAGATTCTCAGTGAATTTGCTGAATGAATAACTGGGTGGTTAGGTAGATAGATGTGTCTAGAGACCAGGATAACAGAGATTTGGATGCAAGGAGCCCTGAGGTGATGGTTGAAATGGTAAAGGTAGAGGAGATGATCTGGGGATAGTGTAGAAATAATGGTCAAGTCCAGAACCTATCAGATGTCCCATGATCTCATTCTCTAGCCAGTTGTCTCATAACTAGATGTGCCAAAATTTCTGTTTTTCTTTTAAGAGATGGCAAAATGCTGTGCTTTGTAGTAGCGGCTCTGGAACCAAGCTGCTTGGGTTTGAATCCACCCTTTGTCACAGGCATTGCAACCTTAGTTTAGCCCTTTAACTTCATGAGTCTCAGAGTTTCCTTATATATTGGAGGTAATGATAGTACCTAAAACAGGTACTAACTCACCTTTGTGTGAGGGTTAAATGAAATTATAGCCTAGAACCCTTTAAGCCTTAACTTACAATTATTATTTCAAGTATTAAGCATAGGATTTAAATGTATTCAACCAAGTGGGAATTGTTGCAATGAGAATATAGGCATTTGTGTCATACTTTATAATTTTTGACTTGTTTTTGTATTTGTCATTTACAATTCAGCATCGGAGATATTATTATCCCTACTTTTAAATGCTGATAAATGGCAAAACTTGGGCAAGAACCTCAATTTTATAGTTTGCAATTCCAGCAGCCTTTCAGATGGAAGAATCAGAAGGAGACTATTAAGAACAAAGATGTAGAACTGACATTCACCCATCTTGAATAAAACTTATTCCTGAGACAGCTTGTGCCAAGCTTTTGAATTATATGTCCCCTATAACTTCCCAGAATTCAGTGGGATAATGTCACTCTGACATGGTTTGTTTGGACTGCCTCTTTGGTGCGGTGGAAGTTAATCTTTTCCATTTCTTCACTCAACAGTTCTTTGTAGAGCTTTGTGCTGGGGACTGTGTGGGATCCAGAGAAGTAAGTTTTATGGATTTTGCCCTTCAAGTTTTTATTGCTTAATCAGGGCAAGAGGAGTATAAAGATACACAATGTGAAGCCCCAGCTCAATAGAGCAAAGTTTGAATTTTCAGACTCTGTGCTTGAAGTTGGGGGAAACTCATATGAAATATGGACCATATTTCCTCTTAATCAAGCAAGCATCACTTGGCAGTGAAGCCGTTAGTCACGGCTTTCTTGTCATAGATCAAGTTGTTCAGCGTGGAGAGAAGATTGCTCAAGGTACCGGGGACTTTTTCTCATCATGCACTAGGACATAGAGCTCCTGTGTGTGAGAAGAAAAGGTGGGGAGAAAGAAGCAAGAAGACTGGGTGAGCCCATCACCAGGTTATTGCTTCCAAATCCCACTTTGACAAGAAAAGGCAATTAATTCCTTCCTTCAGCAAACATTGACTGAATGCCTCCCCTGAAGGACGCGAAGTGATAGACTCCAGAAGGATAAACACAGCAATAAGGACTTGTACCCACCTTCAAGGAGATCCTAGGGTGCAGCCCACCATACAGAGCCATCAAGAGAGGCCAAACTCTAGGATTCTAAGTTGCCTATGAGCAGATTCTTTCTCTGTGGATATGGAAGTTTTGGGAACTTTCAAGGGAAAATGTGTCTGAGAATGAAGCCCAGTTCTGAGATGAAAAGAAGTATGGGATCACATTGAGCGTAAAACCTCAATGTTACAGTAATAACTCAATATATTAATAATAGTAATATATTAATAACTTAATACACCACCTTTAAAAATGTTCAACCAGGTGGGGTATACCTTTGCAACTAGAAGCATCCTATGTGCGGAATTAGTAACTTTCATTAATTAGATTTTTATTTTGGCTTCTTTTTCTTACTCAAAATCCTTGTGCATTTTTCCTCCCCTCACCCTTCTGAGACATCATTTCCAGCCTCCTCTTGGATAAAAGGTCAGTGGTCTCCCCATTTTCTCACAGGTATCACTTATTCCAATTGACATTTACACTTGAGTAAACCTCAAACTTCTCTGACCTTTTTTTAAAAGGTAGATTTTAAAAAGATATTTCTCCGTTTTGAAACAGTACATTCTTGTTGCTTTTCTCTGCTAAAGGCCACATCATTCCTTCCAGATAGTTGGGATGTTTTACATGCCCGCTCAGATTTCCTTTCCTTCTATCACATGAGGCTGTGCACTTTGCTTCCTTTTCCTTGCCACTTGGGGTGCAGTGTTTGCAGACGCGTGGCAACAACTTAAGGATAAGTGTAAAAATATTTAGACATACCATCCTTAGTCATGCACAGTAAATAAGGGAATAAATCAGCCCTGAAGTCTTCCATTTAGCATTGAAAATGAAAAACAACAGATGTAGGTATTTGAGTGGGATACTGCTAGATACCAGTCTGAAGTCTGTCCTCGTTCACTGATTTGTTTCAGTTTGAGAGATACCTTGAGCCTGACTTGGGAGCCCACAGGCAAAAGATGAGTGCGACATAGATTCAGGGCATGTGCCAGTGGTTCTAAGATCATTTTCAGTTAATCTGAAAACAATTTCAAATACCCCTCTCCATTCGGGGCTGAGTGGAACTCCTCACTTGAGTTCCTGCGCATGGCTGGGCTCCATCCAGCACGCACTTCCTCTAGCTCTTGCCTCTAAGTGGCATCTCGGGCTGAGTCTGCTTCGGGCGCTGGGCCACGTGCTCTACCCATGTCATCCCATTCAACTCTTACAACGACCCTAAAACAGATCCGTGAGGTGGGCGTAAGCACAGAAACCAAGGTTCAGAGGATGAGGACCTTTTCTGGGGCCCCTCCACACAGGAGTGGCAGGACTGAGCTCCAAAATGAGGCTTGTCTGAGTTCATCAAGCATGTGTTTCACTGCTCATGGTACTGAGGCCCCCCGCCCCATTCACATGCACCAAGGGTCCTAGGCTGAAAGGGCACATGGTTAATTTCTTAAACATTTTATAAGAGGATTAACCTGTAAGTTCAAGGACCAGTCTCACTGGGATGGACTTCCTGCTTTTATAATTCCATAGGGAAACTGTTGCGGGTGGGCTGGTAGTGCTATTGTCACAATCTGTGAGGGCCACCAACTAACTCTCTTTGGGGTGCTTATGTCCATAAAACTCTGGGCACTGTAAATTCTTCCCCTGATGTTTTTTTAATGCTTGGAAAGTCTTCCCCCTAAAATTGTTTTTATTTATAAGGTCTGTTGGTCCCTAGATATTCTGTACATATTTTATCTATTCAGAAATACTACCAACAAATTATTCATAATAAAAATCAAGTTGAGCATCAAAGTATTACTGAGAGAGGCTCCCCAGGCACCTAACCTAGTCTCCCCAGGAATCTCTACCTTCTGTCTTGCTTCATATTTAGGGTCTCTTTGCATGCTGTTCCTTTTCTTTCCTTTACACCCAAGAGTATCTGAGAGATCGGAGGTTTCTAAGCTGCTCAAGTCATTCATCGACTTGTCAGCAAAAGATTTTCCCTTTCTCTGCTCCAGTCTTCTATTTCAGTGTCAGTAGTCCATGGCTTGGTAAGTTCTGGTGAATAACATTTTGCAGCCCCCCCTTTTATTTTTTAATTAATTTATTGTCGTGTTCCATTTGTCCCATTTTCCCCCATTGTTCTCCCACAGTCAGTCCCCACGTGCTGTCTATGTCCATGGGTCACAGACAGCTGTCAGTCTGTTCCCTCTTTCCATGTCTCTAGTTTTATTTTGCTTGTTCATTTATTTTGTTCATTAGCTTCCTCTTGTAAGTGATATCATCTGCTTTCCCCTCTAGCTTGGGTGAAGCAGACAAGTCCAGCCATTTAAGATGGAAACTTCTCTATAGAGTCACAGCCATCAGGCCAGGAGCACAGGGGATCCCCCTCTAAGAGCCATGTCCCTTATGGAAAGGGGATGTCTTGCAAAGCAGCCGTTCATGCTTCTGACTCTCCCTGGGACTTGAGCTTGTGATGGAACTGTTGTTGGACAAGTGTTTGAAGCCAGGCTAGTGGCAGGGTGCTCACCGTGGCTGGTCCAGGGGGAAACTTTGAAACCGTATCACACAGCCGGGTTCCTTCGGAGGAGCGGAGGCCTTGTCCTCATCGAAGAAGCCCTGCTGCCTGCCTTGGCATGGGAGACAATTTCCTATGGGTGCCCATGTCCCAGGAGGTGGAAATCCATGCAGACAGCTCAGCTCTGTAATCTGGTATGTGCAGAGTCCACGCACAAAGGCTCAGGTTTCAACCATTGTAATGCTTTACATCTTCAAATTTGCCTAAGAAATCCTCCTATCAGGCATTCACTTGATCTGACTTATAATCCTTGGATATGTTTTCATGGGAGACCTTTGCAAACCAAGCTCTGAGTTAGGGTCTGCCGGAGCTTCGCTATGCAACAGCTAGTTAATATTTCAGTAACAGGCCCTGGTTTGTGCTAAAAGCTAAGGTATCTCATGAGTCCAGCGCATAAAAGGATAGCAATCAAGGGAACAACTAATACAAAGAGGGAGTTTATCTAGAGTGTGTTTTAAAAATCACTTTAGTATGCAACCGGTTGTGGGAAGAGAGAATGTTTTCACCATTTTACCCCCATTAAAACAAACCACGAAAGGCTTAAAAGTATTGCTGACGTCAGCTTCAGGATGCGCTCCTCTATCTTCATGAGCAAACTGCATTTCTGATGATTATTTTACTTGCCTTCGCGGAAGGAAGGTTATTGAGTATTTTCCAGCTGTCTGGGGAATCACTGTAAAGTGAAGTATTTTACACATTAGGCAAACCATAAATCTTATTGACCTTCTTGTAGTTAGGAAAGGTACATCACATTTAAAGGTACATCGTTCCTGTTTTCTTGGGACTAATATTTGAGGAAAGTCACCTCTCAGTTATTAAGTAATTTCTAGACACCTGAATCCACCATCAGACAGAGAGAAGTAATGTGGCTGCTTCTGGTGAATGGTGACAGATTGGTTTTTAAGGAGACACGGAATTTAAGGTGATTGTCCTTACAGTCCTACTGACTTACCAGACAGTTTACAGAAATGAGTTAGGCACCAATGTGCTTGTACGTTTTCTGAACGTGAGTAAGAGAGACAGACACCTTGCGGAATTAACATCTGCTGCCAATTTCAACCCCTCCCACTGGAGAAGGAGCATAAGTGCGAACCCAATTGCAAGCTCAACAAGGGCAGGGACCTGGAGCTTATCTTTTTGTATCCTTAGCACTTAACATTCCCTTATTCGTTTAACAACTATTCTATCCAACCAATATTTACTGAGCACCTACTGTGTGCCAGGCACTGTTCTAGATGCCGAATGAGGATACAGTAGTGAACAGGAAATCTCGGCTTGCCTGGAGCTAATATTTTGGAGGGAAGAGAAGACTAAAAGAAAATAGGAATATAATACATCAGGAATAAAGAAAAATAAAGATGAACAAGGGGGAAAGGGTGAGGGGAGGGGTGTGTGTGCATGTGGGCTGTTTCAGATCGGTGGTATCCCTGCTAGGGTGACGCTTGAACAGAGACTGAAGGAAGCGCCGAAGGCAGCTGAGTGGTTACCTGGAGGAGGGTTCCAGGCGGATGGAGCAGCAGGTGCAGAGGCCCCGAAGGAGGAACAAGGAGGAACGTGCTCTGAGCGTTTACAAGCCAGGTAGGAAGGCAAGAGAAAGGAGCTGGCGTGGATGCGGATGGGCGGGGAGATGGGACAGGAGTTCAGAGGTGGGATGGGGAGCACAGGTCGCTGAGGGTGGAGTAGGTCCTGGGTAGGACTGTGGACTCTACTCTGAGTGTGATGGAAGTGTTGGGGGTGGGGGGTTAAGTGGGGGAGTGATAGGGGCTGATTTATGTTTCAGAAGGCTCTCTGGCTGCTGGGCCCCAGGTAAGAAGCTGTCAGGAGGCTTTTGCAGTGATTCTGGTGACAAAAGACGGTGGCTTGCTGATGCAGGAGGTGATCACCTCTTAGCAGAAAGCCTAACGTGCAGAGATGCTCATTACATCTTTATGATTTTCATTCACCAGGATCCTGGTCTCTCTCCTTCCTTCCACAACCTGTAAAGATTTGCCTTCAGGCAAATGCATTTACTTTCACACTTACTATTTTTTAAAAAGGATTTTTAACTGTAGTCTTTAACTAGAACTCTAAGAATGTCTTCTTAGAGTCTCCCAATGATAAAACAAGAATGATACCTCAAAAGGATTTCTTAAACATGAAAAATTATGCTTTTGAAATATTCTGCTAATCGAGCCGTTGAGTCTGCCATTTGAAAGAGACCTTTCCTGCCCTATTTTCCTTTTTTAAATAAAAATTAGGTTTTAAAATCACAGCATTACACTTTCTCAATCCTGCCTAAAGCTTTGCAGCCAATGGTCTCTCCTGTGACTCTGGTCCCCCTCCATCTGCAAAGGTCCATTTCCTACGGAGCACAAGCCAGGCTGGTTGTCACCAAAGCTCCATCAGCATCTCGGGTGATGGCCGTGAATAATGCCTGCCCAGCTCTGGAAATCAACTGGGATGTTAAACAGTTGGTTTGCTTTGTCCTTTGCTGTGTGGTTGGTTGTCTCCTTCTTACCTAGGGCCCAGCAGCGAGCAAAGGCAAATCGTCCAGAAGGCACAGAGGTTTCTAACTGGGTAGCTGACAATGTAGAAGTGTGGGTGGTGCAGTCTGAAATGTGAGTGTTGTAGATACACTGATTGTAGTGACCGTCTACTCGTATCACACGTGTTTAACTTGGGGCAGCGGGTTCTCCGATTTAAGTGAACGTGAGGATCATCTGGAGGGTTCGCTAAACCAGGACTTGCTGGGCTCCACCCTCAGAATTTCAAGTTTATTCAGTCTGGGGTGCGATCTGAGAAACTTCTTCAGGTCTCAAAACTCCTAGTGATGCTCTGAAACATGAAGGAGCATCATTTATAAAAGCTGAAGGGTAAAAATGTTAACCTTCTGTAAAAAGGCCACAGCACCTGACTGAGGAAGGTGTGCTGAATACTTTAATTTTATTTATTTTTAGTCTCAAGTATCGTGACTGGGAAAATTGACTTTTAAAACAGGCAAGAGAACGGTTGAGAATTCTAATAGTACTTTTATGAATATATTCACCTTTTTGTTACAAAGTACATTAAAATAATGAGAACATTTGTGAAACCTCTGTGTAGCTCCTAAGAGCTTTGAAGAATTTGATAATAAGCATTTTAACTAAGAAAATAACTTTCTAAACATAAATAGGCTATCAAATTATTTTAGAGCCATAGCTATGGAAATGATATGAAACAACAGGTTTAACAACAATAAACATTTCAATAACATGATAACATGTGACAGCATCTTTAAGTGATTATCATTGTGTGTGTGTACATGCGTGTACATGAACACACATGTAGCATTCTGGGTGTGTAAGCATACTCATAGACATAAAAGCACTCTGATTATAACTTTATTGGGGTAGAGTTACCTATCAGTACTTACTCCTTGCAAATGACAATTCAGTGACTTCAGTAAATTTATGGAACTGTGCAACCATCATCACAAAGCAGTTCTAGAACATTGCCATCACCCCAGGGGGTTCTCTGGTGCCCATCTGCCATCTATGTCACTCCCACTCCCAGTCCTGGGCTGCTTTACACAGTTTCCAAGGGCCTGCCTGCTCTGGATGTTGTGTAGTAATGGAATTGCTCAACGTGTGGTCTTTTGAGTCTGGCTTCTTTCACTTAGCACAATGTTTTGGAGATTCATCCATGTGCCAGACATCAGTAGTTTATTCATTTTTTATCAACAAGTAGTATTCTATTGTATGGATAATGCAATATTTTGTTTGCCCATCACCAACTGATGGGCATTTGGATGGTTTCCAGTCCTGGATCATTATGGGTAATGCTTCTCTATTTGCTTACATGTCTTTGTATACACACACAATTTTTTTTTTTTTTTAAGAAAGTGGATATCAATTATTTTTTTTAAATTTTATTGTTGTTGTATTACATCCATCCTCTTTTTGCTCCCCTCTGTCCCCCTCCCCACCCACCCATTCCCCCCAAAGTCAATCCCACTTGTTGTCCATGTCCGTGGTTCCTTTATACTAGGTTCTTGTCTAAGCTGCTCCCCTTCCTTGCCTCTGCCTCCCCCCTCCCCACAACCCCTTTCCCCCTGACCAC
>PVIW01001852.1:0-192354 GCA_004026585.1 Noctilio leporinus
AGGTGGTATCTTATTGTGGTTTTAATTTGCATCTCTCTGATGACTAGTGATGTTGAGCATTCTTTCATATGCCTCTGGGCCCTTTGTATATCTTCCTCAGTGAGTTGTCTGTTCAGGTCCTTTGCCCATTTTTTAATTGGGCTGTCTGTCTCCCTGGTGTTGAGTCGCATTAGTTCTTTATATATTTTGGAGATCAGACTTTGTTTTTCAAAGATTTTATTTATTATTTCCAGAGAGAAGGTAAGGAAGAGAGGCAGAGAGGGAGAGAGACATCCATGTGTGGTTGCCTTTCACCTGCTTCCAGCTACGGACCTGGCTGGAGACCTGGCTTGCAACCTGGTTATGTGTCCTGGCTGGGAATCAAACCAGCGACCTTTGGGTTTGCAGGCTGATGGCTTACCCACTGTGCCACACAAATGGCCAGCAAAAGGGCCAGCAAAATATTTTTAAAGAGAACCATACCATTAGCTAGGCATAAAAAATAACCTAATAATAATTCCTTAATATTATCTAACAGGCAGTCTGTTTTTAAGTTTCCTGATTGTCTTAAAACAACTCAGAATCCAGATGAGATCCGTACACTGTAAGTGGCTGAGTCCATAAACTCTTCTTTATCTCCTCCTTCCCCTGCAGTTTCCTTGTTGAGTAACCCAGCTCGTGCGTCTGTACAACCTCCCCACCACGCAGCTGACACCACCTCCCACGAACCGTTTCAAGCTCCTCTGCTCACCTGCACCTCGCTGTAGTTGGGGTAGTCAGAGATCAACAATTAGAGTTGGTGGTAGGCAGAGATTTGGTACGATTCTGGCTCTGCTGCTTTAAAATAGTGAGATTGCTTTGTAAATTCTTCTTCCTATAATCAGGGCAGGATTGAAGGCTACATAATTTTGGATGGGCCTTGGGAAGGATTTCTTTTCTTTTGTTTAAAACTAGGTGCCAAAAAAAAACAAAAAACAAAAAAACAAAAACAAACAAACAAACAAAACTAGGTGCCGAATCCCTGCCTGTGTGCTTTGGTCTGCCTTGGTCAGGGGCTAGGAGACCCGTCCCCAGCACCAGCTGTGTGTCTCCTGCCAGGGGCAGAGCTGAAGACCTTCCCTTCATCAAATTAAGGAGTTTTCCCAATTTGTTCTAAGTTCCCTTTCAGCTCAGATGACAATTTTAAGCCTAAACATGTACATTTGTTCAGTTATTTGGGAGATGTTCAAGATACACCCTCTTTTGTATGGTCATTTAACAATAACATCTTTCTTTGTCTTCCCTTCTAGCTATTGTAAACATGTGACAACCTACGAAGAATCAAATTTTTCTCTGAGTTATCAGTTTATACTAAATCTCTTCTCCTTCCTGCTAAGAATAAATGCCTATTTCCTCCATGAAGAAGTGAGCTTAATTGAAAAGAGACTTTTTAAAACAAAATACAATATAGCAAAAAAGAAATCTTCAATATCCAAGAAAGTGAGAAAATGAGAAAAATAAAATGTTTATTGGGAAAATATTATTAGTGACAGTAATTTCAAATTGTAATATAATATTCTAGAGAATTATGGAAAATAGTATTTTTTGCATATATATCCATACATAGATACACCTACATACATATATATGTATCAATTGTGCTTATAAAATTGTATATTGGAAAACAAGTAAGCTTTGGATTTATTTTTTTAATTATAACTATTCTTTGACAATATTAAAACAAGTGTTCTATAAAACAAGTGTATCCAGAAATGTGTATTCATTGTAATTTAGAACTGAATTTGCTTTTTCAACTAGATCACTTCCTTACTCCTTATGCCCCAAAGTAAACCCTAGGTGGATCAAAGATCAAAACACAACAATCTTTTACAAGTATTCCAAGAAAGCAAGTATGAAAGCTTTTGATGATCTTAGAACAGAGAAGGTATTTTTAAACATTCCTGAAAACCAGAAGCCAAAAGTAAAAGACTGACAATGTGACTACAAACTCAAAGGTAAATGAGAAACTAGAAAAAAATATTTGTATCATTTCATAAATGAAGGAATAATTTCTTCATAGATCAATAGCTCTTTTAAAGCAATAGGAAAATGACAAGCTGAACAAGAGATGTGAAAAGACAGCTTTTGAGAAAAGGAAATACAAAGCCCAAGCCAAAAAGACAAGGTAGGATACTCAACCGCACTCAGATAACAGAACCGCCAACTGAAAGAGATGACGCCCCCCGCGGTGGGCTGGCAAAGCTTATTAAGGCGTATGTATGATGCCTGGGGAGGGTATGAGAAAATCCGGCTTTTTAATTCGGTTTGCTTATTTGTGCAACATGCACTTACTGAGTCACTTCTGCGCTCCGGCTCATTCTGGCGCAGGAGACGCTGCTCCGACCAGATCCGGCCCTCAAGGACCCCCGTTGGGTGCGGGCGGAGAGTAAGCGGGTACTTACTGTTTGGGGAACGGCGAGCGCAGCAGCAGCAGCAGCAGCAAGGCAGGAGCCCTGTGCCAGGGGGGCCGTGTTGTGAAAGGACCCCGAGGAGGAGCGGAGCAGAGCCCGAACTGTGAGCTGACAGCGGAGGGGCAGCCCTGCACCCGCAGAGGAGGGCGCTGGGCTGCGGTGGGAGGGTGGGAGGAGGGGGAGCGCTGCGGTCCCCCGAGCAGGGCTGCGGTGGGAAGGGGAGCACACGCAGGGCTGCAAGAGCTTCGGCTGCTGTCCCAAGGGTGTCACCAGAAGCCACTGGGAATGTGAAACAATGGTACGATGCACAGTCTGTCCCGATAGGGTCGTTTGGTGAACAGACTGCAGGGGGAGCGGCCAGCGGGGGCATGGCCGCGGCCGAAGCCGGTGACGCAGGTGCACCAGACGGTGTTCGCTGCAGGCTGCGCTGGAGTGAGGCGAGCCCATCCCGATGCTCCTAAATCAGGGATAAAGGAGGCGTTGGCGACGAGGCTGACTGCGCTAGGATGTCAGGTCCTTGCCAGAAGAGATGTGCAGGTCTCTGGAGAGACAGGAGGTACCAGTTATGAAATGCGGCGGAAGCCGAGTGCGGCAGCGACACGGGTGCGGACAGGCTCCGTGGCGCCCGCAGGAGGAAGGGCGGGCGCCCAGCAGGCTCGCGCCAGCTGGTGCCTGAGCATCGCGCAGGGGCAGGGATCACACGGAGTCTCCTTCCTCAGGAGTGCATGCATCATGGAAAACGCAGGTGTGAAACATTTATTAAGCACCTGTCTTGTATGGAACATTGCATGGGTTTTCTCATGTAATATGGCCAGATAAATCTCTACAACTAACAATTCAAGATTTAGTCACAATAGGTTAAAACAAGCTTTTAAATTTTTTAAATTAGAAAAATTAGATCAGCCCTAGCTGGTGGTACAGTGGACGAGGCACCAGCCTGCGAACCCAAAGGTCGCAGGTTCAATTCCCAGCCAGGGCACAGAACCAGGTTGCAAGCCAGGTCTCCAGCCA
Source organism: Noctilio leporinus (assembly GCA_004026585.1). Lineage (NCBI taxonomy): Eukaryota > Metazoa > Chordata > Mammalia > Chiroptera > Noctilionidae > Noctilio > Noctilio leporinus. The sequence continues at coordinate 3,441 of PVIW01001852.1, forward strand.
GGTCCATAGCTGGAGGCAGGTGAAAGGCAGCCATACATGGATGTCTCTCTCCCTCTCTGCCTCTCTCCCTGTCCTTTTCTCTGAAAATAATAAAACAAAATCTTTAAAAAAAAAAAGTACCAACATGAAAACAACCTTTAAAAATATAGATCTATGAATGCATGAGTTTTTTCCCATGAGAATAGAGAACATTGGTTCAAATGCCTTATTAATCTACAGGGATCTCGCATATATTTTTAACATAGTTTTGTCGTTTTCCCCCTCTCAATCCTTCCAAAAACAAAAACGCAGGTTTCTTTAAGTAGTTTGGTATTCTGTGTTAGACTTAAAAACAAAGGGAGTGTCTTCTACCTGCTGGCCCTGCTGCCCTGCTGGCCCTGCTGGCCCTGGCCCCTTTCCCACCAGGTCAGTCACCATGATTATGGGATATAATGAGGGTGAGTTAGCAGGGCATGAGCCACAGTGCCTTATGGTCCTGAAAGGGGGTGGTGGTGGGGGGACAGGCCTATCATTGCCATACAGACCTGGATTCTTTTAATGCCCAGGAAGGAGGAGAAGCCCAGGGCTGGGGGGCATGCCTATAGTTCTTTGTAATCTCTGGGTTTTATTTTGTTTTTATTTCTTCCATTGGCACAAAGCAACCTAAGGGGAAAAATCAGTACTAATTCACCCCCATACATATTTACACAGAAAGTTATATTGCTTAAAGAAGAGAAAGAGCCTTCTTTCTGAGTCTTTAGGAAACCTTGAATAGAATTCACAAAGGGTGGCAGCTGTAAGAGTTTGGTGAATTATTATGGATTGCAGACTGAAAAGTGTGTACTTTTATCTTGAGTAGGTTGAAGATGACTTTTTCAATGTAAAATGCCTCTGAAAGCTGAGTAAATTCAGTGTGAAAGCCTCTCACAAAATGATTTCAAGAAGCTTAGTTTATGTTTCTCGCCTATTTTGCCCTTGTGAAGTATTTAAGCATAAAGTGATTTTGGTGCCAGACCTGCCTGCTAATACACCACATGTGAGAAGAGCTTACAAAAGAGTTCCTTTATTGACTTTATAAATTAAGAGCCTGGTATTTCAGCTCACTTGGCCCTTTGCCCTTCTGCAATAATTATTTCCTTCTGGAACAATTAATGCATGTTTTATGGATATTTATGTTGAACTGAGTGACTCACAGATATTCCCAAAGGAATTTTAAGTTAAAATATCACTTCAATGTAATTACCTTCTGTCACCATTGCCATCCACATTAATTCAGATTACGTGATTAAGTTAAACATGACCTGCCATGAAAAAGGTGGTCTCTGAATTTTAAAGCTCCCAAGGTGAAGAGTGGGAAGAATGTGTTCTTAACCATTATCAGAGGTTAAAAAAATAGTATTGAACATGTTTACTTATTTTTAACTTTCTCTCCTTTGAAATTCACAGCAGAAAAAAAGCCTCCCCAGAAAGGTCTCCAGTCCCCTTCTGGGGCCTGGGGCGGGGGCTTCCTCCCACTCCCTAGGCCGCTGTCAGTCCTGCCAAAACACTACTTGCACGTGTTTGTGCCTCTCCACTCCTCACTGCCTATCCACAGAGTTTTTGCAGGGACCTGTGTCACAGATGGGGTGATGCTCCTCTGCACTACTGGGGGCTCCCCTGCCCACCCCTCCTCACCAAGGCTTGGGGGTCAGAGTGGGTGGGGTGGCCTCAGAGTCTGCCCTTTACCACATGGCAACCCTACGCCCCCCCACCCTGTGCAGAGAGGGTGGGGCCCCCAGCTTCTCTCTGCAGTCTCCGTTCCCTAGCATTCACACCTGTCTTAGTTGGCATTTCTCAGAGATGACCTAGGCAACCTCAGTGAGCTGAGGGGGGGCCACATCTCAGGCTCCATGGAGAACCCTACATCCAACAGATGTTCAGTTAACTGTCTCTGATGATAGTAACGATGATAAAAGGGGGGAAATTACAAATACTTCCCTACTTATCAGTTGCTGCAGGGCAATGATGGCTATTATTAATACATGAGCTCATTTGTCTGCCTTCCAAAGGTTGGTTGTGATGATCAAACTGGACTACTTTTAAAACAAAAGGGGGAAAATGGGCATAACTTTTGCCCCTGGTATACCTGTTGCTTCCCTGGATACTTGTGCAGCATGCCGGGGACCATCCTGGCACTGGATGTGTATCGCTTCATGTAATCCTCCCAATGATGCTGCAATGTGTCTCTTGTGTCATTTTACAAATAAAAACACAAATAAAGATCTTGAGTCCGAGCAGTCTGGCCCTCCAGCATCTGTGCTTTTCACCAGTTGGCTGCTTCTCCAAGACCTCAACCCCTGCTGATGTCAGTTTGGACCGGAAGAGCTACTCTGAAGAACGCATTAGCCTCTGTACCTGGAGAATGTCCCTGAAGTCCTGGCTGCCACAAACTGTTTTAATTATGTTGACATTAGCTCAATACTTTCGGGATAGACCTTGTAAGTCCTCCCCACCACCCCCAAACCTCCACCCTGACCCCGCTTGTCCTCTGTGCATGCCGCCTCCCATCACAGCGCCATTGGTCTAATCACCCAAAACAGAAATCACCACCCCTGCCCCATCTGCCACCCCCAACATCTCACCCGTCACTCACCCCCTGACAGTCCCACCACCAGGTGCCCCTTTGGCAAGTTCACTCCTCCGCAGGCATGGTCACTGCCCAGCTCGGACCCTGGGTGTCTCCCCACCGCCTGCAGCAGGGGCGCTCTCCTCTCCCAGCGGGGGTCTTGGCTCCTCCCAGTCTTCTCGCAAATAGAGCAAATAGCACCGTGAGGCTCGGAATCCTTCCGCGGCTTCCGGCTGTCAACCCCTCCGCGGCTTCCGGCTGCCAACCCTTCCATGGCTTCCGGCCGCCTTTCCTTCTGCGGCTTCCGGCGGCCAACCCTTCCATGGCTTCCCGCCGCCTTTCCTTCTGCGGCTTCCGGCTGCCAACCCTTCCATGGCTTCCGGCCGCCAACCCTTCCATGGCTTCCGGCCGCCAATTTCGCCAGCTTCCGGCCGCCAACTCCAGCAGCTTCCGGCCGCCAACCCTTCCTCGGCTTCCGGCCGCCAACTTCGGCGCCTTCCGGCCGCCAACCCTTCCTTGGCTTCCGGCCGCCAACTCCAGCGCCTTCCGGCCACCAACTCCGGCGCCTTCCGGCCAGCTGGTGGCGCCGCTCTGTCTGCCGCCCGCAGGGGGCTCCCGATGGCGCCAGGACAGCGCACCCCCAGGGCCTTTGTCGGGGAATGTGGCGCCACCTCCTGCTCCCGCCCTCGGCTGGCGGCGCCCAGCACACGCTCCTCTGGGCGGGCGGGGCCGCTGTGCGCCGGGCGGTCCTGTGTGCGCAGAGTCGCCGCGTGTCGGCCTAGGGACGCGGACGGCGGCCGGGCCTCTGAACGTGCGCCCAGGCTGGCCGGCGAACTTTGAGGTTAGGCAACGTGAGCCCGTACATGAAAAACGGAATTCACAAAGACCGAGCAGCAGGCAACATGCCCGAGACGAAGGGTACCTAGGACCCGTTACACGTGTAGTTTGTAATCATGCGGTTCGTTCCTTCCCACCTACCACGTGGCTCGTGGAAACGGCGGACCTCTGGGCCCTGCATTTCCAATGAGCTGCCCCGCGCGTCGCGCCTTCTCACGATCAGACACAGAAGCTGCTGCGTGTGTGCGTGTGCGTGCACGTGCGTGTGCGCCTTGCCTGTTCCTCTACGTGCTAAAAGTCCTCTGATTTCTAATCCGTGTCTGCACCTGCCGATCTGCATAGTGCGGCCCCGGAGTCCAGCCCCTGGGCATTTTGGAGATGCCCGGGCTTTTGTAAGGCCTGGAGGGCACCTACGTAACGCGTGCGCACCCATCTCCCCATCCAAGGCGGCAGAGCTGCGGTGGCGCCCACGCTCCCTTCCCACCCAACACCCTGCCCCGGGCGTGGAGAAGAGCACCCCCGCAAGCAGGAGGGCTACTCCTGCTGCTTCTCCACCTCGGTGCTGTCGGACAGTTCTGATGTGTCCCTTTCCCTTGTCCACCGCCAGCTTTCCCCTTCCTGGTCCATCCGTGCGAGTACCTCCAAACAGACACAAAAAGCGAATCAAAAAGTACTCGGATTCCAAGTAGAGGAGAGTCTCAGCTGGGGAAGGGTGGCAGTGATGAAGCGTCTGTTTGGGACAAGTGATTTAAATCCCTCTTCACTGGTTTCCTGTCTGTAAGGTGAGGATAACAAGCTTACACGGATGTTATTTTATAATGAAGACGTTTCGCCACCAGTAACCTCCATTGGAGAGTGAAATCCCTGCACGGAGCCGGGCCTCCCCGCTGGCCCGCGCCCCTCGGGTGTTTTCCTGAAGGGCGGTGGTGGCCTCGCCCGCTTGTGTCACAGGCAGGTTACCGCCGCAGCGCAGGGCCAAGGGCTTTCTGGCAGCTCTGTTGCAACTGGGGAGCCTTCCCCAAATGATCGATTGACAGGGGAGCCGCCGGAAAGGAATGTGAGAGAGCTGGTGCCTGCAAGGGGGTGCCGCCCCCTGACACCGCTTCTTCTGCCTCCATGCGAAACCAGGGACCTTCTGGATTGCATCCCAGGTCCTCAATAAGCCTCACCCGACACCGCGCGTGACCTGGTGTGACAGCAGGCGTGGTGGGGAGGGGACGAGGCCTTCACCAGCGAGGGCCTGTGCGACAGCCCGCTAGAGACCCCGGGCAATGGAGCCCATGCGCAGGCACATGGATGCCAGCCTCTGCAATTGAGAATCAATTCAGAGAGCGATCAACTGCGGTTTCCCAAGGTAGATGTTGTCACTAGGAAGCCCCAGCGCTGGCTCTGCCGCATTTAAAGCGTCCAGGCTGCTCTAAGGGGCCACAGGTTACAGCCAGGATGTCAGGCAGAAATAGGCACGTGCAGCCCAACCTTCAGGTAAGTGTGGGATTCCTAACCAAGAGTCTGGGTTGATGTCTTGAATTTACCAACTATGACACTAGGGCTACATCACTGGTCTCTCCCAGCCTCGATGTTTCACCTACAGGATGGGTGTAACGCTGTCTACTACCAAGGGTTGTTTTAAGAATCAAAGGAGCTCGGATAGGTCATTATCATCCTAAAGAACAATTGTCAATCCTCTATAAATACACTTGTCCCTATACTAGATGAGGGGTTTTTTAAATAGGAGATATAGTTTTGGTTCCTTAAAGAAAAATGGAAAGGCGAAGCATTTAATATTTATTGAGTTCCAATTAGTCTAGCATTGTTGGGGGCCTTTCATGAAACCAAACCAAACAAACAAATTTATTGGCAATAGGAATTATTCTCCTATAGCTCCCCGTTGAGGAAACTGAGGCTCAGCGATGAAGTAACTTTCTGAGTCACGGAGCTGGGCGGCAAGGGCGGAGGCGCACTCTCCCTTCCCACCCCACTTCTCCAGAGTGGAGGACTTTCCTCTGACAGCTGGCACTGGCAGGCAGGCCAGGCCCCCTGGCTCTGCTGAGCGGGGCGGGCCAGCCGTGGCTGTCAGGCGTGCAGACTGCTATTATGTTGAGGCCCCTTCAATACTGGCTGTTTCATCAGGGTGAGGTCCCTGTAAATGGCTCGTCAGGTTAGGGTTAGGTCACCTGGCCAACCCATGAGCACTTGGAGACATCGGACAGGTTCCTGCCCTCCTAATCTCTAAAGAGGCGGGAGGCCACCTGCAGTGTGAGATTCAACTCCACTATCCTAGTCAACACCCCACCACTTGATATTGGGTTCCTTGTTTACAGGTAAGAAAAGGGAAGACTGGCAGCGAAGCACACTGCTTCACGTAAAAATAGCAGGCAGAGCCCTGGCTGGTGGCTCAGTAGATAAGGCGCCAGACTGCGAACCCAAAGGTCACTGGTTCGATTCCCAGCCAGGGCACATAACCAGGTTGCAAGCCAGGTCTCCAGCCAGGTCCCCAGCTGGAGGCAGGTGAAAGGCAACCATACATTGATGCCTCTCTCCTTCTCTTCCTCCCTCTCTGCCCTTCCCCCTGAAAATAATAAATAAAATTAAAATTAAAAAAATCAGGCAGAGCTGAGCTTGGCCTTCAGACCTGACTGACTTCAAGTCATTCTCTCAAACTCCTGCAGAACTAAATTACTTAAAAGGCAGAGCCACTTGTGAAGGGGGTTTGATAAAGGGCCAGCAGGGTCTGGGGGAGTCATTGAAAAGGGGGTGTTCCTGGAGGAGGCACCATGGCAAGCTGGACGTGTAGGAAGGTGCAGGAGGGGGGCCAGCAGAGAGGAGGGATGGCATAGGCAGCCAGGGGCTGAGGCCGCAGGATGGACTCAGGGGACCCTGTTACAGAGTCTGGAGGGTTGGGGGCTTTTCACTGGAGATACATGTTGGGACCCGATGGAGAAGGGGCTTGGACGCCATTTTAGTCGGTAGACTGTGGGTAGTTAAGATCGAACTACTCTTGGCAGACATTCTTGGATACTGGACCTGGAAGAGGCCCAATGACTTGTCCAATCTCCTCCTTATGAGGCCCAGAGAGAAGTGACTCCACTGTGGTCACCCTGTGGGTCCGTGGAACTGGGCTGGAACCAGGTCTGTGTCCCTGCTTACCCCCTTGCCTCTTCATTCTACAGGCTGTAGGACCACTTGGTCCCTACTGGAGAGACTTCCAGTCATTCACACTGTGGTGAGGGGTGGCCCTTCAGGCAACCCCACACTCCTTCCCCTTTGGTAGGAGTCTGAGTGGGGCCACCTGGCGGGAAACCACGCGGTGAGATCTGTGAAAACCGCCGTTGGGCGTACCTTCCTCACAGCAGCGCCAGTTCTAGGGGTTGTCCTATGGCCACCGTCCATCCGTGGGCAAAGTGCACAGTTAGGGGGGTCTGCTGCAGGATGTTTGTAATTACAGAAAACTGGGAGAAGCATCCTCGCTGCTCACCAATGGTCTTGTTAAATTGTCGTACATCAATACAAAGAAATGGCAGGCAGCCGTTTTTTGTTGTTGTTGTTTTTTAAGATTTTCATTATTTTTAGAAAGAGGGGAAGGGGAGAGAGGCAGAGAGGGAGAAAGACGTCAATGTATGGTTGCGTTTCACCTGCCTCCAGCCACAGACCTGACTGGAGACCTGGTTTGCAACCTGGTTATGTTGCCCTGGCTGGGGAATCGAACCTGCAACCTTTGGGTTCGCAGGCCGGCGCCTTAACCACTGTGCTACCAGCCAGGGCTGTGCAGCCGTTTTTAAGTGCAGTAGATGTCCTTGCGCTGACATGGAAAATGTTTAAGACCTAGGAAACAAAACCAGCAAGCTGAGGAGAAGAAGATGCACTGTTTGAATCCCATTTGTGTAAGAAAATAAAACATATGATGCTTGTAGATACGTAGGAAATACATGGAAAGACACAAAAATTGTTAACAGCCATTGTCTTGGGAGGGGAGGGTGGAGGACAGATGAACTCTGCTCTGAATCTGGTGTGTGTTTGAATCTCTTGATTTCCTGACTTTCTCTTCTCTTTACTTCTTCCTCTCTCTTTTTGCCTCTTAAAAAAAAATAAAACTATGAGTACGTATTATTTTTATAATTTTTAAAATAGTAAAAAATAAAGAATATATTGCCAACAACTCATAGGCATGGATTTTAATTTCTGTTTTAGAGAACACTCAGAGACTCTCTAAATAAGCTTATATTCACCTTTACAAGATAGAATGTTTAAAAAAAATTTTTTTTTATTAACCCATGTAAAATCTAATAACCTTGGGTCCTTATGGCTCTTGATTTTGGTTTTATGGTTTGATAGTTATTCATTCATCCCCTATGTATTTCGTGCCTACTGTGTATCGGGCATGAGGTCATTGTTCTTCTGTGGCAAGAAGGTCATGTAAATTACTCCCAGACATGGTTCAGAAGGGAGGAAGGAGACAGGGGCAGAACAGATGCCTGCAGAGATGTACCCACTCAACAGACACATACAGGACATTTTCTGCACGTGTACCCTGAAACCGAGACAGTGACATGAAAGCCATACAATCCCTGCCATCTCTTGACAAGCTCCCTAGGGTGGAGACAGACACAGAAAATCGCGTGTCACCAACAGGATGTGATATAAAGGTGGAACACGTAGGACACTCCAGCCAGTCTAGAGGGTCAGGAGGGCCACCTGGGGGAACAGGGAGCCCCGCTGAGTCCAGAGGGTTGAACGGAACCTGAGGAGCAGGAAGAGGAAGAGTGGGGGAGTGGGGTGGGGAGCTTCTCAGCCCTGAGCAGCTCCAAGGAGCAGAATTGCAAAAGGGCAGATTGAGCTGTTCATTCACAGGCCCTGCTAAGGCGAATGCACCTTATCTTGAGTGCCATAGGGTGACATGACCTAAAAGGTGGGATTTTGGAAGGTTACTCTGGGCATACCTAGAGATGGGCTGGAAGGAAAGCGACATCGTTGCCACTTGAGTGACTTGAGCTGGATCTCTGAGCCACCTGTACTATTAGTTACTTAATATTATTTTAAAAGAGAACATTCACAAATTGAACACTTAAACAAACAGAAAAAGCAGTGAATAAGGAAAAGCACAAGCTCTGTGCTCCCACACTGTACCCAGGCTTCAGGGTAGGAGCTGAAACCTGACAGTGACACGGGTCTGCGGCTGCTGATTTAGGTCCCAAGGGACCTGGCGGACAGGGACCTGGGAACTGTCAGGGGTCGATGAGGGACAGTTGGAGCTGGACAAAGACCCCACCCACCTCCATGTTGTTAAACCCTCATCTCAGTTGACCTCTGGGCAGCACGTGACCTGCTGACCACACCTGCCTTCTGCCTGGCTTTCTTCTCTCAGACCCATAGGCAACTGTTTACTGATACATCCACTTGGATCACTAATAAAAATCCCGAATTTATGTCCAAAATGGGACTCCGGACTGCCCCTTGCCCTGCACCTTCAGTCTCCAGTCTCAATGACGGCAGATCGTTCCTTCCAGCTTTCAGCTGAAAACCATCTAGTTGCCCTGACTCTTGTTTTTCTCTCACTCCACATCCAATTTTCAGGGTATCTTGTGGGTTCTACCTTCAGAAGAGATCCCGGGCTTGACCACTTCTCTCCACCCCATGTTCCCACCCGAGGACAAGTTAGGGTTATCTTTGGCCTTTGTCCGCCCACCACCCAGCAGCCAGACTATGTAAAACATGAGAGCACGTCCCTGCCTGGATCTGGACCCGCCAGCGCTTCCCCACCTCACTCAGTAAACCCCTGAGTCCTCACACAGGCCCACGGGCCTCTGCCTAGACTGGCCTCCCCCTCCCTGGAGGCCGCTCTTCCTCAAGCTCCTAAGCCCGACTCTGGCCCAAGCTTCCCAGCTGCCTGCTCTGCTTTGTTTTTCTCCTACAAGACTTGCCGCTCTCCAACATACCATGTAATTGCCTTTTTTTCATGGTCTGGTACCCCAAGTAGGATGCTGGAGGAAGGCAGGGATTTTGTTGGTTTTGTCCAGGGCCTTACCCCCAGCATCTAGGTCAGTGCCCGGCACATAGTAGGTCTGTTCTTAACTATTTGTTGAATGCATGGGCAGACCTGGGTAAGAAGCAATGTATCCTCAGGAAGGAAACGCGGCCTGGGGTGGGGGTGGAAATGGATGGAGGCCCGGGGAGCCAAGAATGATGGCACCAGGGCTGCTGGAAGGAGCGGAGGGGTAGGAGAGGCTGAGCCCAAGGGTGGCTCCCTGGAGGGGAGGCGAGTGCGGGGTGGCGAGGTCGAAACTCAGGTGGGGGTTCTGGCGGCCAAGGGGTGGGCAGGGGTTAGAAGTGGACACTAGTTGGGGCCAGATGAAGGGGACCCCACCCCGCAGGGACCCACCCTGGCCTCAAGCTGGAGGGGAAACATGTATTAGGACACTGCAGCATTGTCCAGGGACTGTCACGCCGTGTACCGCAGGAGGTAGCGGAGCGAGAGGCTGGAAGGCCGGACACCTGCGGCGCGCGAGGCGAGGCGAGGCGGGCTTTCTCGGATGAAAAGCCAGCGGCCTCCTAAGTTAAGTGCACGCGGACTGAGAGGTGACCGGGCAGCAGGCGCTACGGTGCGCGAGGCGGGCAGCGGCTGCGCGTGGGGCGGCTGCGTCCCGGGCAGCGGGCGGAGGGCAGGTCGGGCGGCGGCGGGAGAAAAGCGCCCTGCGCCCGGGACGGCGGCCCGAGGCACCGCGCACCCCGGAGGTGGGCGGCGGGGGGCGCGCAGCGGCGCAGAGCCCGGGCCCCGCCGCCCGCGGGGGGCGCACGGAGGCCGGCGGAGGGGCGGCAGGTGCGCGCCGGGAGCGGGCGACCACGCCGCGCGTCCGGGCGAGAGGCCACCGGCGCCGGGCGCGCCCCTCCGACGCGCCTGCCCCCGCCCGGCTGCTCGGTCCCGTCGCCCGCGTCCCGGGGCCCCCGCGCGCCCGCCAATCAGGCGGCACCGCCCCCGGCCCTGCCCCGAGGCCCCGCCCCGAGCCGGCGCCCCGCCAGCCAATGGGCGGCCGAGCCCGGGCACCCAGTGCGCGCAGCCCGCGCCGACCCGCTCAGAGCCAGAAAAGCGAACCCAACCCGTCGGGGCCGCCGCTCCGGACCCGCCGCCGCCGCCGCCGCCTCCCCCCGGATCGGGTGTACTGTCCCAACCCGAAAGTCCAGTTCTGCGGCCCGCAGCGGCGGGCGAGCGAGCGCGATGACACAGGAGTACGACAAGTGAGTGGGGCGCCGCGCGCGAGTCCGGCCGGGCTGCCCCGAGCGGCCGCTGCCCGCCGGGCGGCCGCACCTGCAGCGAGGCCGGGCGGAGCGGGCGGGCGGGGCCGGGCGGACGCGGTGCGGAGCCAGCGGGGGTCGCGCATCCTGCCGTGTGCTCTCTGCCCCTCGGCGCTCCCCCGCCTGGGTGCCGCCGGAGCCCTTGGGGGGGGCCTTTGCCTTCGGGACTGGACTCCGTAGAGGTGCCCCCCCCGCCCCCGCCTTAGAGTCCTCGCCACGGGGACCGCCTCCGGGCACGCGGCACCTCTGCTCCTGGGTGGCCCGGGCGCGCCGAAGAAGATTCGGGACGCCCCTCCGGGGCTGCGGCTCTAACGCGCGGACCGCCCCCCTCCCGGGTCGCGGCCCGTCGCGGTGCCCCGCGGAGCCCGGGAGCGCCTGGCCATGCGCCCTGCGGCGGGACCGGGAGAGGTTTCCAGGTAATCTCGCCGCCCCTCCGCGTCGCCCGGCCGCCCGGGAGAACCTCGGAAAGCACAGATCTTGAGGAAAGGTGAAGCGCTGCGGGGTCCCCGCGTTGCTGGCCCCGGGCCGGCGGCGGGAGTGGGAAGATCGCGGTAGGAGTTACTTTGCCAGTTGCATCACTGATGGTAATTACAACTACTGTAATTACACACGCTCAGAATATCTACCGGACGAAACTTCGAAATCGAGGCGATACTCTCGAAAGTACCGGATTAATAATGGGCTTTTTGGAGTTTGGGGTTATAAAGAAACGTTTTGACGAAGGTGAGGTGGCAACGGGAGGCGTCAACACCAGGGGCACCGGGTGAGCGGTAGTTCTGGATTTTCTTGGCCGCCATCCTGTGCCTAGAGAACCGTTCAAGAGTTAAAAATGTACTTAAAAAAAAAGTAAGTCGCACCAAACCAAATGAGTATAATTCAGCTGAGTACGTGTGGCAGCTGAGTACGGGGTGGGGGTGGGGGGTGGAGCAGGGCCCCCTCCCAGTTTTACAGTTGTTTTCGAAGGATCGTTTTGCGTGCCCGCCCCTTTCTGGATGAGTAGATTAGATGGGACCCGCGGAATAGGTTAATCTTCCCTTGTAGAAGATGGGTCCCAATGATCTCTTGACCAGAGGTCTTCCGCGAGTCTCGGAGAGACCACTGGGAGGCCCCCAAGGCAGTGATGGGCGCTTAGGGACTAGCAGCCGCCTGCCCTGGCCGGAAGTAGATGACGGCAGCTGTTTATGAGTTTATTTCTCAGACGTACAGTTTAGATAAGGCAAATTTCCAAACCTAAAATTTTGGCCTTAGGCACGCTTTGGAAATTTAAGGCACCTGTCAGGGTGATTACTAACAAAATGATTGGCAAAAAAAAAAAAAAAAATTTTTTTTTTTTTGGTCACTTCTACTAATTTGGGCTAGGCGTGGGAGAAGGGAAGCCAAGAGACTAGCATTATGGGAGTTAAATGAGCCAAGTGCTGTCATGATCTTTTGGAAGCAGCTATTACAGTATTAATAATAGCTTAGCCACCCACCAATAAACCACCCAAAGGGACCTGCCACTGGTGCAGACGCTGCTCCACTCTGTTCCTGGTGGGGCAGGGAGGGCCCTCGGTGTTTATCTTGATGTATTTCTTAAGTTTGAGATTTGTGTAACTAGTTTTCATTTTTAAACAAACTGTCTCTTTTGAGCAGCCCATTGTGTTTGCTTTGGGTTAGCATAGTACACTACCTCAAGACTCCTTTTCTACCAGATATAAACTCCTACAGCCTTATGCCTAGACACGAGTAGCACTGGCTTCAAGAGAAGACGGAATTTTGACGGAGGGTGAATTAAGTTGTTGGATTCCCCCACTTCCCTTTACAAAGATGTTCTCCATTTTTAAAAATCTGTTTTTAAAGGGCCTGGGTGACTGCCAAACCCTAACCTTTGCTGATTACTTGAAAAGATAATCAGTCTTTCTACATTCACTTTTAGAGCAGGTAGGTCACCTTTAGGCGATTTACATATTTCATTCTGTGTGTTGCAATGAGAACTGATCCTTAAATTGGCTTGTTAGAATCGTGATAATTCAGAGTAGTTCTGAACATTAAAATGTCTTTCCTTAAAAGAAAAACTACTGCTTCACTTTGCTGGAGTTGGTGTTCCACTTTTTCTTTTTATTGACTTATTAAATAGTACCAACTGAACAGTTGCGGAAACTGTTTACATTTCAAGTTTTGGAATCAGCCATGTTTGCTTTAATCTTTTAAATCAAATCTTCTGTAAGAGCTTACAAAGATCCACGTTGATTTTTCTGGATTTTCCCCTCCAAAGGACAGTGTTAAAATGAAACAGTTGTTGCCCAGTGTGGAAAACTGGTCAAGATTTTATAAAACAGAGTCTCCCCTCCTATTTTTCTGGAAAATCTTTTTGTTTAGTGGCTTCACTTATTGTTACAGATTCTTACGTGCTTATCTCTTAGATAAACAGTCCCCTCCCTTTCCAGAAAATTATGCCTGCTGATTGACATATGGCCCCTCTTTGGCCACATTCCATGCCCAATCTGCTGGTAATCAGTAGAATATTCTAACTCTCTCGTGTACCCTGGAGGAATAAACGAAGTATTCCTTTTTCTTTCCACCTTCTCTCCTCTCCCCTGTCGTGGATGCCAGAGAGTTTCGAAGGCATAGCATCAGCGGGAGAAAAAGGGAAGTGGCATGTAGCAGCTGATTGGCTGAACCAGAGATGCTCTTTATGAGGATACAGTCCTGATTAAAAAAAAGAAAGAAAGAAAGAAAAAAAGAAAGAGGATACTGTCCTGATTGCGTTTGTCTGAAGAGACTAAAAGTGCTGTTTTGCCTTCCTTTGTCCTTGTGTTTGCTTATCTGAAGTGTTTGAATAGCCTGAATTTTCTTGGAGTGTTTTTTAAAAAAGATTTTATTTATTATTTTTAGAGAGAGGGGAAAAGAGAGAGGGAGAGAATCATCCATGTAAGGTTGCCTTTCACCTGCCTCCAGCAACGGACCTGGCTGGAGACCTGGCTTGCAACCTGGTTATGTGCCCTGACTGGGGATCGAACCAGCGACTTTTGGGTTTGCAGGCTGGCGCCTTATTCACTGTGCTACCAGCCAGGACTGGAGTGCTGTGTTTTTGTTTTTGTTTTTCCTGACCAATAGTACATCCTGGGTTCTAGGGGTACTTTAGCTGCAGATGTCCTGGCTGCCTAAATACCTTGTATTTTACTGGGTAACCCCCAACTACGATGAGGTTGTCTTCCGGTCCTAGTTTCATTTACTTTATAGCATCATTGGGGGAACAACGGACAGGTTTATCGGAACATCATGAATTGGTTGTTTGGTTCTTTAAAAATCAGCTGATAATGCCTTGCGGTGGAAACGTGTAACACGTATGTTTTTCATTTCTCTGAAGCAAACGGCCAGTGTTGGTTCTTCAGAATGAAGCGCTTTATCCACAGCGGCGCTCCTACACCAGTGAGGATGAAGCCTGGAAGTCCTTCCTGGAAAACCCTCTCACGGCAGCGACCAAGGCCATGATGAGCATCAACGGTGACGAGGACAGCGCAGCCGCGCTGGGCCTCCTCTATGACTATTACAAGGTAGGCCCGCCGGCTCCCCCAGGCCCCACGCACTGCATTCAACGGGACGCAAAACAGTCATTTGCCGGCAGAATGTCATGCAAGTTGCTTGTGTAGTGACGCTGATCGTTTAATGAGTACTTTGAATGACTGTGGTTCAGAGCTGCAAAGTCTGCGATCGTAGACTCGAAGGGTTGTTTCTCAAACGTGTGAGGGAGCCGGCTGCTCATGCTGGGCCGCGTGGAAGGTGCAGCTGCCATAAAAGAGGCTGGTGGGTGAGATGGATCGAACCTTCACGCAGGGCAGGTCCTCGTGCCTCCAGGGCGGCCGTGTTCGGTCCTGTGTCTCCCCAGGGATTTCCTTTTCCCTAAATGATAGTACAGAGCCTTTGATTTGGTTTGACTGTAAAACTCAGGAAACACAAACCATGTTTTTGATCTTGGACTTACTCATTCTGCGATGAAGATCTCATTTTGTTGCCTGTTTCTCGAGATTTGGGTGGGTCTTAGTCAGTCTCTCCTCTGCCTGGAGTCTTACGTGATGTTCTTGGATACGACACCACTGGTTTGTGTCATCATCGTTGTCCTAGTCACCCCAGCTCCCGTGTACTGACACCCTGTGCCACACTGGATGTGGTCGGTGTGTGTGTGACCTCCGACGCCTCCGGGTCCCTGCACAGTTGGTAGTATTGTCTCTTGTTTGCAGATGAGAAAAATGAAGTTCTCTGGCCACGCAGCGAGTGTGTGTTGCAGCCTGGGTTTTAGACCCCGCCTGGGCCATCTCATCGCCTTGGCTGGGCCAGGTGTCCCCTGGGGCATGTGCTTCGCTCCCCAGGCCAGCTCCTCTTTCTCTGCAGCGGCGGCTGCGGGAGGATGGCACCATCGTCCAGTTTATTTTTGCTACCTTTCTGTTTTTGAAACTTCCAAACCTATAGGAGACTTAAAATAACAGGATCGTTCACTCCTTAATCCTTTCACCTAGGTTGACCAACGGCCTGCTTTGTGTCTTCTTCTGGTCCTATATTCTTTCCTGAACACAGGAGATGCGGAGGGAAGCAAAAAGCAAAGAAGATAGTTTGACTGTCAAAGTTAGAGTGGTCCCTAGACCAAAGGTTTACCTGTTTTTTGATGGGAGGTCATGGGGTCAGCTTGTGTTTCAGAGAGGGAGGTAAATAGATTTTTCCTCTGAATATAAATGGAAACTTACATAGTAGCTAATGACGCTGGAAGAAGCCCTTGCCTGGGAAGTATAACCACTAACGTCCCTTTGAAGTGGAACTTATACAATCTGTTCTTTTTACGGCCCCTTTTATTAACTCGGTGTAAAAACCCTAAGTTCCTAAGTATTAATTATGAAGCTTGAAGTGAAATATTTGTAACTGAAACGTTGGCGAGGGGGAGAAAACCAACAAGGTTAGCGCCCGAAAGACTGACGTAATCACGCTAATTGCAGCGGCCGCGCGTGCTTTGAACAAAGGGTCCTAGAGGTGTCCCGCATCGTGGGGAGGGACGCATTTTCGTGCCTGTTCAATAGGGGCCATGATCTTAGCAGTGCTCTGTGTCAAGCTTCTTTTGACAGGTGGATGGGTTTTGTTCATTGGTTGGTTGGTTTTTAAGTGACCTAACTTACTTGCTTTAGGTTTTTAGGTGCAACCCTCGGCCATTTTTACATAATAACTTTAGTAAAGCTTTAAAAGCACAGATTGATACATGAAGCAGTACTTTTCGTCTCTCGGGGTGAAGTAAGGATGTAGGAACAGGAGGGTGAGCTGAGAACGGGCTCAGCTGGCCTGAGGCCTGCAGCCAGGTCGGCCTGCTCTCTCCTCTCCGGCCGAGAAGAGCAGAGTCAGAAAAGCATAGAGCGAGCAGAATCGGACTTGTCCTTTGCGTTCCAGACCACGTGGATCCCCGAGTATCTAAAGAAACACATCACCTGAAACCAGCCTTTGGTTTCCCAGGCCCGATCGCATTGCACCTGAGGGGAGGGGTAGCCAAGAGGAGGGTGGGGAAGCAGGGAGAGCCCAGCGTGTGGTCAGTGGCTTCTTGCCCACTGTGTTCTGTAGATGAATGGGCAGAGCCGGACCAGAGGCATTTCCTGTAAGACACGAAACCCAGACCCAGGGACAGTAGATTCGTGATCCACGGATGCCCTGAGTTTATTTGGCACCTGAGGGATACGTGTCCACTTGGTGACCAGGCCACCAGGTCTTGAGACCAGACGCTGCCTCATTGACCCTGCTCCCCAGGCCTGGTGTTTGGGGCTTTGAGTAGCTGACCTAACTGACAACGCGACCGAAGGGTGGAGTGCGGCAGCTGCCCTGCGCTGAGTAAGGACTAAACCGCCACCGTGTGTGTTCATGTTGAAGGTCCCCAGAGACAGAAGGTCAGCAGCAGCAAAGGGCGAGGTGGAGCACCCAGAGGCGGATCACAGCAAAAGGTAAGGTCCAAAGTCGGGCGGGGAACAGTTCTCTGGAGGAGCGCCCGGTGTCGGGAGCGCGGTCTGTCTGTTCCGATGAGGAAGCGCGAGGGGAGAGGCAAGCGGGGCCCTGGATCTCTAGGTGCAGACGTCCTAGTCGGCTTTGCCTCTACCGACTGCTGCTGCCGCTCCGAAAAGTCACCCGATCCTTTGGACGAGTCGCCTTTTCCGGACAACAAAACAACTTTCTCCTTCTCCAGAGGGGTGTTTCTAGTAGTAACATAAGGGTTTGCTTATTTGTTTTTGATGTCCTTTTAGGGAGGATGTGGCTTAAGGCGGTGGCTGGGGTCCGTGAAGAAATATTGAGCCCTGACTGGTGCGGCTCAGTGGATTGAGCGCCAGCCTGTGAACCGAAGGGTCGCGGGTTCAACTCCCAGGCAGGGCACAGGCCTGGGTCGTGGACCAGGTGCCCCGTTGACAGATCGTGAGAGGCAACCACATGTGGATGTTTCTCTTCCTCTCTTTTTCCCTCCCTTCCCCTCTATCTAAAAATAAATAAATTAAATCTTTTTAAAAAATGGAGTAAAGTAAATTCAGCTGTATTCCAAATTCCTGTTGAAGTTATTTTTTTAATATTTCAGGTTAATGCTTTCAGAAAATAAATGAAGGCTTAAAAAGAGTTTAAAATGCATGTTTTTTGTTTTTTTTTTTAATTTTTTAAATTACTTTTCAGAGAGAGGGGAAGGGAGGGAGGCAGAGAGGGAGAGAAATATCCATGTATGGTTGCCCTTTACCTGCCTCCAGCTACAGATCTGGCTGGAGACCTGGCTTGCAACCTGGTTATGTGCCCTGGCTGGGAATCGAACCAGCGACCTTTGGATTCACAGGCGGGTGACTT
Source organism: Noctilio leporinus (assembly GCA_004026585.1). NCBI lineage: Eukaryota > Metazoa > Chordata > Mammalia > Chiroptera > Noctilionidae > Noctilio > Noctilio leporinus. The sequence continues at coordinate 20,977 of PVIW01001852.1, forward strand.
ATCCACTGTGCCACCAGCCAGGATAAAATGCATCTTTAAATGTTCCCTGTGTTCGGTTAATAATAAAGGAATAAAACGTTTTTAAGGAAAGAATGCTCGCCCAGAACCCCACTCTCCTGCCCGGAGTTTATTCCCTCTGGGCCTGCGGTGGTGGTTGTCTTCGCAGAGAGGACCTGGCAGTAGGCCTCCCGACTCAGTGTGCTCCATCAGTGTTTTCCATCATTGCTGTTTTCATCTTCAAAAGCTGCCCTTTGGCAAAGGGCTCGTTGCGTTTATTTTCTACTTTTTATTATGGAAATTTCAACCATAGCAAAGTAGAGAAATAATACAAACCCACATGTACCATTGGCAGCATCAACCATTACCTGCATAATTCCTCTTGTCTGGTCTGTTCTTCCTCCTTCAACTTTTAAATTCATGTCTTTTAAATAGAACTTTTTAAAAAAGATTTTATTTATTTATTGTTTAAAAGGAATAGAAGGGAAAAAGAAAGAGGTAGAGAAACTTCGATGGGTTGCCTCTCACACCTTCCCAACTGGGGTCCTGGCCCGCAACCCAGTCTTGTGCCCTGACTGGGAATTGAACCGGCGACCCTTTGGTTCACAGGCTCAATCTACTGAGCCAGGCAGGGCTAAATTAACTTCTTAAAACTTATTTTTGCTGGAGTATTTTATTTTCTATTTTTATTTGTTTTGAGTTGTTGGTAAGCATTTCTTTGGGCTAAATGATGACATATGTTGGGAATCAAGATCTCAGGTACTCCCTGGAGGACTTTAAACAAAAAACAACTATACTTAACACTAAGGCTGCACAGCATCTGTTTTTTCACTACTATGAAGCCTTAATAACCCATTTCCTAGATACTTTTTAAAAATATTTTATGTATTTATTTTTAGAAAGGGGGATAGGAAGGAGAAAGAGGGAGAGAAGCATCAATGTGTGATTGCCTCTCACACACCCCCAGCTTGGGTGCTGGCCTGCAACCCAGGCACGTGCCCTGACGGGGAACTGAACTGGTGACTCTCTGGTTTGCAGGTCGGTGCTCAATCCACTGAGCCACACCAGCCAGAGCAATTTTCTTTTTTAAAATTTTCTATTTCCTTAGGAAAAATTACTGGGTGTGAATTTGTAGTTGAAGGTGTGACATTTTACTGATCTTGAAATGTATAAAGTTGCCAAATTAGTTTTTTTTTTTCTTAAAGATATGAGCCTATATCATCTGAGGTAGCTTTGAAAACGTTATTAATTTTACCTTAGGCTAGAAATCATCTTCTATTGCCCAGGATATTTATTAAAGCAAAATAATTTTATGCAAACGTATCTGCTGGTGCAGTGTAACCATAGCTTTTGATTTGGTGAAAGAGAAAGCCAAATAAGCATAGATACCAGGAACAGTGGTGGTCAAGTACCAATAATAGTTCGTACTCCTTGAACCCTGTGGGCCAGGCATTGTCATGCACACTTTAGTATGTTGGCTCATTTATCACCATCGGAACCTTGTGAGGACAGACACCATTAATATCCCCACTTGATAGCTGAGCACGTGGTTCCTAAGAGATGGAGTAACTTGCTCAAGGTGATGCAGAATTGGAACCAAGGCAGCCTGGCTTCAGTCTGCACATGAGCCCCCTGCCTGGGCCGAGCCAGCTAACCCTGTGTGGAGCTCCAGGGTGCTGGTCGAGTTTGTCACGTTACTAGAATTACTGCAAGTAAAATGTAACAGGAGCGCTCTGCGTTCTCAGGATTGAAATGAAACGTGACTCAATGCTCCTGGATGGTACCCGACCTGTCGCTACGAAGTCTTTTCATTCTTCGGTGCTGGGCCGGTGTGTCCCTCCCCGTGGATTTAGTTCCCACCGAGTGTATTATCATCGCCCGGGCCCCCAGTGCCACTACAGAAATAAAAGCTGTTGCCCTGGCTGGGTGGCTTAGTTGTTTATGGCATTGTCCTGCACTCAAAGGTCACGGGTTCGATTCCCAGTCAGGACACCTACTTCGGTCGCGGGTTTGATCCCTGGTCAGGGAGCGAGTGTACAGGGGCAACCGCTGGATGTTTCTCTCTCTCCCCGCCTCCCTCTTCCTCTGAGTGCAATGGGCGTATCTTTGGGTGAGGATTAAAAGAAAAAGGCCAAAGACCTGTATCGGCGTTGACACGGTTTTATTTCTTTTTCCTGAAGAAGCAGCATGCCCAGCGTGACCGAGCAGCCCCTCATTTCCGCGGGGGAGAACAGAGTGCAGGTGCTGAAAAACGTGCCCTTTAACATTGTCCTTCCCCACGGCAACCAGCTGGGCGTCGACAAGAGGAGCCACCTGACCGTTCCTGACACCACAGTCACGGTCTCCATAGCCACCATGCCTACCCACTCCATCAAGACAGAAACCCCGCCCCACAGCTTTGTGGGGCTCCCCCCGGCGGTGTACCACCCGGAGCCCCCGGAGCGAGTGGTGGTGTTCGACCGGAACCTGAGCGCCGACCAGTTCAGCGCTGCCCCCCAACCCCCGAACGCTCAGCGGCGGACCCCGGACTCGACCTTCTCGGAGACCTTCAAGGAGGGCGTGCAGGAGGTACAGGGGTGCAGCGTCCTGCGTGGGCCCCGCGCGTCTGCATGAGGGCTGGGTTCCACCCCGTCCCTGTTACGCAAGCCTGAAACTCAGCCTGAAACGAATGGATGAGGAACAAAAGTGGGATTTTTTTAGCGAGAACAGACCCCTGGGTGTAAATTGTAAGCTAAACCCCTAAAAGCAGACATTACTGTCAAGGGCACATGGCCAGCCTCACCAGCAGGGGAGTTAACAGTTAGGCGTTCAGCTGGATGGTTTGCTGGAGGGGAACCAGGACCCCGGGCATGATTTCCTTCAGCCACGATGACATCCTCGTAGCCTGGCTTCGGCTTTTGTCCCAGACCAGCACGAGCCCCGTGCAACTGGTGTGACATAAAATGACCTACTGCGTATTTATTCGGTGGTGTTCCTTGGTGGCTAGTAGTGTCAGGGAGGCAGGTGGATCTTGATGACAGGTGTATCGCGTGAGTTTTATAACTGCAAGTACTTCGGAGGGCTTTGTGGTGGCTGACACCTCACTCGGGTAGGAAACTCTCCCGAGATGGGCGCCGGTCCCCGTCTGTCTGTGGACTTGGTGCCGCGACCGTGCTGACTCCCGACGGTCGTGAGATTTGGGTTGCAGACTAGAATCTGGACAGAATGGGGGTGCGTGGGAAAGGGGATGCGTGAACACTTCACGGGGGTGCTTAGCTTGTTTTCATTTGAGCGGCATAAAGTGGCTCTTTTTCTTTTTAATGTTTGTGTGTGTTTTCATAGTTAAAATGTTTATTTTCAAGTGCATGTAGAAAGAGGCGTGGCTCGCTGTAGGCCGCGAGCCTTTTCCCTGAGCCGGGGGTCGGTCTCTGGGTGGGTCACCTGAGGGCCCGTTGCCTAGCTGCGGCCCATCGCCTTGATGTTTCAGGTTTTCTTCCCCTCGGACCTCAGCCTGCGGATGCCTGGCATGAATTCGGAGGACTATGTTTTTGACAGTGTTGCTGGGTAATAGTTGCCTTTTGATTTTTAACTTTCAGCTTCGGTGCCTTGGTTCTTTTTTGTCCGTTGGACGCTGAACACTGAGGTGGCTTTCAGGGGCTTTGCCTGCCTCTTGCGCTGCTGCACGCGGGGTCTCTGCTGGAGGCCGGCTCTGCACTCTGAGCTGCGCCTCCTGTGTCCTCAATTCTTGGTGTCGGTGCTTCTTCCTTCCTTTGGTTCCTTTCCGTGGTGGCTGCAGAATGGACCCCCAAAGAAGGGATGGGGACGTGAAGTCAGATCTCCGAGGCCCCAAAAGTCTATGATCCTGGGAGAATTTAGGAAGAACAGGTGAATGAAGGCTTTTGTTTTCCCATTAGCCTCACCAATGACAAGAGGAACGAAGTCCACATTTTTCTCACCTGATAACCGCTTCTTTTAAACCTCCCAGACTGGTATCCCCCACTGGGACCGTGCAGAGTTGCCAAATTAGCAATGACCGTCGATAAACACCTCCAGGTTTTTTGGAAAGAGTCTAAGATTTCATTTTATAATCTTGTTTTATGCAAGAATTTTTACGGGTGTTTATTTTGAAGTAAAAACCGTTTTATTTAAAGTGGAGGCTTGTATGGGAATAAAGGCTTCCCTGAAAGACCCGCCTTGGGGCCGTCAGTCACCATCTCCTGCGCCTTTAGGATGTGGGACGGGGCTGGCAGACTTTCTCCAGGAGGATCAGATAGGAGGTTTGAGTCCTGTGGACTTTACGGCCCCTGGAGCAGCTGCCCCCTTCGCCTCTGCGGCTCAGAAGCAGCTGCAGCTGCATGTGACCTAAGGGCGCAACTGAGCTCCTGTAGGCTTCCCATTTTATTTACAGAAATGCACTTACCTATAAAAATAGGGGGAGTTTGGCAACCCCTGGCCCCGCAGGTGACTAAACAGCCTCAGGGGGCTCCGTGGATGGCACTCTCAGGCGATAGGAAATGTAGAGAACGGGGGAAGTGCCTCCCCAAACCACAGGCCAGAAGCAACCAAAAAGCGCTATGCAGACTAAGGCTAGTTGCCAGCTGCCGGCCGGCACCCTCTCCTGGGTAACACCTGGTCGGCGGTGAGTCGTGTGGGGTCTCCCTCCCGAGCCCCTTTCAGTATTATTGGTGCTGCATCTTCACGGTCCACGGCCGCCACGCTTCTAACGTGAGCTTCACTCCACGGAGCTCCTGGTAGGCCATGCCTGTGAGACGGGAGAGCTCTGTGTTGCTCAGACCGTCTTTACCACAGGGAGGGAGGTTGCCTGGCAGCCTCCCTGGTCACAGTCCGCTCTGCGGCCCTCGGGCCACTTCCCGGGGGTGACTGCAGGCCTGCGGCTCTCTCGTGCTTTAGGAACAACTTTGAGTACACGCTAGAAGCCTCCAAATCGCTGCGCCAGAAGCCGGGAGACAACACGATGACCTACCTGAACAAGGGCCAGTTCTACCCTGTCACCCTCAAGGAAGTGGGTGGCAGCGAGGGCACCCACCACCCCCTCAGCAAAGTGCGGGTGAGCGCCGCGCGGGCCCTGCGGGCGGGGAGCGGGCGGCCGTTCTCAGCCTTGCCTGTCCGAGGCTCGCGCTGAACGGGTTCCCCGGGAGATGCCCGCCCCGTCTGGTCTCCGTGTCACGAGTTCTCCTCCGCAGAGCGTGATCATGGTGGTGTTTGCCGAGGACAAAAGCAGGGAGGACCAGCTCAGGCACTGGAAGTACTGGCACTCGCGGCAGCACACGGCCAAACAAAGATGCATTGACATCGGTAAGGGCTCAGGGCCGCCCCTGCCCCCAGAGGTGCGGGCGTCCAGGCCTCTAAATCCCATTATTTTTGGCAGCAGTCAGCTTCCTGCCGAAAGCATTTAAATTTTTATGCCAGCCACTGATGGGTTCCAAACGCTGTCCTTGGCCTCCTGGAATCAGTGCTGTTGACTCGGCTTCCTTCATCAGCACATGTGCCCCTGCGGTGGCTTCCACAGGACCCCCGGGCCAGGGCTCTGTAATAGCACCCGTAAGCGTGTCCCCTTTTTGACCTGCCGCTGTTTGAAGGATAGCGTCTTTATGACATTCTGACTGGGAGTGGTGGTAAGGTAGAGGGAGGAAACCAAGCCCCCAAGTACAAGAAAATGTGCTGATGTGCAGTCACCCACGGGCCCCTGCCTTTACCGGCTGAGCTGCCCGCTAGGCTGGGGGTCTGTCCCCTCCCACCGCCCCCCCAGGGCGCAGGTAGCGAAGTAGCTTCATGAAAGCCCCTGTTCCTGTCACGTATGCAATTCCCACATGAAACTATCGCCTGTGTCATTAGATGGCTCTTAATCTCAGTGTTATTCCTTTTCTTTGCCTCGTATAACATTCATGTTCTCTCTTCAAAAGAATGAAGAGAACTGAGTTCTACTCTTGGTTCTTTGGATGAATTTTGTGTCGTTGGAACAATTACTTCAGTCTTTTTAGAGCTAAATATCCTAATTGTGACATAATGAGATAAAATTAAACACATGTAAGCTTGCCTCTATTACAGACATGCTTTTTATTTATGTTTTAAACTTCTTTCCACCCGGAAGAATGTTCATTTAAGTTATCCAGGGGTGACCATGGGAAACTGACTCTTACTATGAACATGACTATGAATGGTTGTCCTTTCACATTGGAATGAGAAATCACAAGTTCTTTTTTTTTCTTTCTATCATTCATATAGCTGACTATAAAGAAAGCTTCAATACCATCAGTAACATTGAGGAGATTGCTTATAATGCCATTTCTTTCACTTGGGACATTAATGATGAAGCAAAGGTAGGTAATGAAGCCCAAGGACGCCAGGGCTTGGAAGGTGGCGGGAGGGGCCTGATGGTGTGACGGCTGACAGGTGTCACTGTTCTGCACGTCTTCCCGTCTTTGCTAAGGAACAGGGGGAGGAGCGCAACCAAGAAGGTAGGCTGGGGCCGTGCATCACCGCATGCATGAAGGGACAGGACTTTCGGAGGAGATATGGCTGCTGTTTCTTCAGCCCTGTGCTTTCTTCCGATTTATCAGCGTCGGCTGCATTTTTGGCTTTTTATTTCACATTTTCTGAAAGTACAGCTTTCTCCCAGATGCTAGGAAACTGTCCTCTCCTTTCTGTCCTCTCCTTCCTCCAAAAAGACAGTTTTTGTCAACACACTTCACCATATAAAGTGCAGTGCACGGGCCGTCTGAGTGGGGCCAGAAATGGGGGTAGAGCCCGCGCCTCCTCTCTGCGTGGCCTGGGGTCTGACCCCCACTGGGAGGAGACTGGATATCTGTCTCCCCGCTCCTGCGGGTATATTGTAAGAGTTACTCGAATGATGCCCATGAAGTTGTTGGAGTTTGTGCAGAAAGGCCCTTAAGTACAAGTATTGTTTGCAGCAGCCTGTTTCATGTTGTCGCTGTTAAAGACAGTGTATTAGATTCTTCCATCACGGGCTGTTACCAGTGGAGAATGGCGTCCCATGCAGAGGGTCATTTGGATCATTGGAATGTTTAGTGCCCCTTAAGAAAAATTAAGCATATTCTTAGGTCATTTCTGGCTTTCTCATTTAGTAGAATTCCTTCCTTCACTAAATGGTTAGAGTTCTGGTATTTATTTCTTTTCATTAGTTTCCATACACTGTACAAAATGCTTCCATACTGCAGAATTTTATTTTTTGCTGCTTAGGATTCCATCATACAACTGGGTTCTTGAGAACCACATTAAGTTTTACTATAATTGCTTTCCTTTAAGAAAGGGAGAGAAACATTCATGTAGGATTGCCCCTTGCATGCCCCCAACTGGAGACCTGGCCTGCAACCCAGCCATGTGCCCTGACTGGGAATTGAACCGGTGACCCTTTGGTTCCCAGGTGGGTGCTCAATCCACTGAGCCACACTGGCCAGGGTGCTGTCCCTTCTTATTGCGGTTGTCATGCCTAAGGTAAAAGGGAGTCTCTGAGGCTGAAGGGTCCAGTAACTGGGGTCCACCAGTCTATACGGAGGCTTAAGTTACTATAATTGCTGACCACCTGGACCCTGTACAGATGTCCGCAGGCAGCCTCGTGCAGAGGTTGGTGCTTGATTAAACTGTGCATTCACTACAGAGGAGCTACTAGGAGGAAAAGTAAACTTCGTATTTTATATCATTGTTGTTGCAGTAATTTTGAAATTAAATAGCATAATAGGACTCAGTGTGCTGGCTACTAACAGCCTTTAAGAAGAGTTGGCCTTATGCCCTCCGGGTATTTCTGTTCTTACCGGAAACTAGAGAAACACAGCCACCATTTGAGGCATTGTGGCGGAGGTGAGTGAGACCATGGAAGTCCTGAGCTCACGTTGCTAACTGATCTGTGGCCTTGACGTAGTCCTTCAGTTCACCAGCTGCACTTCCTCCCCTGCACCCCTAGAAAAGAAATAATAAAAAAGGCCACAGTGAGCAGCTCTTCTGTGGGTGTGGTGTCAGGACCGACACGCTCGTGACACGCCTGTCAGAGTGTGTGGAGCTCTTGGCAGCCGGCCCGCAGGTGGGTCGTGCTGTGTCTGTGTGATGCGTCACGGGGTGGGAGGACAGAAAGTCACGGTGACAGGTAAGGGTGCTGGCTGGTTTTCTTCTACGGCCTGAAGCGTGTTTGTGTTGAAGGGAAATAGTGTTACAGGCATGTCTTAAGTGGACTCCGTAGCACTCCCAATTGACGTGGGTGCGTTCGGTTTCATTTCCCCTTCAGACCCCCAGTGCGGACTTGATTTTTAAGCCTTTTCCTGCTGCTGGAGGGGTGGTGCCATTGCTCAGTGAGGCTGCTACCTTTTGAAGCTGGCGTCAGGGGTCGATTTCCAGTGTGCATTGGAGTTAAGGGTCTGGCTTTTCACTTACCCCGGCCCAGTTGCTGTTGGCTGTTCCTATAGTGGAAGTAGTTGTTGCCTTAGGGCAGCTGGAGTGAACACAGGTACATGCAGAGTCCTGGGTAGACTTCTCTTTTCCCTTCTTTTTCTGAAAACACCCACTTTCGTATTCTAACATAGGCTACGCTTCTTGGTTCTCAGTTCCAGCTCATTCTCCTCCACAAACAGGAGGGTTCATTGGAGATGTGTGGCATGCTCTCCTCGAGGTTTTTTTCAAATATATATTGTTTATTTTCAGAGAGACGGGAGAGGAGGGAAGAGAGAGGAACACAGATACGTTGCCTCTTGCAAGTCCCCAGCGGGGGTCCCAGTTCAAACCTGTGGCTCTTCGGTTTTCCGGTCACCATCAAGCCACTGAGCCACACCACTCAGGGCACACTTTTTCTGTTTTTTAAGATAACTAATAGACCCTCTAGGCTATGCCAGCATGGGGATAACCAGAATTCTGGCAGCGCTGACCTCTGAACTGTCCCGTGGCTTCTGCGCACTGTGGGGAAATGCCAGTCTGGGAAAATGCTGTCCAGGCCCAACTCACACTGAACCTGGGACATTCCTCAGCAGAATCATATACCTACGGTTACCATGGGAACCGGAGGAGGTCATGGAACTTGTGAAAAACCGTTAGATTTCAAAGCAGTGGTAGAGAAGGACATTACGTAGAAAAGCAGAAAAATATTTTAGAAACCGCCCCCCAGGGAGTAGACCTACTTTATTCTTTTTTCTGTGCTCCACACCAAGTTGGATCTGTTCGGGTCGTCAGGCAACTTTTTAAAGAGCCAGGAATCGATGGGCAAGTTGAAATCATCAGATACTCACAGCTCACTGTGAAATAAGTTCACCAGGTCTCCTCCTCCTGTGGACAGCTGTGGACAGTGGCTGGAGGTTGGCAGGAAGGGGCAGTTAGTGCCCTTCGAAGCACCCATCCCAAGATGGAGCTCTGGGACCAGCACCCAGGACCTGTGAGCTATGGGCCACGCATCCTTTCTGGGGGGAGGGCACTAGGCACCGGGAGGAAGGAAGATGGCACATGCGGCTGAGGATCTCCGCAGAGCGGCTGTGCGCCTGCCCCGCCGCAGGAATTCGCCACCTGACCCTGCCGGTATCCACAGCCTGCCCTGCCCACACCACTGCAGTGGGCGCACGCTGACCCATGAGTCTTCAGGGGTCTTGGGGTTACGTGGGCGTTTGTGGCCTAGCCTGAAACCTGGAACATCACACTGTGATTTGTGGAGATGCAAATAATGTATCATTGGGATTACGTGTGGGCATCTCAGGAGCTCCAGATCCCTGGGAGAGACTCCGGGAGGCCGCACGTCTCAGTCATTAGTGGTATGAAGTAAGGGCCTCTCACAGCCTCGAGATCTAAAATAAATAGTGGAAAAGCTGTTCCCACGGGGGAAGCAGCCTCCTTGAGCACCTGTTCTGGGCTTGGCCCTGCGGGGGACTGATCTGCGTGCCCACGGGACGCCCTTCCTGCAGGTGGGGCCGTGGAGGGAGCCCCCAGGGGTCAGGAACCCTGACCTTGACAGGTAGTGATTTCAGAGTGCAGGGACTCTTGTCCTGTTAATAGGGCGGCCCCGTGGGCTCACCGCGTAAATCCTGTGATAGAAGGGCACTTCTGCTACCAGGAAGTAATTTTTCTTGATGGTTGGATGAGTGATGTTTAACTGCAGAGGAGTGGAAATTGTAAACCAAGAAACAGTTGTATGGACTCCAGCGCAAATCGGCCGGCCGCGTCTGAGGGCCACGCTGCCGGGAGGGACCCGGCGCCGGTGCAGCTGTCGGCTGCAGGGGAGCCGCTGCACAGTTTCTGTCGCCGGCCTGGGGGGAGGCCGGCAGCCCCTGATGGGAGCCGCTCACACGCCCCAGTGTGAAGCGTGAACAGTGGGGACTTCCGGCCGCCTGGCCCAAGCTCCCGCTGGAGCGCCGGGGAGGAGCTGGGGAGGAGCCTCCGTCCCGTGGCCGAGAAGGGTTCAGGCTGCGGGTTCAGGCTGCGGGTTCGGGCGTTTCTGCCGCAGCACAGCCGCCCCTCTGTCCCCCCAGCCCTCGGTCGCGCCTGGCTGTGTCCAGGGCAGGTGCAACTGCACCTCACTTGGCGGTCCACCTCTCGGGGTGATGGGGCCGGCTTCAGCGCACGCTCTGTGTCTCCGTGGTCCCCCTTAGTTTGGAGCTCCAGGGTGTGCTTGGCCTGTGGGGACACAAGGGCAGAGACAGACGGACCGAGCATCTGTGCCCCGGAGAGGGAGCCTGTGCGTCTCCTTCCAGGGCTCTGCTGTCAGCTCTAAGCAGGGTCTCCAGGCCTCCTGGGTGATCCCCCTGAGCCACATGCCGAATGTGACCTGCAGAGGCTCGAATTACAGGAGAAATTACAGGAGAAAAGGCTTAACACAGAGTGTGGGGTCCCACCAGGGCACCCAGGACTTTACCGGGAGGGGCTGTGTGGCCCTGTCGCGGAGCGCAGGGGCCCCGGGAGGGGTGGGCGCGTCCGTCTGTCCCAGGGCTGTGACCCTCCTGGTGACGTGAACGGAAGACCTGCCGTGCGCGCTTGTGCGAGGCTGGGGCACGAGTTTAATCCCAGCTTGCTGTTTCGGCAAAGCACAGTGTTTGCAATTCATTCTGAGAGTAGCTTTCAGTTGGCTTGGACGGAGCGCATCGCTTACATTTGTAGGGATTCCATTCTAATGAAGCATCTGTCAAGTGCGCCATTAAAACAAGGTGTTGCCATGTGTGGTCGCATTAAGCAGGGACAGGTTTGGTTTGTTTCACAACTTGAAGCTGCCGGTGTGAATGGGAGGGAGGAGGGAGAGAAGTGAGTCAAGTGTCTTACTTGCGATTGCAATTAAACGTGGGCAGGAGATTTAAAACAAAAGTGTACACTCCTTGGCCTAAATAGCAGGAGAAGTCAGGGAGCCTGGCTCCCTTTCCGACAGAGGGGGAGAGCCTTCAGGGCGAGGCAGACACGAGGCTGACTTGAGCGAGCGGGATTATTGGGGCTCCCGGAGCCCGGGGAGCCTTCTGGAACGACCCTCCTTCCACGCCAGGGCTTCCCCTTCATGCAGTCTGCAAACACGTACTTCTCGAAGTCAAAACTTAAAAAATGTTGGTTCCAGAACAAGTCCTATTTCCCCACAGGAGCAAGTAGCTGGCAGGACACTTCCTGGTTGGAAACCTGGGGAAACCTGGGGAAACCTGGGGAATGCCTTTACTTCGCTGACATGGGATGACTTCTCCGCTTGGCATTGGGACTTTGCTTTGAAGAAACTGTGAGAAAGGTTTCTCCTTGAAACTCTATACTTCTTTGAAGCAAGGTTTGTTAGACTTTGGCTTGAAAGCATTTGATAGAGCGCGCCTCCTGCCTAAGCGAGAGCTTGGTCCAGGTGTAAAATAAACTCCCCGAAGTCCTGGGGGAGCCTCAGGTGCTGCAGGGGACAATAGCCCGCACTTGTCAAGCACGCGCCTGAGGGTGGGGGTCGAGCACAGGGTTTCTGGTTGGACAAGGGCCACCCGGCTGCGGCTGCGCAGGAAAGCCCCAGCCTGTCCTGAACCCTGCGTCTTGTGACGGGGGTTTGAAGCCCCAAGTCTCTTCAGCCACAGTCTGTGCTGTTTGAATTTGTGTTTCCCTTCCTCTCTCCTTCCCTCCCTTCCTCCTTCCTTCCTTCCTCAGACGTTTCTCCTCCCTCCACCTGCCCCTGTGGAGAAGCAGGAAGCTGCTCTGTAGAGCGCTGTGCTCCGGCAGCTTGTCACCTCGGGGCTCCTGGCTCGTTCAGGGAAGCTCCGTGTGACGTGGCTTCCTACAGCTGTCACTTCAGCCAGCTTCGCTCTTTGAGGGGTAGGTAGGTCTCGGCGCTCCGCCCGCCCTGACGGCCAGCAGACTGCAGGACCACACGGGGCCTGAGGCCCCCTGATGCAGCGCATCAGTTTCTCATTCAGGGACCTTTTCCTTAGCCTTGTTAAAAGAGTTTATTTACTTATTTAGCCTTTTTCAAAGTGGAAAGTGTCTTACAAGGAAGGTGTTGATGGGAAGGCCGCTTGCCTGCAGGGTCTCCGCTGTGACCTGTTCGGGCGGAGCTGCTGCAATGCGGCCTGCTGGCCCCGGGTCACACCTGCACACAGCTCTGCGTGTTTCAGGACAAACGTTCTACTTACTTGGAGCAACAGATGCCAAATGGTTGTATCTGCCAAGTGTCCTCAAGTTCACCAGGCCCTGCCTGTGGGATGTGACACAGGGAAGCCGGTAGGATGAGCCAGGCCGTGTCTTCCAGTATCTGTCTGCCCCCCTCCCCCCTCCCCCTCTGCCTCAGTGACTTTTTCCCTGGGCACCGTCTGCAGAAACTCAGCTGCTGAGTGGGTGGGGTGGGAAGGCAGCGCTGTGGCCACAGCAGGCGGATGACTCAGGCTTTGTTTTTTCTCCAGGGAAACACCCCACGGGGATGTGAGCGATTTCAAGTCAGGGCTTCGTCAGCGCTTTGCTCTTCCCTGCCTGTCCTCCCCACCCCCACCCTGCAGCGCTTGCTGTGACCTCGCGTGGTCCCTGGATAGTCTAGAAACCTCGGGGTACCAGCCGCGCTGGAAGTGGCCCCGCTGATACCGTCCCCGGGTTTTCAATCGGGGCAACGGGGAGCGCGACTTTCCTGGGCTTGTCCGGTGATTCCATAGTGAAACCGGATTCTCCTGTGTTTCTGACTCAGGCATTGGGGCCTTCTTGGGTTTAATTAGCTAATGAAGTAAGTAGGCTGGCGCATATGGTGCAATAGAAGAAAGTCAGGGCTCCAGCAGGGCCTAACGTAAGCAGGGTCGCTCTTCCGGCCGGGTTGGGGGCACGTTGATCAGGGTGAAGTGTCTGCTCTGTCGTGTGCAACAGATGTTCCTGTCGAATTCGGCTTCAGCCACAAACTGATGTTAATTCTCAGTTTAACCTGTTTCTCCATGGGCCTCGGTTGACCTTCATAACTTCATATAGGCATACTGGAAAATGGTCATTTTATTCTCTGTAATTGGAGTTGTGGAATTTGGGGGGGAGACTAGACCATGTTATGGACCTCACGCTGTCATTTCATTTGTCCGGCGGTGTCTGACCAAGAAGGGCCACTTAGGAACGTTTTACAGTGATCCTTTTAAGCGATAGGGAAGATAGAAATTAAAATTGGCTCTAGGGGTTCTGCTTTTTATCTAGTGGACCAGCGCCCTTCTAGGAATGAAGTTACGGACGTTACGCCTGTAGTTGACTAAGCTGAACCCTAACTCTGTGGGTTCAGACGGCGAGGACTCCACAGCGGCACCTGGGAGAGTGTCCCAGGTGCCTGCCACCCTCTCCGCGGGGCCCCATCTTCGCCGAAGCCTGTGGCTTCTGTGAAGTCGGGCAGGAGCTTGACTCGCGCTCCCTGCTCGACTGGAATGTAGGGACCTTGAATTCTATGTCTCTCGATCAAGAAACACCCTCTGCCCACAGCCCCTGGGGCGCCTTTTTCCAGTTTCTCTTCCTCACCGGACCGAGTTCTGGGGCGTCTGCAACTCTGCGCTCCCCTGGGGCGGGGCGGTTTCGGGAGTGAGTGTGAGCGGAGGCCTGGACCCGGCCTGGGCCCTGGGGACGGCCGCCCGCCTCCGCCCGCCTCCGCCCGCAGGGCCTGCACCCCAGCCGCAGCTGCGCACCGGCTCTTCGGAGCTACCGGGCTGCCCCAAAAGTCCTTTACGTTTTTCCAGACGGCGGCTCTCGTCGTGTTCAGTTGTCCTTAACTTCATGACAGTTTTGTTAGATTGTACGTGATAGCTGTCGTATCAGTGTACATTAAAAAAAAAACACCAAAATTGGTGAACTTTTGTGTAGCCATTTTAATATTGAAGATGGACGAAAATATGCAACATTGTCAGAATATTACACTTTAATTGTTCCAAAAAACCCCATAAAAACGCAACTGAAGAGCAAGGTAAGCTTTGTGCGGGGTGTGGGGAAGGCGCTGTGACTGACTGAACGCGTCGGAAGTGGTTTGTGAAGGTTCTGGGCACGGTAGACATTGTGGCCAAAGCATCCCGTGCTGTGGGCTGTCGTAGGCTTTGGGGTGTCCGGCAGCCCCTGGCCTCTGCCCGCCAGAAGCCAACAGCGGGAGAGAGCCGACATGCGCAACGCAGCCAAACCAAGTTATTGGTGGAAATGAAAAACGTGTCTTATTTTATGGAGGAAACTAAGCGGGCCCTTTGGGCAGCCCAGTAAGAGGGGTGGAGGGGCTCATGCTGGGGGTCAGCGTCCCAGTGCGCACAGCGCGGACGAGGGCGCTTCTCACGGGCCGTTTTCCTTGTGTCTGTGTACCGGGCGGTTGGCACCCCCTGGGACCAGCTGGTGGAGCCATGGCGTGTCCTGTTGACACAGGCTGTCAGGCCAGCTCTCAGCCCTGCGTGCACTCACTTTCCCAAAAGTCCACGGCCGGTAACCCGGTTTGCAAGAGCAAAACCCCACCTCCCCTGGAGGTTTCTATTCCTGCCATTATTGGTCAATTTAACGCGTTTCTAGCATCCTTACGGAAATTCTGCGCAAGGTCATTATTCTAGTGCCCCCCACGGAAGAGCTGGCTTCGGAAGTCCTGTGCAAGGAGTCGACTTTCTTAATATACATTCGTTCACTCAGCCAGTAATTCACGGTACTTGTCTGTGGGGGAATAAAAAATGAGTCCAGCGTGAAGCCCGTCCTCGAAAGAGTACACTCCTTTGTGTAAGGCTACAGGTTGTGAGGGTCACCAAGTGCTCTTCAGAGTCTAGGGAAGTAAACTACTTAGAATTTCGGGAATCAGAAATGGTTTTACAGAAGAGGCAGCATCTGACACAATACTTTGAAAAGTTGGACCTGCAGAGTATTTTTGCAAAGCCTGTTTGATTGGACCTTTTTCTTTTTCCTTTTTTTTTTTTTTTTCTTCCACAGGCTCACTGTAGTAAGTTTAAGTGGGAACGAGGCAACTGGAATAGCTTAGTCAGCAGAGGTGCGTCGATGTATTGAGAGACATGGTGTCGTGTAGGAAACAACCGGATCTTGTCCTAGGCCACTTGCATCTAAAAGCCGTGGACATTACCACGCGTGTCACTGCTGTGAGATGCTACAGCTGAAGGGATCGCGGGTCCCATGACTAAATATAAAACCACTGAGCACCTGCAGTCTCTGTCATGGAAAGGTGCTGATTGTAGTTAACGTTTGCAAGTACAGAAGGGAATAGATGTGATGAAAATTACATCGTAGCTCATCCTGTGGATTTTTCTCTGCCATAGAACTCTCCTTACAGCTCTCTGTACAGTCACATGTCAGGGAGCCTCTGAGTACCCTAGTCTTTCCCAGGTTGGCACATTGTTGACCAGTCACGGAAAAACATGTGTGTTCACGCCCGAACATTGTTGACCAATAAGGAGTCTGTTTGTGCTTGCCACTTGCAGTCGCTTTTGCTCTAAAATTGCCAGGCAACAGCTAAGGGAGTATGTATAGTCAATTTAATTATTCATTCTACAGCTATTTATTTATTTTTAAAGATTTTATTTGTTATTTTTAGAGAGAAGGGAAGGGAAGAAGGAAGAGAGACATCCATGTATGGTTGTCTTTCACTTGCCTCCAGCTACGGACCTGGCTGGAGACCTGACTGGAGACCTGGTTATGTGCCCTGGCTGGGAATCGAACCAGTGACCTTTGGGTTCGCAGGCCGGCACCTTATCCACTGAGCCATCAGCAGGGCCAACAACCATTTAATGCCCAGAACTGTAGACACCTGCTTGGCATTGTGGGCTCTACCAAGATGCTCTGGTACCTAGCCCCTGAGCCTTGGTTTCCTCACATGGGAAATGGGGCCAGAAGAGTACCAGTTTTATAGGTTGCTTTGAGGGCCAACGAGTCAGATATGTTGTAGGAGCGCAGTAACTGTAGTTTGAGCACTAGGGCATCGTCTAGTTTTCGTTGGCCAGATTTGAGGAGTTTGGGTCATTCCTTCAGTGGACGGGAACTTCTTGCCAACCAGGCACACTGTCGAGAGGCTCGGAAATGTAAGACGAGTGAGGGCTGGTCAGGACCTCAGAAAAGTCAGGGTTAGTGGGGAGACGGCCTCTCTGGTCAGTGCAGTCGTCACAGTCAACGCAAAGGGGCAGGCGGGTCAGAGGGAGCCCCTCCCGGGGACCTCGAGCGAGTCCCACAGGAAGGCAGGGGCCAGCCAGGTGTCCAGCGTGAGCCTCTCCCCTGGGTGAGTGTGGGCGCACACGTGCCGGAGCCTGGTACTTGCGGGGAGCAGCACTGTGGGGACCTGAGGTGGCCCTGCAGGGACCGAGGGCACTGGTGTACCTAGTGGACACCTTGGACCTCACCCTTCAGACGAGCTTGTCCTGAGTGCACCCTAGCTCTCTGGACCAAGGACGTTGCGGGTGGAACGTCTTGGAGCTTTTGAACGTTCCGTTTTCAATGCAGCAGTGAGATTTCAACCGCACGCGTGTGGTGGGTGCCGGCTGCCGCCGGGAGCAGCGGGGCTGGCGTTCACGTGGGTGTCCAGTGTGAGTGGGTCGAGGCCCAGGTCCTTGGGGAGCTGCGTGACCATACGTGTTGCAGCGTGTGCAGAAGGGGGCGCTTCTCAAGTGGGGTCTGGATGTGTTTGTAGGGTTAAGCAACTTTCTCTTTCAAGAAGGATGCGTATATCATCTCTACCTGGGAAATGCTGCTGCAGGTGGTGGGACGCGTGCTGGTCAGGGGGATGGAGGTCACGTCTCCTGTCTTGAGTGCCAATAGTTTCGTCTTTATTACGGAGACAGGGGTGAGCGCTTGCGAATGTTCGAGTGAGAATCAATGATGGAGATTCCGTAGGGACGTGAGGATTTGGTGATTGCCTGTCGGTGAAAGAGTTTCTTTCTCTCAAACCTGATTTGTAGCCATTTTATTGTTGAGAGGACCCTGTGCTAGAGATGGGAAGAAGGAAGGGTTAATTTGTGTAAATCACAATATATTAGCTCTTTTATATTGACTTTTTGTTCATCTTTGTGTGGAGGGGACACTGTTTCGTATGTTTAAAGGTCTGTGAGGATTTGAATTTGATTAAGATTTGGGCTAATGTGTACGTAGGTTTTCACACCCTTGGTGTTTCTGTCTCTTATCACCGGCATTTAATTCAGTACCATTTAGTCATAGACATTGGGGAAGATACCAAAAATACCGAACACTGGAAGAACATTCAAAAGGAAGTAATGTCATGCTGTCACGGGACTGAGAGCCCTTACAGCGGCCGGGTGGCAACACCAGGAGTGGCAGGGAGAGGTGGCATGTCCAGGAGCCACACCGACCCCTCCCCTGGCCGCCGGTGTCATGGGTGCGGAGAGGGTGCAGCCCTCCACCTGGAGGAGAAGCTCACAGCCTGGCTGCTCTTGGGAGCATCACACTGCTACCCTATTTCAGGTTAAATGTCAGATTCCTTACAAAACAAAACAAAGAAAAACCTCCAAAGAAAAGTTGGTCCAGATGGTCATAGGATGGCTCGTGTTGTCCCTGGCGAATCTAAAGGTTCACACTTTGAAATACTTTATTCTACTCGTTGAGAAAGCTGTATTATGAAAGTCAAATGAAATTGTTTTCATGGCTATAGTAGCAGTGGTATAAAAACACGGAAAATTCTAGCCCTGGCCGGCAGCTCACCTGGTTCGAACGTTGCCCGAGCGCCAAGGTTGCAGCTTCAGTCAATGATGCTTAACTGGGTAGAACAGCAAATCGATCTCTCTCTCTCAAATCCATAAGTATGTTTGTTTTTAAAACATGCAAAATCCATCCAACTCAATGGGGAAAAATTAAGACTATTATTTGGATGTTGGTTCTTACACATGAATAATAATATAGAGCGACTAAGACTTTTGTGATAAATTTTGGTAAAAGGAACAGCCTTTGGTTCAAGAAAAGTACCCTAATATTGTGTACTTTAGTTTCACTCTTTAGATTCTGACTTAACTCCTTACAGTTTTGGTAACTTTGGGCCAATGAATTCCAAATGACTTGTTACTGTTTTCTTTCTGCAAATTAGAAGGGTGAAAAATATTTGGGTGATTTCTCCCCAGAAATAAAATCCGCCTGCTGAAGCCCACACGTATGACTGCATGCTCCAGGCAGGGAGCCGGCCCCTGTCACCAGCTGGTGAAGGAGGGGTTACCTCACTGATTCTCGGGGCTTTCTCGTGGGTTGGGAGTGACCATCCGGTGGCAGCCTGTGTTCTGAACGCAGGTTCCTCGGGCCTTCCTGCCCCTCCTTAGAGGCAGCTGTGGGGAGGCTGCCATCCTGGAAAAGTCATTGCAAGTTGGTTCAAGATCTGGCTTCCTCTTGGCTTTGGGCTTGTGAGCCTTGGGACTGAAAAACCCACATGCGTTCATCCTTTGATAACGGGATCTTTATTTTGTTGTTTTCCCCTCATTTTCAAACTGAGGTGCTAACACAAAATGAGCTCTTTGGAAAAGTTGCCAAGGCGTGAATCCTCGCCTAAGAATGAGGAACTGTCTTGGGAAGTGGGCTGGCCGGGGAATCCTGCAGAGCATCTCCGACCTGCTTAGCAGTTTGTTCTTGTAGTTTATTCTCTTCTCGTGATTTGGGGTAGGAACATGAGATATTATAATTATGTGAATACAATCAGACTTTTCCTCAAAATCAGGGCAGGAAAAGATGAAAACAGAAAAGGTCGTCTTTTTTGAGGGCCTGTGAGGGTCCTGAAGTGCTTTGTGTCGCTCTGGAAGGAAGGGTCTTGTGTGGGCGCACGTCTGTGTGTGGAGGCCCATGAGTGTTTCACAGACAGCAGTTGAAGGGGCAACAGTTCATCTTATTTTTTTACCTCTTTCCTACCCTCTGCAGGAGCTGTAGGGGGTTATCTGTAAAAACATTACAGAAAGTATTTCTCTGCGTGCTGAGAAGGGTCTGAACGTTTGCTCTGCCTGGCCAGGTGGCCCGGCCTGTTGTCCCACTCACTTGAGGGCGGACACTGGGTGGAACCAGTCCTAGGTGTTGGCACCGCCCTGGGACCCAAAGGAGAGGCAGGCGTGCCCGTATCTGCCCTCTCGTTGGCTTTGGGTGCTCCTGCGGGAGGCTGGTCACCTTCCTCAGAAAGACTCCCAAACGCTGGGCCTCTCCCTCAGAACCTGCCCTTGTCCCCTGTCCGGGTGCTGGTTGTGTCGGTGAACAGCGGGGTTCCGGGGTGAAGTCCAGCCTGGCGTCTTCTCAGGAAGTCACCGATGTGGAAAGTGGGAACACTGAGTTACCAAGGGGGAATAACATGCACTGGGCGATGTAAGGATAGGTTCTGTCCGAGAACTGGAGACCGGCTGAGGGGGCCACACCAGTAACCCGCAGCGCTCAGCCAGCCGGCCGGCTGTCCGTCTGTCCGTTTTATCGAGACCACCACACCCTGGTCCCTCTGGGTCTGGCTGCCTTTGCGCTAGGGCTGCGGGGTGGAGCGGCTGCGTGTGGCCCACCGGAGCGAGGACGCTCCTGGGCCCTGTGACAGAAAAGGTTAACCGGCGCCTGGTCCAGATGAACCTGTGAAACGTGAAAGCTAGTTTATGTGTCTGCGTTGTCCTTGCTGCTAGCCGTGTTTACTCCCTGCTCTCGCTGCAGGTTCCTGCTTTGTTGAAAACGTCTGTGTGAAGCAGCGCCGTGTCCCTGGCACCGAGGGTGGTTGAATGTTGTCTTTGTCCTCAGCGGGGACACGTCACTCATGAGCCACGCACAGTCGTGCAGAGAGACGCCTCCCACCCCCACTGAGCACACGCTGCACCCACACACGGCCCCCAAGGCACAAACAAACAGAGCTTGACCGGTTTTAACAGGTGTTTTTTTCTGGCCCCTACGAACTGAGTTCCTGAGGATCTGTGGGGCAGGGCCCAGCACTTCCTTTCACAGATATCTTTCCCCTGATGAAATGAATATTCTTATTTGATAGGGCTACAGCTCTAAAAAATGTTAAAGACTATCTGAATTCTTTAAGGAAAGGTAACCATATGTTGGGGCTAGTTTTAATAATCCCTGCGTTTTGGAGCCAAAGGAAGCGTGAATGGTGGTGGAGTGATGCCACGGAAGGTCCAAGTCGACCTTCAGCGCCACCGCCTGCCGTGACTGGGGACCTGATGCTGGGAGGCCAGCGGGTGTCAGTTTGTGGGTCGGATTATCGGAACCTGTTGTAAAGGGAACGCCCCTGTGGGTGCGGGGCGTCCCGGGGCTGCGGCGGGGGAAGGGTGTCTCCCTGGCAGCCGGTCTTGCGACAGGAACTGAGCTGTGGGATCTGGAACGAGAGATCTAAGTTTACGTTTCCTGTTGGCCGCTTTGGTTACTTTATGTGCTCCGTTGTTTGCACGAGCTGCTGTATGTCTCGTCTGCCTTCTGGTTGCCTTGCTGTCTGCGTTTTCCTGTCTTTCTGTTTTCCTTTCATCTCTTCCGTAGGCTTACCTCCCTAACTTGAGTTTATGAATTGTGTATGAAGTGTTCTTTCAAAACATACAAAGTGCTAAGTTGCTGTCCCGGATTGGAAATTCATGTGCGCCATGTTTTGCCTGTATACCTATATTTAGGTGTTTAACATTTTAATCAGTTTGCATACTTACTAAAAACAAGTGAAAGGGGAAGGAAAATCACAGTGGGCTGACACGAGCCCCCGGGATCAGGTCCTGCGCTCAGTACTGATGAGGGCACACGCGGAGGGCGTGGACCTAGCCCGACAATCCAGTTAGGGAAAGGCAAACACGCACATGGGAAAGTGGGAGCAGGGTGTAATGGGGATATGAATCCCAGTTCCATGCTTTCTACCTTGGGGACAGGTTTTTAAAGTCTCCATTGTGCTCTGACTGGTTGGATGTCAGCCTGCAAAGCAAAAGGGCCGCTGGTTCGATTCCCGGTCAGGGCCCATGCCCGGGTTGGGGTGTGTGCCGATGGCAGCCCTTCGGGGTTTTGTTCACATACCAGTGTCTCTCCCTCCCTCCCCCCTCTCTAAAAGCAAATAAATAAAGCCATTAAAAAAACCTCTGTCTTGCCTTGTAAGAGAAAGGCTCCCGCTGTCTCAAAGCTGCGTTGATGTGGGGTGGGACCCTGGGGGCGGCGGCCGGCACAGGTCCTGCCCCATCAGGGCTCCGTGAGGGGTGCGGCTGCTGTTGGCCCTGTGGCTCAAGTGACCCGCTGGGACAGGAAGTGAGGCAGGAGCACCCGTGAGAGGGCTGTCCTGGGAGTGGCGAGGAGGCCCGTCTGAGGGGAGCGTTTGTGAGGCCAAGACACGCGATGAATTTTAGATCTGCTGATTTGGACGAGTTCTCAACCCTGTAGGATGCCTCGGTCTTTACCTACTTAGAAACAGCATACGGACCAGAGCAAGAACGCGGACGACTTCAGCATTTTGCAGGCCTCCTGGGCCCTCTATGTCACGGCGGCTCTTTTTCTCTCCTTACCTTCTTCCCCTCCCTCCCTCACCTTATGCTCTTGCAGGTTTTCCTCTTTTCTATCTTAATTAACTTATCCCTGTCGGGGGCTTGGTTCAGCCAGGGGCACCCACACTGTGGCGGACCTGCTCCTGGTTGTGGGGCGCAGGGGCTGCTCACCTGTGGCCTGGAAGGGAGGCAGCCTAAGGGTGTTGGGGCGGCGGAGGGCGCCAGCCTGATTTTAAAAGCTGTAATTCCAGTAGTGACCACTGGGCGGTGCCCACGCCACAGAAATGAATCCTAAAACTCAACAGGTGGGTGGACAGGTGTGCTCAGTGGGTGGGGCCTCGGCCGCCCAGCGAAAGGTGGCCGATCTACTCCCAGGTCCTGTTCCCAGGCAGGGCACATGCCTGCGGTCGGGGTGCGTGTAAGAGGCAACCTATTGATGCTTTCCTCACACATCAGAGTTTTTCTTCCCTCCCCTCTCTGTAAGAATTTAAAAAAAAAAAACTAGCTGAAAGGGAGCTCACAAAGGTAGTGACTAGGTGTGGAGGGGTTGAAATCCAGAGCCGCACAAATAGGGGGGAAGTGGAGCAGGCTCGTTTGTGGTGCAGAGTCGTGGCTGGGACACCGATGCCGCTTCAGCCGCGTCCCGCGCTGATTTCACGAACTCCAGGCTGTGGCGGCATCGGTACGACAGGCCACCCTCAGCGGCGGCACCGACAGGAGTGCAGGCAGATTCCCTGCTGCAAAGGAAACCCACGCCATCGGTTGACGTTTGAAGTGACCCTGGGAAGGCCGGCTGGCCCCCTGTGGGGTAGGAAATGGGTGTCCTGGAAGGGGAAAGAGCAGTGCAAAGCTGCTGTTTCTCCTCTAAAGTCTGCATTGCAGCAACTGAAGGTTTGAAGAGAAGCCCTTTATTTTTGTCAAATTTCTGCTCAACGGGACGCTGTGCTCTCACTTGGAACACATTTGAGTACTTTCCGTGCATCGGTGCTTTTCCAGCTGCGCGGGGGCCTCTGACCACCTCTGCCGTTGCTTACGGAACCTTTCGTTGCAGGTGTTTATTTCTGTGAACTGCTTGAGCACAGACTTCTCCTCTCAGAAGGGCGTCAAGGGGCTGCCTCTTAACATCCAGATCGACACCTATAGTTATAACAACCGCAGCAACAAGCCGGTGCACCGGGCCTACTGCCAGATCAAAGTCTTCTGCGACAAGGTGAGCGCCGGAGGGGGGCGCTGAGGAAACGGGGGAGGTAGACCCACGCAGGGAAAGACCAGGGTCTGTTCGCTTCCCGAGTTCCCTGTGCGTGTACGGTAGCTAACGTGAACTCATGCCAGGACGCCTCCTGGAGGGAAGGAAACCATCTTGCTTTGTGGGAAAATGACCTTTCGGGGCATGTCTGAGTGAGTCGGGGAGGAGGGGCAGGTGGGAGGCACACAGGCAGGGCCGTGCCGTGTGCGGGGCTTTCCCACGCGTGGAGGAGCTCCAGAGGCCGCCCTCAACCCCGTCCTCCTGCCACCGTCAGCCAGTGCGCCGCGGCCGGAGGCGAAGCCATGCGGGTCAGCACCTCCTGTCAGCAGCAGGCAGACAGGGAGGGGAAGCGCAGGCCCAGAGGATCGCCGCTTCTTTCTTTTCTCACTGTGACTCGGTTTCCTGGAAAAGAGATGGTCGCTTTCGCTGGGTGCAGAGCCAGGGGCTCAGCGGGCTTAAATCCAAAGCAGCAATAGGCCCATTGTGTCTGGGGAAAGACAGACAGTGGCAGAGTCAGGACCTGGGCAGCTGCCCTGGACGGACGGAGTGGCCGTTGAACTGAGATTGCACACTGATTTTTCCCATTCAGAAACACGGGAATGGAGACTGTGTGTGTGCGTGTGTGTGCGTGTGCACAACAGTTCTTCTCTATTCAACCTCTCCTTTTATTAAGATGTCATGAGGACGTGGGTAGCCAGAAGGGTACTTGCAATCGGAGTTCACACTGGCTGTGCAGAGCCAGCCCCTCGCCCCAGGGGTGGCCTGAGACCATCCAAGTCAGAGCGTGTCCTCGCGCACCCAGGTTTGGTGGCATTCGTTGAGCATCTATCATGTGCCTGAGAATGTGCCAGGTCGTAGTACTTCTCTGTTGTTACCATGAACACATTACCACAAACTTAGTGGCTCAAAACAACACACATTTGTTGTCCGTGGTCCTGTGGGTCAGAAGCCCGACCCAGGTCTCCCGGGGCTGAAGTCAAGGTGTTGGGGGCCTGCATTCTATTCCGTGGCCTCTGGGGTGGGGGAGTCCACCTCGTGCTGTTCTGCCTTCTGGAGGGGGCGCCACACTCCGTGGCTTGTGGCTCAGCCTGGCTCCTTCCTGTTCAGAGCCAGCAGTGGCCTCCTGCCCACGCTGCTTCCACCGCCACCTGTTCTGTGGTGTCTTCGTCTAAGGGCCCTGGTGGCTGTGGGCTGGGACACCCTCCCTGCGTCAGGTCAGCTGCCCGGCAGCCCTCATGTCCCTGAGCCACCCACACTGACAGCCACCGGTTCCATGGGTGAGCCAGGGCCACCTGAAGGCCCTTTGGCTGCGGGTGCTCTCAGCCACATTGGCCAGATCTCTTTCCTTTATCCATGTTCCTTTCCAGCCAAAAGGGAACCTAAAGAAAAACTAAGGGGATGTCTGTGCTCTTTTCTAAAAATCTAGGGAGAAATTAGCTTTATCTGTTAATTTAAATATTTTTTCACACCTGCTTCTAAAAAAATATCCATGTCTGTTTAGTAATTTTCTTCAACATTATTTAGAATTCATAAATAAGTTCATTTTTATCTTCATTTTTAAAAGATTCTATTATTTTTAGAGAGAGGGGAAGGGAAAGAGGCAGGGAGGGAAAGAAGCATCCGTGTATTGTTGCCTTTCACCTGCCTCCAGCTACGGACCTGGCTGGAGACCTGGCTTGAGACCTGGTTATGTGCCCTGGCTGGGAATCAAACCAGAGACCTTTGGATTCACAGGCTGGCCCCCAATCCACTGAGCCACCAGCCAGGGCCATAAGTTCATTTTTAATGGTAGAAGGTACTTGTTTCTCAGGGGCCCTTGCTAACCTCAAGCGGCCCACGGAGGCCACCCCAGGCCTGTGGGAGACAGCGCGGGAACAGCCCCGTCCAGGGCGCGCGAGGGAGGGTGGTGCCTGCTCTGTGACCCCACACAAGTTCCTGTGCCACCTTGTCTCAGGTCACCTGTAGGGAAGGACCAGGGCTTTTGCAGCTCATCTGTCATGAACTTAGACTTCGGTAAAATAAATAAAAATCCAGTGAACTGCTAAAAAAAAATGAAACATACAACAAAGCTGTACAAGCTACAAGCCCCCGTTTTTACTTACTGATTCAACAGACTTAAAATCATCCTACCTGATTGCCTTCCAAGTGCTTCTCTGTTTCTGTATTTTTCTCAGACCGGAACAGACTGTTCATGGCCCGACACTGGCCACGATCACTTTGACCGTTGCTGTGTTTGGGGGCGGGGAGGGGGGGTGATCAATGCCACGTAGCATGACTGCAGTCTTTCTCATCAGATACTGGAAACTGGACAGTCGGTTCTGAAGAGAAGGAACAGGACTGATCCACTGTCTTAAAATGTTTGGTTTTCACATCAAGAGTTTGAAAGAGGCTCCTGTGTTGGTGGCTGACTTAGGAGCTAAAACCTAGGAAAGTTTACGAGTTGCCCAAAGTTGTCTTATTAATCAGCGGTTGTGCCAGGTTTAGGAACTAGTTCTCTTTGCCATGGGCGTGTGTGCTAACGTCCCCTGTGAAGCCAAGTGCCTTTGCTTCAAGGCCGCTTTGGGACAACACGGAATTGCACCTGCCAGTGTCGCTACCTGCCTGTATGTGCTCACAGGTCACATGTAAGGGAACATACTGTCCCCGGTGTTGGGTGGCATGTCCATGCGCAGGCCAGAGCCCATCGCTGGCCCCCCGGCATGGATGTAAGCTGTGTACAGCGGTGAGAAGTGATCCCACCCAGCCGTGGTGACGGATTCCCTGTCTTGGGGGTGGGGTGGGTAAGGCCCCTACGAACTTTCCGTGCCCACTTGTCCCTATTTGCTGGAGCAGAGATTACGTGGAGGTGGAGGTTGTGGTTTCCTCCTGTTTTCCCTTTGGGACATACAGGTCCCAAGTGTCCTCTCCTGGCAGGGGACCCAAGGGGGACAGAGGTGAAATCTCACAGTCTTCACAGTCAGGTTTTCACCTCAGAGCTGTTGGGGATGGTGTGAAATCCTGCATGGGAAGAAAATATGATGCATGTGTTGCGTGTAATTAATGTTCAGAGTCCTTAGACCTTCCAACCACGCGCAAGCCCTGTGGCACCTTCTCCAAGAGGTGGAGGTGGTGCTGTGCCGTGGGTTAACGCCATGTCTCTGTCTTAGTGCCGCATCGCGGGGCGGGGCCCTGTCGCCTCTCTTTGCTATCAGGGAATTTATTTCCAGGAAAACGGGCCGCCGGCTCATACTTGACTGGGTGCCATTGTAGAGAAGTCTGTGCCATCGGAAATAAATGCCAGTAGGTGAAGCAAAACGATTGATTAGTATTTACATTTTGTTACACTTGCCTGATTTCTGTCATGTTTATGACTGGTAGGATATTTTCATCTTGCGGTCACTGGGATGCGGGCCCCCTGCACAGGGGGTGTGAGTGCCTGCACGCGCTCCTTTTCCGTGTGCGTGTGCTGTGGTCGGGCTCAGCCTCGGCCTGTGAGCTGCGGTGGGTCGCGCCTGTCGCTTACTTGACCCCAAGTCCCTGGAGAGAATCCCAGCCCTGGCGGTGCCGTCGCCCACCCAGGAAAGTGCACGGGAGCAGGGTCCCCGCTCTTTCCCATCCTCCCTCCCCGGACAGCGGCACTGAAGGCAGGGTGGTGCCCAGAAGGCCTTCTCGGCCACTCAGAGTCCCAGCGCAGCCGCCAGGGGTGTTTGCCTGGGGGCTCCCCGTGATTTCGTGGAGGGGGAACAGCTGTGAAAATAGGCTTTTCGAAAGATGCTGGCGTGGTCAGTCCGGAGAGCACCAGGCGGTGGAATCCCGCTGTCCCTCAGGGGAGAGCGAACCGTGTTAAAGGGGCTCAGGTGGGCAGAATCCGGCTTCCTCTCACTGCGCTTCCCCTGCAGGGAGCCGAACGGAAAATCCGGGATGAAGAACGAAAACAGAGCAAAAGAAAAGGCAAGTGTACTGACCCCAGCTCCCAGTCGAACACCTGTAAGTAGAAACGCTTCCTCCGCCGTTTCAGACCTTTCCCTTCCCCGTGGTGGCCCAGGGGTTGCGCAGAAGAGACAGCTTGGGGAAGGCCCAGGAGGGGTCCGAGTGTCCCCAAGTTTAAACGGCTTGGGCTGGAAGCTGTCATTCGGGTTTCAGGTTGCATCCTGGAAAGAGTGCACATCCCACCCATCGCTGATGGCACGTTGGGACTTACTGGATTTTTAAGCCTATCAGCACTCTTGAGAATTTAGGATGTCCTAATTCCAAATGAGTTGCTTTCTTACATACCGTATCCTAACATTGGCAGACTGTTTGAGCATTTCACCAGAAAAGCTTTCTTTCTTTCTTTCTTTCTTCTTCTTTTATAACGTGGCCAATGTTCATATTTGCAAAACCCTGTCTCTCTGAGCTAAACGGAGGAAGGTGCTGTGCACCTTAGAGCCTTGACTGCAGCTCCTGGGCCACTGGCCTCTGCCCTGCGAACACTCTGCCGGGCTCCGGGGACGTTTGCCCCGTAGAGTGTTAGCCGGGGCCCCCTCCGGCCTCAGGGGCAGGCCCCCAGGGCCACGCAGAGAGCAGCGGGCTGAGCAGGAGGGCTCCCCTGGGCGCCGCAGGGCCGGGCGGTGGGGAGGAAGGACGCTGGGCATAAACTGACAGTCAGTGGAGGGAGAGGCCAGCTGCTGATGTCCCTGAGGCCCAGGTCTGAAGTGCGGGGCTGAGGTTAAGGCTGGTGCTGGGGGAGGGGGTGTGGCTGGGGGAGGCATGGTCGTTAGTGGGGGTCGCAAGGTGAGGCTCCTTTTCAGGCACGTCTGCTTCGCTACTAGGTTTTGGCCTCTCAGAGAAAAGCTGGACATGCTTTGCCTGTGTTTCAGATCGTGTGCCTGTGTGTGCGCATGTGCGTGTGCGTGTGCCTGTGTGTGTGCGTGTGCGTGTGTTAAAGGTGCTTTCTCTCTCCCGAGTTTGGTAAGTTGTCCAGTTGATCTCAGGGTGGTAAACACAAGCAACATACTCGTTCCCGTGACTCCTTGGTTCAGGCCACGTGGCCTGTGTCACCGTGGCAGCGTGTTGGCACGGGGCACGTGCCGCCACCTGTGTCTGTAAGCTGCTGAGGCGCTGTCCTTGTCGTCATGTCCCCAGTCTCTGACATGAAGGGGCCGCTGCTGCCCTCGCACAAGCGCCTGGACGTCACGCTCTTCAAGCCTGCGGGCGACCTCGACACCCAGCCCGTGCTCTTCATCCCGGACGTGCACTTCGCCAGCCTGCAGCGGGGCGCTCACGTACGTGCCCGTCGGGCAGCGGCGGGGTGGGAGGCCCCCAGAAAGAGGGGGTCTGGGGGTGGAAGCCAGAAGTGAGGGGTCAGCTCTTCACTGTCAGCTGGGGCGTCAGGGTGTCCCTGCAATGCAGGGTGTGTGGGCAACGTTGACTTGGAAAAGCTGCGCCAAACACCCTCCGAATCCTGCGTGTGTTCATTTAGTTACAATTTAGGTCATTTAAAAGGCGCTAGAACAGCAACACAGGTTGCAGTGCATGCGGTCAGGCAGCCCCCTGGTGGAAAGAATAGTTTGGGTTACCAGGCCGTCACGGGGGCAGGGACGCCGTGTCCCAGCAGCTGACCCGTGGCCAAGCCCAGCTCCGCAGGGAAGCGTGGCAGGGAGGGGACCCTGCTGGGGTGGGGTGTCCTTCCGCGCGGCTCAGCTCGGGCAGGACAGCCTGCCAGGCACGTCGCACGCAGGCTGATGTCTGAATGGACTAGCCGTGTTTCCAGTTCCCCGGGAAACTGCCGCCGCCAGTGTTCTCATTTCTAATCAGACACTTGGACAAACACTCTAAAAAGGGTCAGGTAATAAATACTTTCGGTTTCTGGGGTCCTTGGGCCCTTCCCCTCTTGTGATGACCTCACGCTGCCGTTTGTAGCTGGAGCAGGCTCACCAGCGGGGCAGGGTGGGGAGGCCGTGCACCCACCTCACACCGCTGGGCGCGGGCTGCCCCCCGCCTGGGCTGGTCGAGAATCCGGTCCCTGGAAGACGAGGCGAAGGATGGTGCGTCAGCTCGGTCACGTTCATCTGCGTTTCTAGGGTGTTCAGTTGTGGTCCGACACCTTTGGAGATGCGATGGCAGAACAACCTGTTTTTTGTTCTCAGGTCCTTTCCATGACCTCAGAAGACCTGGAGGGAGAAGGGTAAGATTGGTTTTGTTTTCCTTTGAACAATTTTTAAAATTCTGAAACAATCTCAAACTTACGGAAAAATTGCAAGTTTGCCACAGAAAACTCAGTTTTCCCTGAGGCACTGGATGCCGCAACCCATCCTGTGGCTGTCGTTTCTCTGTAGCTGCGTCACGCAGGACGGTCCCTCTCCCTCAGCTCCCTGAGCTGACCCCTCGGAGATCGCCGGCCGGTGGGTTTGTGGGTCCCGCGTTGGGGTCCGCCCACCGCTGTCTCACGACTGGGTCACCTCGGGCCCCCGGGCAGGAGTGTCAGGCCGAGTGCTGCCTCCTCCACGTGAGCTGTCGGCCACCCCGTGGCCCACGGCGTCCTCTCTGTGTCTGGATTCAGGAGGCGTCAGCGGGCGCCCCTGCTGGGAGGTTGCACTTTCTTCGTCTGTGAGGAAGGGGCTTGGTGGCTTTGCAAACAGCTTATGTGTCATCAGGCTTCCTGTGCACTTGTTTATTGATATCAACTCCTGGTTTCCAGCTGTTCGTTCAGAAAGCTGTAGTGCAGTAGTGCCCTTTGCCCCGCTGCCCAGAGGGTCCCTGTGACGTGCCCCCTGCCCCCGGCCTTGCGTACTTCTCACTTCCGGGCCGCCACCTGGAATCAGCCTCTTCTCCCGAACTGTGCGGCCTAGGACGGGGTTTGAGAGGCCGGGCGGGGCGCCCGGGGTATGCTGGTTGCTGCTGAGGGGCTTGCTGCTGCCCCCTCAGGCCCCAGCGCCCACCCTGGCGGACCCTCCGCCAGTGGCCATCTGAGGGTCCCCTCTTGGGGCCTCATCCCCCAGCCCCTGCTCCCAGCCACACGGCCCACATGCCTCCGCGCTGCCTCTGCGCTCTCCCGCCTCCGGGAGTCCTGCACGGGCTTCCCCAGGGGCCTGGGGGGTCCCAGGGGCTCGGTCTTTGCTTCTTTCTTCCGTGTGCCATGTCCATCTTCCCCTTTCACCTCCACCGGTGCGTGTCGTAACCCTTTAGCGTCACGTGCTGTCTTTGTCCCGCGTCTTCTCGCTGGTTCTCCTGCCTGTGAGTCCTGGAGCCCCTCCACCCATTACCACACCCTTGGATTGCAGCCTTCTCGTCCCCAGACTCCCTCAGGCCCACAGCAGAGGATCCAGGACTCGGGCGAGTGGTCAGGGCCCCACCCAGGAGGGCCCCCCCCCCCACCCTTCGAGGTTCTCCTTCCTGTGGGGCTGCCCACGCCCGCCTGCCTGGCCCTGCAGCCTCCTGCTCCCACGTTCTCCCGTGGTGGCATGCCGTTTCCTTTACACGTATTTCAAATTCACGTTTTCCCTGAAAGGGAACTGTTTGTCCTGGGAAGAAAGCTGGACCTGGTATCTGAGCAAGGGGTCGTGTCTGGCCGGTGACCGGGCTGGGCCCCCGGGTCTGTCACTGAGTCGCGGGGACCCCGGTCCACCCTTGCCTTTCTCCAGGCCTCAGATTTACATCCACAAAGTAGGGAAGCCGGAGCAGACACAGCACGAAGGCCATTTTCAGTCCAAATTCAGTAACCCACCCTGAACCTGCCTGCACCCCTCACTGCGCCTGTCCCCGCAGGTCGAACCTGAAAAGGGGGCCGTTCGGGTCGGAGGACGACTTTGTGATCCCGCCTGCCACGAAGCTGGCCCGGGTGGAGGAACCAAAGAGAGGTGGGTTGGCCGACCTCCTAGTGGCGTGTTAAGTTGGAAGGGAGTCCTGAATCTCTCAGAGGCATAAATTGCTCAAACCAGACTCGCCCAGGTTGGCTTCTTGGGTAGTTTTCCACCAGACCAGCCCCTGGCCTGAGCGGGGACATGTCTCAGGGTTCACGGAGGCTGGGAGCCTCAGAACACGCCCCGGGGCCCTGTGAGCGGCCACTGTCCTTTGTGTGAGCGCCCCGCACCCCCGGCTGTTTCTCATTTCGCGCCCGTGACTGAACTGCACCCCCTTTTTCCTTCTCGCCCCCGATTCCCGGCCGGGCCTCAGTGCTGCTCTACGTGCGGAAGGAGTCGGAAGAAGTCTTCGACGCCCTGATGCTCAAGACTCCGTCGCTGAAGGGCTTGATGGAAGCGGTAAGTCGTGACTCGTACTGAGACGTAGGGCCCCGCGGAGCCGGTTTCACAGGCCCCCCCGATTTCTCGGGGCCCGGACATCCCCAAGGCCTCTGTCTGCCCCTGCGGCACAGCCGGCGCCGCGCCAGCCTGTGGGGCCCCTGCCGTTTGCAGACTCTTGATTATGGGGAGAGGAGAGGGTGAAAAAGATGGGGCTTTCTGCACAGGTGAAACTGGTCACCCCTGTCCTTGCATCTCCTGGGGCCAGGACCTCATCCGAGTACCGGTGTTGCTCCCCAGCAGCACAGGAGAGAAATGGGCAGCGGGTGTCGGGAGCGTGGGTTTTATTTGAAGTGTCTGCTCTCGTTCGACTGAAAACGATCTCAAGGTTGGTCTTCTGAGACCCCGTGTCCCTGTGCCCGGGGCTGTGGACAGACCCGTGAGGCCTCAGTGTGGGACCAGGCACACTGGGCTGAGGCACCGAAATGTTCTCCCCCCATAGTTCTGCGCCCGAGATGAACAACGGCTTGGTGTTTGCGCACAGTGACCTGGTGTTTGCGCACAGTGACCTGGTGTTTGCACACAGTGACCTGGTGTTTGCGCACAGTGACCTGGTGTTTGCACACAGTGACCTGCACACCAGCCGGGGGTGGGGGGTCTCGCTTTACTGATGGGGAGCCTGTGGGTCAGAAAGGTCACCTGCTCATCGAGAGTGAATTGGAGATGATTCCAATGATCTGACTCCAAAGCAAGGCTCTCTGCACATTTGACCTTCCGGAATACTTGTGGCCTTGCGACTCTATGGACGTGTGTCCTTGTGCATTTGTCAAAACCGGTGGGGTGAGTGAGCGACACAGAGCGCTCCCGATGAGGATGGTGGGCTGGAGTTCACAAGGCTGCAGAGCCGTGGCTCAGCGCAGGTAACACGGGTAACACGTGTGCCACACCGTGTGAGACGCTCCTCAGTCGCCAGGAACTTGGGTGAGTGCAGAGATGGGCAACTCGGTACTTGCTGCTTCGTTTTCTGTAAACCTAAAACTGCTCTCTGGCTCTCCCTGCTGTTGGGTAGGGTATTTGGTTCACAGGATGGGACTCAATTGGGCTCATCCTGTGAACCAGAAGGTGACAGATTCAGGTCCCAGTCAGCACACGTGCCTGGGGTGCAGGTTCAGGCCCAGTCGGGGCGTGTATGGAAGGCAGTCAATTGACGTCTGTCTGTCTGTCTCTTCCCGTTCCCCTGCCTCTGCGATAAAAGACAAATGAAAAAAAAACCCTATTTTATAAAATATTACTTGAACGCTATGACCATATAATACACTTGGGGGCACCTACCTGTAAGTGAGGGGGAAATAAAGCCCCTGATATGGATCCTGCCGAAGGGTGTGGGTCGGGTCGTGTACTCTTTGCACGTGCGTCTCCGAGAAACGAAGCTGAGAGACCGTCCCACGTTGTCGGTACAGTTTGTACCTAAAAGCCACTGGACCTCATTTGATGGTTATTTTCATTGCTCTTTTAGATCTCTGACAAATACGACGTCCCCCACGACAAGATCGGGAAAATATTCAAGAAGTGTAAAAAAGGGTGAGCTTTGACCGCACGCCTGGTCCCCGAACAAGACGAGCTTAGATGACTTAACTGTTCTCCATGCATGTCCGTGCCGGGTCCAGGAATGGCCACAGAAACGGGAGCGTGAGAGCGTGTTTGCTCTTCTACTACCCGAGTAACGTGGGTCACCTTCCTCAGACAGCCCCATGGATTTTCTCTCAAAATTTCTGTCCGCTCTTTGCACGCTTGGCAGCCCCCGCTGTGAAATCTGCTCTGGCGCCAAGCTGATGCCACCCCATGGTAGAACCCCCGTGGGGCAGGCACGGGGTGGGGGCCTCCGCGCGTTGCCCTTCGTTGCCCTCTGAGGTGGGCTAATGCGCACTGTACAGACCCGCAGCCTGCCCAAGATCAGACCATCAGACCAGCGCTCGGGCCACGGCCATGGGCCACAGGCCACGGTCACGGTCCAGGGCCAGTCCTGGCAAAATGTGGAGCCGCGGAGCCGCCCGCTCTGCCCTGCCACCCTGGGTCATGTTTTCGGCCACAGGACAGCACTTCCTGGCCCAGAAATTGATATGTGTAGTTCTGTATTGTTTAAGTGTCTGCTGTTTGGATGGGTAACAAGGGTGTAGCATACAAGTATTTTGGTTTCATCCTAAAGCAAACCATAATGGGAATTTTGCAGATGGGCCTGGTGGGAAGGGCTGGACTTAGCAGCGGTTCAGTTAAACTTTGAGGATAATTTGCCAGGAAGGTCGTGGGTCAGGGAACTGTAGCTTCAGATAGATTAATCGTACTGATACGCTTTCTAAACCAACGAAGTGCTGCGTCTGTGCACCTGCCGTGCCCCGTAGAGTGGGCGCTGTTCACGGAGGGACTGCTCCGTGCTGAAGTAAAGCGGGAAATGCCGGTCTGTTTCGTGGGGCTCATGTCCTGCTGTACTTGAGTCCACCTTCAACCTCACAGCACTGAGAAGATGGGCACTGTTGTTATCCGCACGTCCTAGCTGGGGAAACCGAGGCTGTGGGGGTTTAAATAATTCGCCCCGTGGGTCCCAACTGGTAGGCGGAGCGCCCCTGAGGCCCGGGCAACTCCAGGGTGGGCGGGACTGATGCATCTGTGTGGCTCCCTTCCAGGATCCTGGTGAACATGGACGACAACATCGTGCAGCACTACTCCAACGAGGACACCTTCCAGCTGCAGGTGGAGGACGTGGGTGGGTCCTACAGACTCACCCTCACGGAGATCTGAGGGCGCCCTGGCCCGCAGGCCCCCCGCGTCAGCGCAGGTGGCACGTAGGCCCTGCGGTTTCCCACGCGCAGGGATGCCGCTGGCCGCCTTCCGAGCGCGGAGGCCACGGGGAGGGGCTCCTGTTAGCTCGCAGGTGGGCGCCTGCGGGACACAGCGCCGAAGGTATCTGTCCCACCGGCGTTCCTCAGATGACAGCTCCGCAGACTTACATTAGAATTCTCTGACATCTGTACGTAGGGCTAAAAGTGAAAACCTTGTCCCGAGATGTAACGGACTCTCCGGGAACCTTCAGGGTATCTGCTACGTTATTTATAAAAGTATTTTTTATTACAGGTAACATTCAATCTTATTTGGTATCAGGTTCAGGGGTATGGCCCAGGGGTCAGACTGAAGAGCGGGATAGCCCCTGTCTGTGCGGCATCAGCGGCCCGCTCGCTGGTGCGCGGCAGAAGGGCCGCGGCCGTGGCTTTGGGGACTCGCGTACCCAGCACCTGCTCGGGTTTGTGGGGGCAGCATCCTGAGACGGGGCCCGCCCTTCCTCCCTTCGCCGCCTACCCCCAAGTTTACTCAAATAGCGCATGTTACCAGATCTTCCTTCGCTACTTTCTTAAACCCACCCACTGCCTTTCTGATGAAGAGCCAGCGTTAACGGCGTGCGTCCGTTCAGCTCACGCTAGGTTGTATATAAGTGCAATACATTTTCGAAGGCCTGTGTCTGTAAATGTGTACATACATGTCTCATCCCGATAGCTAATATATACCTACGGTCTCTGTCCATTCCGTGGAGAGAGGCGGTGAGAACTGCCCTAAAGACTGCCCGGGTGGAAGGGCAGGTCGTTCCTGGCGAGGTGTAGCGAGCAAGGGTGGCGGGCGCCCCCCAGCACGGTGCGCCCAGCAGGGACGCCACCTCCTCCGACGCCTGTGTACTTTGGAGGAGGTTCGTTTGGGGATTCTGCACTGTTGAGCAAATGAAGTAAAGGGGAAACCCTGCTGCGAATCCTTTGTGCTGTGCCTGCGCACGTCACGGGCCCGGGACACGCGAGCAAACGCGTGAACAGCCCTTGCTGCCCTCGTGCCACCAACTCAGCCCCGACACCCGGTCTTCTCCACAAGCAGCTGTGGGAAGCGTTCGTGAGCTTATGTTACCACCGCAGGGAGCATGCAGTACACGTTCGAATATGTTACAATACTAAGAAGTGGAATTTTACAGCCTAAAATCACGGGTATCTTGAGGTTCAGGGTCGTAGGATTGCTAGTTAAAATAGCCTAATGAAGTATGTGAACTCAGTTGCTGGTTTTCTAAGCTAAGATGTCATGGGACACGGGTCATACGACAATATTTTCTATTTTATGAAACTGATTTTGTCTTGTTTATTGTTTTTAACTGTACCGTTGAAGATGTATTTTAAACCAAAGGAATTAAATTTTATATGTCTAACTTCAGACGTCTGTTCCATAATATGTCATTTCCTGTTACTCGGTGGGAATGGATCCGCGTGTCAGTCGGTGAAGCACAATTGGAGATCCTACGTGGTGGGGCTGGACGGGTCCCCTTGGCGTTTTCTCCTTCCCAGCACCCGTCCGCGGTTTCTTCTCCCGTCTTCATTTCCTGGGCCACTGTCTGCAGCCACCCCAGTGACAGTTCCGTGGGGGAACCCTAAACAATCTCCCGTTGCTACCAAAGCTGAACCGCTAAAACTGCCGGTGAACACTTTTAGACCTAAAACTACAGTGTTCGTAGTTCCTAAAAGCGTAACAGAAAATGGGTTGAAAATTACGAAAATGTTTCATTTCATTGGAATTTCTAAGTCAAACAGTTGTGACTCGGATGCTCAGGTCACCCAGAGCTTAAT
Source organism: Noctilio leporinus (assembly GCA_004026585.1). Classification (NCBI taxonomy): domain Eukaryota; kingdom Metazoa; phylum Chordata; class Mammalia; order Chiroptera; family Noctilionidae; genus Noctilio; species Noctilio leporinus. The sequence goes on from PVIW01001852.1 coordinate 56,867, forward strand.
AGTGATAGATACGGAAACCTGTTGGGTTTTCCGTAAAATAAAACATTTTTATGGATTTGGGTGTTTTGAGTACATCAGCTCTCTCCCGCTATTGGCTTCTAGTGGGGAGAGGCCAGGGGCTGCTGGACACCTTCCAATGCCTACGACAGCCCCACAGCAAAGAATTCTTTGGCCAAAATGTCAATAGTACCGAGAAACTTCGCAAACCACTTTTGATCCAATCAGTCACAGCGCCTTCTCCACACACTGCACAAGTCTTTTTTTTTTTTTTTTTTTTTTTTTAATTTCATTATTTTTAGAAAGAGGGGAAGGGAGAGAGGCAGAGAGGGAAAGAGACATCAATGTATGGTTGCGTTTCACCTGCCTCCAGCCACAGACCTGACTGGAGACCACAAGTCATTTTTTGTGTCTCAGCTGCGTTTTCATGTAATACACCAGAAACGCTGTCTCTCTTCTTCCATCTTCACTATTAAAATGGCTGCACAAAAAATCCACCAATTTTGATCAAGTTTTTTTAATGTGTGCTGATATGACAGCTGTCACAAAATCTAAGTGTTTCAAATGAAGTTAAAGACAGCTAAGCACTACTAGAGCCATTTGCAGGGGGAAAAAAACGAAACTTTTTAGCTAACCCAATATTTCTCATAAACACACAATCAAATAAGTGAAGTAAGCTCCTGGGTGGCCTTCCTGTGACATCTGTGTGTTTTTCACTCTAATCCTTGGGCCACACGTCAAGAATCCGCTCCTGGTCACGTGGGGGTCTTGCCTGGACTCCACCGTTGCTACTGAAGCTGCAGGGAGCTCCTGGGGTCCCCTCACCCTTGTACCTCCCCGCATCCTGCTGCATTTCTTTCTCCCTTTGTTACTTAGCTCATCATTTCTGCCTCAAAACCTGGCTTTCCCCAGGGGTGAGGGGCTCCGGTGTTCTCCCCAGCAGGTGACCCAGGCCCCTTTCCTGGCCTCTGCTGCTGTAGCTGTGACCCAGACCCCGCCGGCCCTCCCCACCCTTCAGTGCCCCAGGCCCCTTGCACCAGCCAGCGCGGGTTCTGGAGCAGATGCTGGGTGATGGCTCCTGGTTGAGGGGCCCATCGGTGCTGTTGAGCCCAGTCTCCCACCAGCCGTCACAGGGAGGTGGAGTGGAGGTGAGGAGCCCAGGGGTGAGCCTGGGCGGGACCAGAACTGGGACCAGGACCAGGACCAGGACCAGCAGGCCACAGAGTAGACATCCTCTGGTGAACTTGTCAGCAAGCGGTAAAGCAGAAGTCCCCCAACTGGGCTCCGGAAAAGCCGGTGTCCAGGGGCCGACAAGGCTGCGTGGGGAAGGGGTGAGGCACAGGGAGGCGACTGAGACCTGCAGGGGTGAGCCAGCAGGCCGCTCCGTGTGCGACTGCAGAGGGTGTCCCCTTCGTGACCACCGTGCCACGTCTCCCGTGCGAGTGTCACCCCTTATTAGCAACATGTACCCTCCCTGGGTCCTGAGCTCCTTTGGCGTCATCCCCTTCCATCTCCTAGTCGAACGTTCCTTGTGCGCACACCACACACCGAGGAAGAAGCCCACGCGTTAGGAGGGGGGTTGAGCTCCATGAGGCCCTTCCTCGGAGGGAAAAATTCCCACCTCGCAGGCTCGCTGCCCAGAGGAAAGCTGAGGTCATTCCCCGAGGCTTTGCGCCGGCTCCGGGGAGCTGTGCACGTCCCTTTGCACATGGGGCCCTCCTTTTTTTTCCTGAATGTTTTCATTTATCTCTAGCCTGTGGGCCTGGTGTTTTGGCTTCCAGCACATAGACATCATCTCCTGCTGGGTGCCCCGTGGCTGCAGCAAACACACCAGCACCTGTCCTTACGTGTGTGTAAAGGTTAGGGGAGCTTGCAGTGAAGGGGGACGGTCGCCCCATTTCACAGGCGAGACTCAGAGAGGTGCAGGAGGTCACACTGCCAGGAAGGGATATCCGGCTCCAAACCTCCGTTCCTTTCGACCCCTACATGCGGTTTCCACCAAAAATGCCCTTTCTGAGATTCCCGGTGACCTCATCGCTCACCTTTCATCTTCCTAAAAAATGTGCGGATGGCGCATCCCCTTAGGAAAAGATGCCCCGCATCACACAAATTGAACGCCGCACAATACCATGACACAGGTGTTAAAATAGCCGAAACCCAGAACACAGCCAGCCCCAAGGTCGAGAGGACATGGGGCAGCAGAACGCCAGTGAAGACACGGCTGACAGCACCAGACATCCTGTCACCCTGCTACCCAGTCCTGCTCCTGGATACCGATCCAAAGAAGCTGAAAGCTCGCGGCCACAGAAAACCCTGCACACGGCCGTGAGGTGGCCGCGGCTTTATTCCTCTCCAGAACAGGGCAGCAACCAAGATGTCCTTCAGCAGGGGTGGGTAAGGAAGCTGTGGTCCACCGGACAGTGGCACATTGTCAGCGCTAGAAAGAAACGAGCTGTGAAGCCAGGAAAAGACAAAGGAACCTCAAATGTACGTCACGAAGTGAGAGAAGCCAGTCTAGAAAGGCCACACGCCTGTAGGATTCCAACCTGGGTGACATTCTAGGCAAAACCACGGAGACAGTAAAAGGCCAGGGGTGGCCAGGGCCGTGGGGGTTGAGATGAGCAGGCAGAGCACAGGGACGTTGTTCTGTGGGGTTCACGGTGGCTCTGTGAACCCCACTCTAAACCAGGGGTGTGGCTGTCACTGTGACAAACGTCCCACTGTGGGGAGGGCTGCTTAGCGCATTTTTTAAAAATTGCTCTTTTTTTTTTTTTAATTGCTCCCGTGCACAGATACGCACAGTCTTGTTTTCGCATCTGAGTCCTTCGGGAACCCCACGGCACTCCGCTCCGGCTCTGGAATCGGGGGGACGGCTGGTGCTACTCTGCTCCAGGCCCCGGGAAGGCTACGGAGGCGTCCGGCTTCAATACCTGCTACTCGAAACCAGCTCAGCCCAACCCCGGAAACAGCCCCAACGTGCAGCAGCTGAGGCCTGGCGAAGGCGGGAGGCACACTTGTGGGGGCTCTGCTCCACTGCAGGAAGGTCCGGGCGACTGGCGAGAGGTCAGGGGAGGTGATGGGGTGGGTGGCCGCCCGGGCTAGCGGCCCCAGGTCAGCCCATTGTGCGTGCCCCCCGGACGTACCACCCAGCCCACTGGCTGCAGCCTGGCCTCGCCGGGGAGGAAGCTGAAACCGAGCGTGTGCTGCACGGGCCTCTCCTTTCTGTCCCGGGTCTGTCCTCTGAGAGCCTCTGCCTTGGGGGTGGAGGAAAGGATGGTTAGTGGGGGAGCCCCTGGGAGGCCTCACACCCACCAGGCCTCCTGCCTGGCCTCTGCTCCCAGGAAGCCCACCTGTTCGGAAGCCTGGCCTGAGGGGGAGAAACTCAGCTCAGAGGCAGGAGTGCGGAGGTGGCTGCAGTGGGGCCACCTGCCCGCCTGGCCGGGAGGCCGGACGCTGGCCAGGCCGGCACGGGATTTGTGCAGCTTTCCCAGGTGGCTGGTGGCCGGGTAGGGGCTGGCCTGTGGGTGTCTGGGCCAGCGGACGTCCGCCACCTTCCCCCCCGCTGGCCCTGGCCCAGAGCCCACCCTGGCGCCGGGCTGCTGCCTCTCGCCTGCTTCTGGCTCTGGTGCCCAGGTGATCCCCGGCCCTGCGGGTAACAGGCGTCACCTGCGGCTGGCACAGGAACCCCAGGCGGTCCCCTGCCTCCCTCTCCTCCTTGGGCCAGAAGGCCAGGCAGTCCAGGCACAGCACCAGGACTTGGGGCTGCAGCCTGCAGAACTAGGACCAGCCTGGGTCAGGTCCCAGGGCCACCCTCTATGCAGAGAAGCCCCACCCCCCACCCCTCCCCCATGCTCCAGCTTGTCCAGGGCCTCTCCTTCCCACCGGCAGGCATCTCCCAGCCCCTGAATGTGGCTGCTTAGGTGGGCATTAGTCCTGAGGGTGGGGGCTCGGCGACCCACTTTCTCACGACTGCCAACACGGCCTGCTGGTCCTCACCTGGGGACTCCGCCCACTGCTGAGCTCCCTCCGCCACCACCCAGGCCCGGCTCTTGGCTCTCCTGCCTAGTGTCCCAGAGGGTCACAGTGCAGACACTAAGAGAGTGATGACGGTTCTCCTCCTGTCTTGCTGGTGACGACCCAGGCTGACAGCCAGGGCTCTCCCAGAGGTCACCTGGGGCAAGGGCTGGGGGCAGGGCCCAGGTGGGCTATCCTGGGAAGGGCTTGGAGCAGGGAGTCCTAGGCCCGCTTTGGCTTCTAGAGATGATTCGGCTGCAGCTGGACCAGGGGGAGAGGAGGCAGGGGACCACGGAGAAGGCTGTGGTAGAAACCCAGACCCAGACAGAGAAGGGGCCCCACGAGGGGTGGCTCAGAGCCAGGCAGCCTGCTAGGAGCACGGCCCCGACTTCCTGGAAGAACCCAGACAGCACACACACACACAGTGGCCCAGACTGTGCCTGGGCCTCTGTTCAGGGACAGAAGGCACTGGCCACACTGAGCAGGCTCACCTCGCCCTCCCGCAGCTGCTGGGACTCAGGGGAGGGAGGATGAGCAGGTCTGGGTGCCCCGGACTGGACACCTGGGCCGTCCCCACATGTGTGGGACCAACGGCTAACTACACTAATCGAGGGGTCACCGCGGAGGGATTTTGTCCTCGTGGTCAATGCCTATAGTCAGGTGACTGGGAGTGCAGATCCCCCTCGAGAAGGTGGGCAGGCCCTTTCCAACCAGAGAAAGATCTTCAGAGCAGAACTGTCCCTGGAGGAGACATTCCACCTGTGGCCTGTGCCAAAGTCCCACCCGAGAGGGCCAGCCACCTCCCCAGCATGAGACCGTAGGGAGCAAGGAGCAGGCTTCCCGAGAGACCCCTGCCCGGCCTCTGCCGGGCCCACCTGCCTCCCCTGTGAGACACGTCTCCACTGGCCACTCTGCTGAGGCCTTGAGCTGCTGCCCGGCTGGCTCCAGCCACACTGGGTCACTGGGGAAGCGGGCTGGCAGCTCACCAGCTCCAGTCTGGCCAGGCAGAGGGCCTGGGCGGCCACAGTGACACTGAGGTGGCCCTCCCAGGCCAGCAGGCGGTGCGTGCTGTTGCCCAACGCCCCACTGGCCTCCAAAGGCTGCCCTTAGGACAGCGGCCCTGGGACATCTGTCCAGGATGCGTTCCAGGTGTTTCCGGGCTCACAGAGCGTGGCTGGGACAAGTCGCTTCTGTCCTCTGGGCCTGTTTCTCTCCACAAAACCAGGGGTCGGACCAGTCCTGTTCACAGCATGGGTCCTGGCGCAGCGTGTCAACACCTGGGAACCTGCTGGAAATGCAAAACTCGCAGACTCCATGCATGGAGAGGTGCGTCAGAAGCTCTAGGATGGGCTGGCTGATTCCAGCTTGCCCCCAAGGTGGGCGGCGTGCCCCCAGTCCTGAAACCCCATCTCCATTCTCTGGACGGCTGCCTCCTCCTTGACCCTTAACAGGACGTCTCCATGGAAACCGTCCCAGACCTCATCCCGCCAGATCTGCTCACAGGCGTGGCCTGGTCTCCGTGCATCCCTGTGAATGCGTGTGGCTCCCGCTGTGGACACGCCCTTTCCTGTGGGTCCGTCTCTCCTGCTAAATGGCAAGTCCTGAAGGTCAGGGCTGGTCTTATTCCTCATGGTCCCGTAGCACCAAGCACACAGTAGGGGTGTCCTTCCCCACATCACAGGGGGTCCTTCCTGCCCAGAGTCCCTGCCGAGTACTCGTTCCCCCAGAGAAGCCTGCAGGAGCCCAGGACACCCGGGCTTTCCGTTAGCAAAAATGGCAGGTGGCCCCTCTCTCCTGCGTCTGGGGGCCTGGCCTACAGACACAGCCTGGACCTCCCCTTCGCAAGGTTGGAAGACACAGCACACAGAGAGGTTGTGCCCTGGCCTGGAGACACACAGAGAGCAAGGAGAGCACAGAGCAGGAACAAAGCTGCAGCTCCTGCCTCGGCGCCCCCTCCCGCCCCACCCCCCAGGCACAGCAGCTGCCCTGCCTGCCCCGCCCCCAGCCCCCTGCGCACTCACAGGTGCTCTGGGCCATTTTCCAGAAACCAGTCGGGACAAAGGAGCCCTCTGGCTTGGTCTGGAGAGACAGATCCTGGCTCCACCAGCACCGGCCAGTGGTGATGGGCAGTCTACCCTCAGTTTCTTCATCTGTAAAATGAGGCCTAAAATCAGAGGATTCAAACAGGAATGAAGAACTAACACCTTACATAACTCTTGGGCCACATGTGGTGTTTCATAAGTGTCCTTAGAGCTGCACCTTCCTTCATTCGAATCTACGAGAGAGGAATCTTATTTCTCTCCTGAGCCACATGGGCCCGTGCACCCTCACTAGGCCTCAGTTTCTCCATCTGTAAAGTGGACAGCTTGCTCTGTGTGTGCCTCAGCTGCCCCTACAAGCCCCTCCGCTCCTCCAGGCCCCCGGGGAAGGAGCCAGGAGCCGAGTGGGGAGTGATGGCGCCCGTGGCCAGGCGGCTGGGAGATAAATCACTCGACAGCTGGGGGTTGGTGGGTCGGTGACTCATTAATCCATCCACTAGTCAATCATTTATTAGGTCATTTGCTGCCCATCTGGCCTTTGGGCAGCTTCCAGCCCAGAGACCAAGCCCAGGGACAAAGAGAAAGGCAGGAAGGATGGGCTGGACCCAGGCCTGGCCAGCAGCCTGCACTCCACAAGCCTTGAGCTCCTGACCCTCCCACCCAGCTGAATGCACAGCTGGGTTCTGACCGAAGGCTGAAGACTCAAGGGGGACCTGTCTGCGGCCCAGCAGGGGGCTGAGGGTCTGAAGGAGGAAGGAGTCTGCCCACCGCCCGCCCTGGGTGGCTGTCAGGCTCCAAGCAGAAAGACCAGCCCTTGCAGAACCGTGCTTATCAGAGATGGAACAGATCTCCAAAAACATCTAGTTCAGAGAGTCCCAAATGTGGGCATGTCATGGACCACAACACTTGAGAACACATTTGGGGGTCTGCCATAGGGCAGCCAATGTTCTGTTTTCCTAAGTTAGGGCATTATGTACCACCTGCTATCAGCATCTTTTTCTAACAACAAAGTTAGGCGAGCATAATATCTGATTGTACCTAAATTGTACTTCATGACAGAATATATTCCCTGTCCTTATTTTTCTCATCCAAAGCGAAACCATGAGAAGTAACTTGACCGTAGTTCAGGACTGATTGGAATCATAGAACTCGCCCAACTCCATTTTCTGCAGGTCAGAAAACAGAGGCTCAACAATGACAAAGACCTGCCCCAGAGGACACAGCACTTCACCTCCAGGAACAAGGACAAAAATTCGACTCTGTCCAGGGCTGATCTTCTGAGGGGCCGTGCAGGAGACTCACTGTCACCCTCCCTGCCTCAGGCCTAACAGGTTTCTTTGTGAGTCTATTCCAACCCTTTCTCACCTCACCAGGGCCCCCGTCCCAGCTGATAGCTTGTCCTCCCATGTCACCAAGAAGGTGGATCACATGCCAGCACGCCGGCCTTGTCTGCGCTCTGTCCCAGGGACTTCTTGGATGTGCACGCGTCTTCTCTTCCCTCCCGTGTTCTTGGAGAAAGCGGGTCCTTCCTCCTGCGCAGGCCGGCCTCCCTGCACGTGCCCGGCACTCCCAAACACAAGCTTCTGAACCTCTTTTCACCACCGGCCCCTCCCCGCCCAGTTGCATCATCTTGTCCACTGGCCCCTATCCTGAAGCATGCTCAAGTTTCTGTACTGTCACTCAAAGTTCCTTCCAAAGGCCACAGAAGAAGAAATCAAGATGACTTTTACATAGACAAAAATTTCCAAGTAAACTCTGTCAAGGAAATACCAAGTTAAGCCCTGGCTGATTTGGCTCAGTGGGTTGGGTGTTATCCTGCAAACTGAAAGGTTGCCAGTTGGATTTCCCATCAGGGCACAGGCCTGGGTTGCAGGCCAGGTTCCCAGTTGGGGGCGTGCAAGAGGCAACCAACAGATGTTTCTCTGGCACGTTGATGTTTTCCTACTCCTCTCATTCTCCCTTCCTGTCCCTTCTCTCTAAAAATAAATAAATAAAATCCATTAAGAAATACAAAATAGCCCTGGCTGGTGGCTCAGTGGATAAGGCACCGGCCTGGGAACCCAAAGGTCGCTGGTTCAATCCCCAGCCAGAGCACATAACCAGGTCTCCAGCCAGGTTTTCAGCCGGGTCTCCAGCCAGGTTCGTGGCTGGAAGCAGGTGAAGGGCAACCATATATTGATGTCTCTCTACCTTTCTTCCTCCCTCTCTGACCTTCTTTCTGAAGATGATGAGTAAAATCTTAAAAAAAAATAATAATATTACGAACTCTCATTGTTTTCCACTTAGCTTGTTAAAGGTCAGAAGATTCTAGAAGGCCCGCATTGGTGAAGAAACAGGGAACTGGCTTTGCAGCCCATTGTTGTGGGATCAGTGGGCACAAAGGCATGTTCAGGGGGCAATGTGACAATCTTTCAAAGTTAAAAATGCACATACCCGCGTATGAGAATTTTCATCGCACTTTATTTTTGACAGCCCCAGATTGGAAGCAATCCTAAAGGCCGTCAGAGAAGAACAGGCCAGTGCAGTGTGTGGTCTGCAGCAGCTGGTGGAAGGGCACCACTGGGGGACCCTCAGGTTTGGCTCATACAGCTTCTTGACCTGGGGGGCTGGTCACAGGTGTGCTTGCCTCGTGGGAACTCACTGAGCTGAGCACTTAAGTGGTTGCATTTTCCTGTATCTATGCTATTCAAGTTTACCAAACCCCCAAAATAATATAATTAAATAACATAAGAAAAGAAATACAAGAGCAGTTGACCCAGCAACCCCAACTCCAGGAAGTGACCCTGGAGCTCACAACCGATGCGTGTGCACGGCATCCTGGTAAACTGGACACGACCTAAGCGCCCCGGGTTCCTGCTCCAACAGCCAGCTTCAGTCCCAGACCCAGAGCTCTCGGATTCCATCGAGGGCTTCAATATGGGTTTGATACCATCTCTGCTGCCGGAAGATGCTTCTGGTAGTGAGGTAAGAGGCAAATCGCAGGAAGGGACGCTGGGGGTAGAAAGACCTGTAGGGGCGCAATGGCGATTATTCGGTGAGAGGGTGGTGCCCTGGACAGAGACAGAAGTGGGTGACAGAAGTTCATCGTTGAGATTTAGGAAGGAGCCATGAAGTAATTGGCAAGTACAGGAGAGGGATTTTTTAAATAGCTAGAGGTAAGAGTCCAGATTGGGACAGAATGCGTTCAGATTCAAGGACACTGAATTAGAGGTGTCTGCAGAACAGCCAGCAGGTGCTCTGTTCACGTCTTCAGCCAACAGTGACTGTGCCTGCAGGGAGCCGGGCCCTGGGGGCCTGCAGTGAATTGAGCTTCCTAACTTTGGGCAGGTCTCCTCCAGTGGGGACCCAATTCACAAAAGTCACAGGTCATCAGAGGTGCGGTAGAGGACGATATAGTGGCCTGTGAGGGACAGGCTGTGGCCAGCGCCCTGGGCCCCGCCTGCTCTCAGTATGAGGGAAGAGGATCCCTGGGTCTCACTCTCATCCATTCAGGCCCGAGGGCTTCCCGGAGAGGGTGCCGCTTCCACTGGCGCCGGGGAAGAAGGGCAGGTTTCAGCAGGCATCTTTGGGGCGACTACCTGTCTTGGCGTCCCTTAACCGCACTTAAGAGTGGAAAGTGGCCCAAAGCTGCCAGTTTGGAGGCAGACACCGGCCTGGGAACGAGCAAGTCCGCAGGGGCCAACCGGCTTTCAAAGTCCTTCCTGGTCAGTGACGTACTCCTAACAGCTGACAGTAGATTAATAAAAACGAAAACACAAGCAGTACCCAGGCTGAGACCTCCAGGTGAACTGATTGAGTCCACTGGGGCCTGCGCCCCGGAAGGCGACGAGTGGCGGCCCCTTTAAGCGCGGTCCCCGCCCAGCCGGCGCGTAGGGACCGGGACTTCCCTGGCTGCCCTGGAGTCGCCGCGCCGCCGCCGGGACCTTTCCCCTACTTTCCAAGCCCTCAGGCCCCGCCCCTCCACCGCTACCAAAACACGTGCTGCATCCCGCCCTGGCGCGTCACGTCGCGGCCAGGCTTTGATCACGCGACGCCCCGCCGCGCCCATTGGCTGGCCGTGCATGGGTAGCGCGCGGATTGGCTGGCGGGCATCCAGCCCCGCCCCGGGGGGCGCAGCGTATTTTGGTTTGCCGCGGCGCCCCGCCCGGGTGGCCGCGCCCTCGGCAGCCGCCCCGCCCCTCCCGCACCACTAAGGCGGCATCCAAGCCGAGCGGCGCGGGCGGGCAGAGGCGAGAGCCGGCCGGTGGAGCGCGGGTCGCAGGCTGCCTCAGCCACACACGTCCGCCGCTGCAGTGCGAGCATCCGCCCCGGCGTCGCTCTGTGGCCCGTGGCTGCGGGCACCATGCACACGCCGGACTCCGTGGGTGCGGGCGAGACGCGCGCGGTGAGTGGCCGTCCACTGGGGCGAGGCGGGGCCACGGGTCCGAGCGGGCCAGAGCGCGAAAGAGCTGGGGCACGGAGCCTCGCACGACCGCACCCCTAGGAGCCGGAACAGGTTCCGGAGCCTCGAGGGCGACGGCTGCTGCGTGGCCGGCGGGAGCGTCGCTCGGCGCTGCCCCACCGCAGCTTTGTCTCGCGCTCCGCAGCGGCGCCGCCGCGGGTCTATTTCCAGGCGTGACGTCAGCCGGTTCTGGGGGCGGTGGCCGCGCGGGGCGCGGGGCGCGAGCGCGAGCGCGAGCGGCAGAGGCTGGAGGGAGGTGCCCGTCGCCCCAGGCAGAGCATCCTGCGGCTGCGGGGAGACGGCAGGCGTCGGGGTGCGGGGTGCGGGGTGCGGGGCGGAGCGTGCTGGGCGGAGCGGGCGCCAGGGTGCGGGCGTGCAGGGCGGGGCAGGGTCTGGGCGTGCAGGGCGGGGTAGGGTCTGGGCGCTGCGGGCGGGCAGGGGGGCGGGTGGGCGCGTCCCTGCGGCGGAGCCGGGGCCACCCCCGCCGGTGATTCTCCGTCGGTGCTGCGCCAGGCTGGAGCCGGGCCGCGTGGCATCTGCGAAGGCTGCGCGCGCCCTGCGGGAACCTGAGCAGGACGAGGGCGCGGCAGCCGCCGCACCGAGGGGGAACGCGGACTGTAGACTTGGACCGACCTGGGGAAGAGATCGCTGACTTCCGGGCGCCTCCCGCTCGGCGCCCGGTTGGGAAGGGCCAGTGTGACGCCGGGGCGGTCGGTCTCCTGGGTCTGGGAGGTCGGCAAACTTCCTCTCCCTACGCCCCGCCCCAAGGGACCGGGCGGGCAGGATGGCTCCCAGCGGGGAGCCGGCTTAATAAGGCCGGTGGCTTTCAGCCTCGCCCCCCGCCCCCCCCCCAACTGGGTGACTCCGGCGCTGCCCCCGCCGCTGCCCAAGGTGCAGCCCTGGGACGCGCTCGGCAGCCGGAAACCGGGTCTGCGGCTGCGGGCGGCGCCTCCCATGTGGGACCAGCCTCTTTGGCTGCCCCTTTGGAATTAATGCCTTATGAATAGTTGACCAAAGAACGGGAACTTCGTTCCTATCAGTAACCTTCCTGGGAATCGGGGTTGCTACGGGAAAATGCTTGTCATCTGCTTTCAGTCCCCCTTCTCCCCAGTGGAGGACAGTAGCCTAAAAGCAAGGTTGCCCTGGACGTTCTGTTGACATCTTTTCCTAGAACAGAGCTGGTTGCGTACGATACATGTGTAACGCATGTTATGAGTGTGACTCGGGCTCCTGATATGTGTGCCCACGTGCCTCGCTGTTTTCCCGAGACTGAGAAGCCATATGTCGCCTGTAGGTGGACCTCGTGGACATATGCGAGTCCATCCTGGAGAGGAAGTGGCACGACAGCCGTGGGTCAGCGTGCAGCCTGGAACAGAACGACATCGAAGCTGTGGAGGCTCTTGTTTGCATGAGCTCCTGGGGCCACAGGTCCCAGAAAAGCGACCTATTAAAGATAAGACCCCTCACCCCTGCATCTGACTCTGGGGATGTCGCCACCACCACCGGGCACGGAGATGAAGCTGCACCTGAACTGCCGAAGGACTTCCATTCTTTATCCACGCTGGTAAGTGGGGGAGGTGTTTTTGTGCAGTGGGTAGTGCACCTTCAAAAACGTGCTGACACACCGGGGTAGGGTCCAGGGGTGCTGGCGAGCATGTTCATAGCCTCCCCGAGTGGAGGCCTGAAGGGTGAAGCTTCTTGCGTCCCTTGGAAACACGTCCTCTCCATTGATGGATCACAGCTGGCAGCCACGGGGTCCATAGGATAAAACCTGGAGGTTGGTTCAAAGAAGTAAAATGCACTCATTTCCTTGGGGAACTGCAGGGGGTGGGGTCTAGGTTCCCTGGGTGGCTGAGCCCAGGATCAGGATATGTGGGTGGCAGCTGGGCCAAGCCTGTGCTTTGGCGTCAGACACCCCGAGTTAGCTGGGTGGAAAACCAGCCCCCCGCCTCCCTGAGGCAGCCAGGTGAGTTGGCAGCAGTCAAGCGCGTGTTTTGTTTTCTCGACTTGCTGCAGCTATGAAATTGCCTGGGGAAGTGGAGAGCTGCTGGCTGCTAACAAACAAACCCTAACTAATCTGATTGTCCTGGGCTGGAAGCCTGCACTGGAGGGGAGTGCGAAGGCCACCTGGAGGGGAAGAGAAGGGGCTGCAGGCAGGCCAGGGGCTGTAAAGCACAGACCGGGACCGAGCCCCTCCCGGAGCGGCTGAGCTGCGAGGGCCCTGGAGGAGGTGGGAGTGGTTGGGGGCGAAAGGAGAGGCACGGTTTCTGCGGCCACGGGTGCCTTCTGGGAGCCTCCCCGTCGAGTAGGCACTGGCTGCCAACCGGGGGTGTAAACTTGTTTTCTCCTCTGCAGTCCTAATGCTGAAATGGCTTGTGTCAGTAACTGCGGGCCCAGGAGCAGCAGGAAAAGACTAGAAAGCAAATACCTCATGCAGACTTGAAACCCCTGCTGCTGGGAGCAGGCGGAGACCAGATTTCCTAAATACTTCTTTTTAAGGGGCAGCATGATCAAAGTAAGCCCCTTTTAAATTTTAACCAAAACAGTCTTGTCAAATGGACCTTCTTTTTTTTTTTTTTTCAAGTGCATGACTCCTCCTCACAGCCCTGATCTCATGGAACCATCGACAAGGACACTTGTTCCTTCTCAAGTCATCGATTCCAAAGCACACAGAGTCGTGGCCACCCCCCTACCCCGTGTGGGGGTGGCTGACCTGCCCAGCAGAAGAGAGGAAGGGAACTGGACTGGTTTGAAGTCAGAGGGCAGGGAGCCAGCCCCTGACCCCCTGTGCAGAGCTGTGGTGACCACCGGTGTCAGCCACCACACCATGGGGAGTCCCACTCCTGTCTGCATTCCCACCACCCAGACTCAAGAATGCCAACTTTCAGACAGAAGAGAAGCACAGTCCCTGGGACATGCCAAAGCTTTGCAGAGCCTCGACCTCAAAGAAAGTTTACTCAGTATGAACTCGGTGTCCTGTCCACCTTGCTTGAAAAAGCCTAGTGACCTCAGTTCCCCTGACAAAGGCCAGCAGCCAGGCTGGCCAGTTGCCATTCAGACCTGCTCACCAAAGAATTGTGAAGATGACTTGCGAGGAAAAGCCACCCCTCTGATTTCTGTCCCCATCCCCAGCCCTGTCCTTTGCCAAGTGATTCCAGTGAATGGACAAAGTGGCATGCTACCAGCGTTTTTGAAGCCACCTCCCCAAGCATCTGCAGAGACCAACACACCCATCCTGCCCCTCTCTGCTCCAGTGCCCCAGCCTGTGTTCATGGGACCATCTGTGCCTCCAGGAACTGTGATGCTGGTCCTGCCCCAGGGGGCACTCGCCCAGCCTGCCCCAGGCTCCCCGGCCGGGGTCCTAGTGGCCGGGAGTCCCAGGCTGTTACCTCTTGCCCCCGCCCCAGTGTTCATCACCTCCAGTCACAGCTGTGCCCCTCAGGTAGACTTTTCCCGAAGGAGGAACTACGTTTGCAACTTTACAGGCTGCCGGAAAACGTACTTCAAAAGTTCCCACCTCAAGGCTCACCTCCGCACCCACACAGGTAAGCTCGGAGGTGGGAAGGGTACTACTGGGAACAGTCCTGGTGTCCGGAAACTTGCCTGGAACCTGCTCCAAGTGGCAGAGGGCGGGGGACCCCCTGGAACAGGTGCTGAGAAGCCCTGCTGGCCTCACAAGGACGGGGGCTAACGTTAGTACAACTATTGAGGTTTCTGCTTTATAAAAGTATTCATTTTAGAGAGGGAAAGGAAGGGAGAAAGGAGGAGAGAAGCATCAACGCGCGCGAGAAATGATCAGTTGCTCGCGGGCGGTCACGTCCCCCACGTGTTTCCTGATCGCCCCTTCCCCTGTGGCGCGAGGGGTCACCGGGCTTCCCCCCACACGTTCTCCCGGGTTTTAGTTTCTCACCTGCGCAAGGGGCCGGGCTGGATAGCAGAGAGGCTGCTGCAGCCTGCTGAAGCGGATGGTCCCTCTGAAGGGCGGGCCCACTTGGTGGGCTCTGCTCTCCACAGAGGCCCCCTGCCCCTGCACGCACAGCTTCCACGTTTGGGGCACAGTGAGAAGCACTGGCAGGATGGGGTGAAATCAGGTGATCAGAGCAGGCTGTGTTCAGGCTTCCCCGAATCCACTCAACTAACCATAAAGCTGCTAAAGAAGCAATTGATTGTGTTGTTTCATAAATGCTTAATCAGAATTTTCATAAGAAATGGAAACTTTGGGTAATTTTACCTTAGGTAAGATAGTTTTTTAACGTTTCTACAACCTGAACATTTTATTTATATATATTTTAAATGTTTTAAAATTTTTATTATTTTTAGAGACAGGGAGAAAGAGAAACATCAATGTGTGGTTGCCTTTCACCTGCCTCCACCTACGGACCTGGCTGGAGACCTGGCTTGCAACCTGGTTATGTGCCCTGGCTGGGAATCGAACCAGCGACCTTTGGGTTCACAGGCCAGCACCAATCCACTGAGCCACACCAGCCAGGGCCAAGCCTCAAATTTTTATGATTAGAGTAAGGTGTAGTGAGCAAAAGCTACATTTTTGATACGTTGAAAATGGCAAGCCCTGGCTGGCATGGCTCAGTGGATTGAGCCCTGGCCTGCAAACTGGAAGATCACTGGTTTGATTCCCAGTCAGGGCACATGTCAGGCTGCGAGCCAGGTCCCCAGTTGGAGGCGTACAGAGGCAACTGATTGATGTTTCTCTTGAACATCAATGTTTTTCTTTTTCTCCCTTCCCCGCTCTCTAAAATAAAATCCTATTTAGAGATAAAGGAAACAGGACACTTTATACAGTAAGTCCCATGCCAGTGAGTTGTTCGTCTCTGTCCAACACCAGCCATCCTGGTGGGCTACCAACAGGGCTCCTGGGAACGAGCAGGTGGGCATCCTGATGCTTATGGTCTGGGGTCTGTGAGATCCGTGAAGTTTAGGCCTTTTTCTTACATGGATCTTTAGAATATTGTGATGCTGCATTTCCCAATTGAGTCAACTTTGAAAAACGTCAAATACCTTCAACACACACGCATTCCAACCCTTTACTTGCCGCCTGCCCTGAGGAGTGCCGCACTTGGTGAAGCTGTGTGCAGACGGGTGAGCTGGACAGGCGTGAGCCCTCGGGAAGGCGGCACGAGGCAGCGTTGAACCAGCTGCTCACGAGGTCCTGCGGGCAGCGTGGTCAGGCTGAGAGCCTCAGGGTGCCGGGAGGATTGTGGGGCCCGCAGTCACAGGCTCCCTGCTCACTTCTGGGGCTCCAGGAAGGCGTGGCCGGGCTCCTGCCAGGTACTGAGAAGCTGTGGCAGGAAGGCGGCTGTTGGAATTGGGTGGGTGGCCTCGTTGTCAGCATCGTGACCAACATGAAGGTGGAGCTAAAGATGCTGAGAAGAGCCCTGGCTGGTAGCACAGTGGTTAAGGCGCCGGCCTGCAAACCCAAAGGTCGCAGGTTCGATTCCCCAGCCAGGGCACATAACCAGGTTGCAAACCAGGTTTCCAGTCAGGTCTGTGGCTGGAGGCAGGTGAAATGCAACCATACATTGATGTTTCTTTCCCTCTCTGCCTCTCTCCCTTCCCCTCTTTCTAAAAATAATGTAATAAAATCTTTAAAAAAAAAAAAAAGATGCTGAGAAGTCTCAGAGGTCCTGGCAGGGGTTTTTTCAGTTGTACGGCTTCTTGAGAGAGAAGTAATTACTCTTCTCATGAATCTTTCCCCTGCTGCAAGATTTATTTATTTATTTTTTTAAAGTATATTTATCTTTCGAAAAATAAACATCTTTGGGCTCTAACGTGTTACATCTTAGTTGTGGCAGGAGAAATGGGTCTCGGAGGGTTTCCTGACTTCTGCAGGTGAGCCGGTCCGGCAGCAGCTGCGCACTTACCAGTTTCTCCCGTGTCCCCATCAGGGGAGAAGCCTTTCCGCTGCAGCTGGGACGGCTGCGACAAGAAGTTCGCGCGCTCCGACGAGCTGTCCCGGCACCGCAGGACGCACACCGGGGAGAAGAAGTTCGTGTGCCCCATGTGTGAGCGGCGCTTCATGCGCAGCGACCACCTGACCAAGCACGCGCGGCGCCACGCGGCCACCAAGAAGACCCCCGGCTAGCCAGCAAGGCGGGAGGCCGGCCAGCGGCGCTCAGGAGGCCGCCGGTGTGAGCAGGCTGGTCTCTGCCTGGGGGGTTGGCTGGGAGGTGCCTGTGGGCGCTTGAAAGAGTGTTTTCAGGAGAGGACCATGGTTTTCTCTTCCAGAATCTTTGTCTCGGGGGCTCGGGAGGCACGGGCTGCTTCCGATGAGTGTGTGCTGACAGTTCTGTTCAGCCGAGGTCCTGGTCAGTCAGTGTCTTGGTAGTTGAAGGAAGTGGGTGACGGTTGGTCGATGGAATCACCAGCATTCAAACCATCATCTCAGCAATAAATGGTACGGAGTCCGGGTTTTTACCACCTTTCTACTCATGTTTTGTAGAAGGGAGACAGGGTATAACTTTTTACTGTTTTCTATGAAAATATTTGTATTATTGGTACTCAGATCACCAATTTCTAGACACGAGATTTTACTGCTTTGTTAACGTTTAACAACATTTTTATAATAACCCCACTTTTTAGTAGCCATGGCACGTTATTCAGCCAAAAAAAATCACAAGTTGGTAATCAGGCCCTTTAGATCTAAGAGGTTTTTTTAATAACCAATACTGGTTGATAGGGGTCTCTAAAAAAATGGGGGGAAGTCTTTGCAATCAGCTTCTTCATAACATTTTCAGGGGACATTCCAGGCAACCATTCCTTTATAGCTGTAGCCCAAGAAATTAAAATCCTGGTGAAGTGGAACCAGGCAGCTGCACATGTGGGGTGACTTGTAGAGGGTGTACCCAGAGGATGGCCTTAAACACTCGATGGCTGGCCGTGAACAGGGCGCCGGCAGGTCAGAGTGTCAGTGCCCCGCTGAGACCTCACCACCCGTGGCTCCTTGCCGGTGCGCAGACCCGAAGGAAAGAAGCAGCCGGAAGGCAGGCCTTCCCGCCCGCTGCTGTCTCCGTGGTCAGTGGCTTCTTCTACTGTGGCCTTACCCACCGCTCCTTAGAGAAAAAGGAAGTAGCCTTAATGGTGGAGGACCTTCCCCCCCAAGCCCAGCGCTGTACTTTGTACGCAGGTGGAGGGCAGTGCTGACTCTTTACCTGTTAATAGTTGAAGGAAACCGGTTACCTGCAACCCTTCTGTTCCTGTTTGAAGGAAATGGTTGGATCAAACAATGACTTGGAAGGGGTGTTTCACAGTAAGAAGGCAGACAGTGGGCACCACGCTGAGACTGAGTGCAGGCCAGCTCGGCAGCGCGGGCCACGCCGACCAGAGCCCCGGAGCTGCTGCTGCCAGGTGTCAGGCCGGTGTCTGGCTGCAGGACGCAGGGAAGGGAGGGGGTGCAGGTGCACCTGGGGCTGTGCGTTTAGGTTTTTTCTCGGACGCTTAGTTATTGCCATTTGCCTTTATTAACATGATGGAGGGTGAAACGTGAAATAAATACAACCAGGTTCTGCGTTCAGGTCTTTGAGGTCTGATAACCCTCACATGGTCCCTCAGCCAAGCGCCCACACTTGTGAAGACAGGTGCCGGGCGCGGGTCTGCTAGTGCTGCGCGCAGGGGAGTCCGCTTCCCAGGCACGACCTCAGCTGAGCGCCCTCCTGGCCAGGAGCGCTCGCACAGGGGAGTTGTCCTTTATTGTGCAGAAAACAGTGATCAGGGGTGTCCAGCTGTGTCCCCGCCGCGCGCCGCCCTTTCCCGCCGGCTCGTGTCTTCAGTCAGCGTAAACGTGTCTGTGCGTGCCGTAGACAGCATTTAATCGGGGCATTTTTCTTACACGAAATAACGTTAGGCTTCCTGATGTGATGGATAATGCAGGTCTTTGAGTACCTGGTTGCTGGTCACCCTGAATGTCACCCTGGGAGCAGCGTGGTTTCTGAAGAGCAGGTGTGTTGAAAATGGTTCTGATGTACGCTTCCGTTTCGTGGTTAGATTTACAAATGCCTTCTGTGAACAGGCTTTTTTTTTTTCCTTCTGTTTGTCCACTGAAAGAGGGTAAGTTGGGGAACAGTTGTGTCTGAAGAATCCTGTCCTGAGAACCAGAACCCCATGGCCGGGGTGGGCGGCAATCAGGCAGGATTTCCCCGTGCACTTTACTTCCTGAGCAAGTCTGCTTGACCTTTGTTGACTTTGAGCCTTTTTATGTAGTTTCAGTAATAAAATTCAGAATGTTTTGGAATTCTGTATTTTGTAACGAACTTTGACTTATTTAAGTAGATATGTGTGATGTAACTTTATCCTTTGAATCACATAAAATGACTTGGATTTGCAAACTGGATGTGTGTCCCTTGTCATCTGACTGCCCACAGTGTGCCCAGCGACTTCTCAGATCATCTGCAACGTCCCCTGTAGGCTGGCCCAGTCTAACCCTCCTCTTTGTTTTCTGAGCCCACGAGGCCTGCCCAGAAAGTATCAAGCCAATGTCAATACCTGTAATCAAAACAGTTTGCATGGCCAATACTTTCAGGACAGACCTTGTTTTCTGCTTTCAGGGTGCTATTTAGGTTCTGGGGAAGGTTCTTCTTAAAAGAACATGGGAAGAGGCAGCTCTGTGGTGGCCGCTGTCCCCGGGTCTGGTCCCCAGCAGGATAAGGTTGTGGGTGCTGTGACTCCATGTGCCTTCACCCTGGAGCTCTTCCTATGCCACGAGGTGGAACAGGCGGAAGCCTCTGGCTGCCGCCCCCTGCCCCCAGCCCAGGCTTTGCTCCCGGGGAGGGTTCTCTCCAGAACCCACTCGGGCTGGGACTTCACATCCACGTCCCTCAGTGGGAGCTGCTGTGGATAATGCCAGAGACTTGAGGGGTCAGTTCTCAGTCCTCATATTTGTCCCAAACATCTGAGCTCCTCATCCCCGCACACTTGATTTTCTCACAGTTGACCCCATTGTCTTTAAAATGTTTTTAAATCTGTTCATTGATTTAAGAGAGAGTAGCAGAGAGAGAGAAAGATCTGTGTGAGAAACATTGATTGGTTCCCTCACGTACGCACCCTGACCAGGGATCAAACCTGCAGCCCTGACGGGGACTTGAACCCCCAGCCCTTTGGTACATGGGATGATGTTCCAACCAGCTGAGCCACACTGACCAGGGAGACCCTCTTGTCTGTTTGTTTGTTATTTTTAGAAGGGGAGGGAGGAAGAAAGGGAGAGAAACATCCACGAGTGGTTGCCTTTCACCTGCCTCCAGCTACAGACCTGGCTGGAGACCTGGCTTGCAACCTAGTTATGTGCCCTGGCTGGGAATCGAACCAGCGACCTTTGGGTTCGCAGGCCAGTGCCTTATCCACTGAGCCACCAGCCAGGGCTCCCCATTGTCTTTAAAAAGAACAAGTTCAGGTGTAAAACCTTAGAGTCACTCTGGCCTCCTCACTTGACATTCACTCAATCCAGTCGACTCACTGCCTTCCAAAGCCACCCCCCACCCACCCATCTATCCATCCAAACTAGACTTTCCTTGTGCATAAAATGAGGGCTATCAATATAGTAGGTGTAATGTGCCCACCTGTTTCCTGCACAGGGTGGGCACAGTGGGACAGGCATGGGTCCCTGACCCCATGCCCACCTGCCTGGCTCAGGGTTTGAACCCCAAGGGATGGGGAATGGGCTTGCATGTGGGAATTGGAACCAGTAACATGGTTTTACAGTGGTTTTACAGAGGGTCACCTCTACCAAAGTACCACAGAGAGGAGCCCCTTGGTGGCCGCACACGCCCCTTGACCCCCAAAGACTGCTGTACATCTTGCTGCTAAGTGGTGTCACTTAACTGACAGTTGGCCCAGGCCCCTGGCCACAGAGAAGCCCCGGATCCTAGAAGGCTGGCCGTGTGCCCTCTGGGTCTCAGGGGCAGCCATACCTGCAGGCACCAGCTCCACGGGGCATCCAGCGGACACTTCAAGGGTCGCTTCTTCCTAGGGTCCACAGCCCACGGAGGGGGCCGCTTTTCCTTCCCAGCTCTGGATGCTAAAGGATCTAGTGGCAGCAGGAAGTCGCGCCCAAGGTGCTGGGTCTGCCTTGTTCCCGAGGCCGTGGGTGGCAGCAAGGTGCTGTTGGACTGCTCCCTCCTGAAGGAGGCACTGGCCTTCTGAGCCCGTGTGGCTGGCCCTCTCCTCAGCAACAGAGGGACCTCCCCTGGCTCCTTGCAGCAGAGCAGAAGACCCCCACCCGCCCCACACAGGTCAGACCTTGGGGGGCTTTGGCTGCAAGTCTTGGACGGCCTTGACCTTCTCCAGGGGACCTCAGTCTGCAGGTGCGCCCTTGCCGCTGGGGTAGCCCGTCCTCCCCAGGGGCGCAGAGCCTGCAAGCAGGACCCCGGCTCCTAGCAGGCTGGCAGGGCAGGCGGGGACGAGGAAGCACAGGACAGGCTTCCTGGGGACGCGCACCGGGTCTCAGAACAGGGGTAAGGGACACTAAGTCTTGGGAACATCCAGGGGGAACATCCTAGGAAAACTCATCTTCCCGTGAGGAGCAGGGAGCCTGAGCGGGGCCGGGGGAGGCCTGGGCACGGAAGGACAGCCGGGGCCGCCTCCGGGACCAGCGCCCTCTCTGGCCCTCAGCATCCTCCTCTCAACCTGGGAAAACTGCTGTTCCTCTGGCCGGCGGCTGTTCAGAAGTCACGTTCAGTGATTCCTTTTTAAATGGCCTGAGAACAGCGGCTGTGACTTCTTCGCCCTGATGAAGCGTCCTCACCTTGCCCACGACCGGCTGTGACGATGAGGGGCTTCTGTTCTTAGCACCTCTTTCTCACTAAGGGCTTTACCAAGTTTTCACTGGAAAGCGCAGAGACACCACCTTGGGGAACCAGCTGAACATGTTCCATTTACTCAAAAATAACAACGTACAATTGTACACACTTTATATCATTAAAGTCCAGGCCCGATCCACCTGGTTGTGAGAAATAAAAGTTGAACTTCTTTAAAAGCAGCACTTGTATGACCAGAACGGTAATGGCTTTCACTGTTAGGGGCACAGGGGTGGTTTGAGTCTGGGAAAGAAGCAGAGTGGCTCTCATTTGGGGGGGCCGGTGCCTGAGCCCCTCCTTCCAAGCCCCAGGGCTCCATCCCAACTTCGAAGAAAGAAAAAGATCTGGCCGTGCAACCTCTGATCAAAGGCACTCTTGTCACCAAGGAAAATTCACCCATGGCGGCGGCGGTGGCCTGCGAATCCGGGGGCGCTGCCGAGGGGCCGTTGGTTGGTTTCCGAGATGCCCTAGCGTTCTGCGGGCGATGCCCAGGAGGCCATCGCGTGGGTGGCAAACGAGAGGCTATTCTGGCTTCAGCAACACAGTTGCTCCTCTTGTCTGTCCTCACCCGGCAGCCACTCCGGAAGGGCCTGCCCCCCGGCTCTCTGACCACCCCCACACTTCCCCAGGCAGCGGTGCCTGGGCCACCACGGAGCCCCACCTCCCAGTTAGGCTGGGGTCTCCTGGCGCTGCCTCTGGTGAGCAAGCACCTGGCTCAGCTTTTACGTGAGTCCGCTGGGCCGCCGTCAGGTTCTTCTGTCACTGCTGTGACTGTCTGCCCTCCCCTGGGCCTTGGGCAGGTGACAGCAGGTGGCCCTGCAGACCTGTCCAGGTGGGGTGGCTGAGCACCCTCGGCTGGGGAGCGGCTCTGTGCCCCGGTGGGTGGGCACCAGGGAGAGCAAGGGAGCCCGGAACTGCATGACTGCAGGTGGTCCACGCAGAGCCTCCAGGAACCCGCAGGCCTCACTTCGCAGGGAGGGAGAGTGGCTGCTAACGAGTGGGACAGCAAGGGTCACAGCTGGGCCCCGGCTCCAGGCCCAGCGCTGCCCCTTCCGGGAGCCAGGTGGCTGGCGCTCCGCGTGGCCTCCAGGACTGGAGTAAGAGGTCCCATCAGTCCCTGCGGCTCAGGCGAGACCGAGACCAGCAGCTCCGGTCCCACCTGGGAGCTGCGAAGAAATGCAGACCCGAGGCTCCTGCAGACCCCCAGTCAGAATCCGCGTTTGGATAACAGCTTCAGGAGATTCAGCTGCAGCTGGGCGGGCGCACCTCCTGGGTGCCCCCCAACAATGGGACCTCCCTGCAGCACTGGGGGCGGGGGGGGGTGCGTTAGAGGCCCCCAGGCACTGGCCTGAGCCTCGTTCAGCTAAGGAGCCTCCCCAGCCCAGGTGGGAGGTGGAGATGGGAAAGGGGACGGGTTCAGGCTCCCGTGGAACCTGTGGGAGGTCTGTGGGCCTCAGAGTCAGTGGGGCAGCCCCTGCCGGTCCTGCGGCAGGTCCACCTCTGGCCAGCGAGCATGATGGCCGGCAGCTGCCTGTGTTCAGAACCATCTGAACATGGGTTGGAAAGGGCCGTTGGGAGGATCTGCACCTGCGCTGGCTCCCGCTGGCCCTGAGCGGGGCCGGGGGAGGGGCACCCCCGCCCAGGCCGCTGGGTTGGCGCGGGGGGGCACCTCAGCGGCAGCACTCCTGCTCGATGCTGGCCATCAGCTCCTCCTCCGAGTAGTCGTACAAGGTGACCGACCGCCTCTCCGGCTTCTTGGGGCTGCTGCCTGGCGCTCTGTGAGCCGGAAACACAACCAGGGCTGTCAGGAGGCGAGATGTCACCTCCACACTTGGTGTCCCCACTGGACAAGCCCAGGGGCCCTGGACCGAATTCCGCGCGTGCTACGAACGGTACTGCAGCCTTGGCCCGGGGTCACCGGCGTGAGCAGCTCTCACCTGTCTCCAGCCCCACCTGCCGGACCTCCTGAGTGGGGCCTGGTCCAAACCCTCCCCGCCAGTTACTAGTTCAGGGACAGTGTTTCCCCTAAAAGGGAGCTGTATGCATAGGTCCCTTCTGAGGCAGAAATGAGGTCGTGTGTGGACAGCGTGGGACACTGACGCGCCCCCCACTCGTGTGCGATGAGGTGCCACCGCTGTTTGCCCGACTCCCTGCACCTGCGCCTCTTGGGCGGGGGGTGGGGAGTAGCTGCTGGGGACAGGATGGGGTGTCCCACAGCGGGACACTGAAGGCCACGAGTCTGGCACGGAGCTTGGCACTGGGAAGCAAGGAGCAGAAGGTCCTGGCCCAGCACCTGGCAGGGAGGCAGGGCCGTGCCAACGTTCCTCCTATTCCTCCTGCCCCCCTGGGGGTCCACTGAAGATGGGCAGGGAGCAGGAATTCAGAACGGGGTGAGGCACCTGCGACTCCCTCAAAGGCAGCAGGGCCTCTTGGCCAACCTGGGGGACCCAGCAGGAAGCCAGCTGCGCTGCAGGCTTCCCAGGGGATCTGTTTTGGGCCTGAGGACCTGCGGGCCGGGAGAAAACGCCTCTCTGGGAGAAACGACCTCCCACAGTCACATAGCCCCGGGCCTGCAAGGCAGAGGAGCCGGGGGTTGGAGGACCAGGGCTCCCACCGCGCTGGGGTCAGAGCCCACATGTAAATAAATGTCCTCACTGCACCACCCTCTGCTGTCCCTCCTTCCATTCCCTCCCACAGGCCCTGCGCTAAATGCCACCAGCTGCGTCACTCTCGCTTCTTTCCTCCCTGCAGGTGCGCCCCTCCCTGCTCTCTCCTCCTGGAACAGGAACTGCTAAGAGTCCCCACCCCCCGACCACTTCACCGCCAGCTGCCCCAGGAGCCTCTGTGGCCCTCTGAGGCCCTGCCCACTGAACAGCCGGGACCTCCATTTCCGGCCTCAGCTCTGCGGGGTTTGCTAGGTAAGGGAACCGGCAGGGTTCTGCCCGGGAGCCATCTGGCACTGGCTGCAAAAGTCATGATGAAGCCAGAATTCTTACAACTTTTCACATCCATGATTTCGAGGGCCACAATCACCATTTAAAGAGGGAGCTGTGTTGGGATCCGGGGAAAATGGGGTCCCCAAGGGCGCTGGGAGCCGACGGAAGCACCTCGACACCCAGGGATGGGATTCCGGTACTTACTCGGACCCGGAGCCGCGGCTGCTGTTTCCCGGGTGGTCTTCAGCGCCCTGCTCTGGGGACACCTTCAGAAGGACAAATGGAAGAAGCGTCAAAGGTTAATGATGGTGAGCCTCGTACTCCGTCTCTCTGTGCACTGGCATGGCCACCTCGCTCAGCCAGGACCCAGCAGTAGTCCACTGTGCATAAGTGCGCTCGGGGACCTCTATACCTGCTGGTCCCACTCCCGCAGACTCAACCAGCCGGGGTGGAAAACAGCAAGAGAACAATAGTACGTCGCCTGACGTAGTCAGGTCTGCAGGGGCTGTGTCTCTACCGCACTTGTACAGGCTCTTTTCTTGTCACCGTTCCCTACACAGAACAACTGCGTACGCAGCATTTACATTGTCTAGAGGGGATTGAAGGACACGGGAAGTTGTGTGTAGTAGGTTATATGCAAGTACTACACCATTTTAAACAAGGGACTTGGGCATCTGAAGATTTTGGGACACACGTGGGTCCGGAAACCAATCCCCTAGGAATATCAAGGGGCAACTATACCACACTTTTCTTTTTAAGAGTTTATTTATATTTTCAGTTGCCATTTTTACATTCAGTATTATTTCACATTAGTTCCAGGTGTATAGCATAGTAGGGAGACCATCATATATTTTACAAAGAGAGCCTCCTGACATATCCAGTACCTACTTCGCACCGGACATGATTATTAGAGTAGCATTGACTATATTTCCTATTCTGTACTTTACATCCCCATGATGTAACTACTTTATAACTACCAATCCGTACTTCTCAATCCCTTTACTGTTTTCACCTAGTCCCCTAATCCTCCCCGAAAACCCTGGTAACCATCTGTTCTCTGGGTCTGTGAATCTGTTTATGTTTTATTTATATTGTTTTTAGATTCCACATATAAGTGAAATCATATGGCATTTGTCTTTCTTTGACTGGCTTACTTCACTTAGCATAATACCCTGTAGGTCCATCCATGCTGTCATAAATAGTAAGATTTTGTTCTTTTTTTTTTTTAAGATTTTATTTATTATTTTTAGAGAGAGGAAGGGAGGAAGGCAGAGAGGGAGAGAGACATCAATGTATGGTTGCTTTTCACCTGCCTCCAGGCACAGACCTGACAGGAGACCTGGTTTGCAACCTTGTTATGTGCCCTGGCTGGGGAATCGAACCTGCGACCTTTGGGTTTGCAGGCCGACGCCTTATCACTGTGCTACCAGCCAGGGCACCACCACTTTTTCATCCACTTGTCTGTTGATGGGCACGTGGACTGCTTCCATAGCTTGGCTGCTGTAAATAGCACTGCAGTGAACCTAGAGGTGCATATAGTCTTTCCCATTTGTGTTTTAGGTTCCTTTGGATAAATTCCCAAAAGTGGAATCACTGGATCATAAGGCAGATCCATGGTTAATTCTTTGAGGAGCTGCCATACTGCTGTCCACAGGGGCTGCCCCAGCCTGCATTCCCTACAGCAGCCCAGAGGGGTCCCCTTGGCTCCACATCCTCACCAGCATGTGTTTGTCGATTCATTGATGACGGCCATTCTGACTGGAGCGAGGCCCATTGAAATTGCACCATGTTTTCTTTATTCACTTTCTTTACGCATTTTGTTCATTGGTCTGTCATTGGACGGGCACTTGGGTTGCTTCCATCTTTTGGCCGTTGCGACCAGCACTCCTATGAACCTGGGAGCACAGAGGTGCATCTGGGACATGCTTCGGTTCGGTTCTCCTGGGTATGTCTGGAAGTCCCCTCCTATATCAATGCCAGCCTGCCTCCCTGCGGCCTGGTTATCTTCTCAGGGGCCCCGGAGAAGAAAAGTCATACTCCTCCCCAACCACCTCAGCTACTTTTAATGAAGTCATCCTGTGGGGATCCTCCTTCCCTCCTGTCAGTTTCTGCTGGGACCTGCTGTCACCTGGAATGGCTTTGGCTTTCATCACCGGGTTTTGTAAGAGTTGTTACAGATACAGTTTCTCCCACCAGGAGCACAGCTGGGTGGAAGGGCACAAGATTGGAAATCAGACACCTGCCCAAACAGCCTGGGCTCCATCCACTTCTCCGCGCTGCTCTGCCTCCTGCTAACGGGGACCCGCGGCCACCCTCGCCTCACCGGGCAGACATGAGGTGCCACCAGCACATCTGTGAACGGCACGCCCCACAGCTGCGCTCAGAAGGTAAACGTACACCTTCTTCACTCATGTCCTCGTTGGAGCTGTTCAGCGTCTGCGCCTGTGGCTTGAATGTGCGGTTCTTTCTCTCACCAACGTGTTGACGCCTTTAACTTGAGGTTAGGTGCCCTCCCAGAAAGGGCTTCCGGCAGCAGCTAGGGGGACTGAGATGAAAGCAGAGACACTGCAGACACCAGGCCTGGCGCAGACACCAGCTCCAGCCACCGGCCAGCTGGCCTGCAGGTCAGATGTCTGGGCTGGGCGCGACCTACCCTCAGTCCTGCAGAGGCTCTGAGAACCCACCCCACGGTGGAACAAGGTGTAGAAAACAGGGAGGAGCTGAGTGTGATGATCTCCTCAGGCCTCCTCCGACTTGTACAAGTAGGGTTTTTGTTAGAATGGTAAAACAGCAACAGTTAATCTTTAGAAAATCCACTGCATCTCTTACTTAGCAAAATGTATGATGTTCTCCTTCTTCTACTTAAAAGCGCTCTCCTTAGCTCCTTTTAACATTTTTTACTTACTGATTTGAGAGAGATTTGAGAGAGAGAGAAACAGTGATTCACTGTTCCGCTTATTTACACATTTTTGGTTGATTCCTGTTCCTGCCCTGCTTGGGGAACCTGCAGCCGTGGCATATGGGGGTGATGCTCCAAACGTGCCACCTGGCCAGGGCCCCCTTCACTCTTAACAGATTTACATGGAAATACAGTACAGAATGGGCAAAAGCAGGTGGACAATTGTTCATGCGGGAAATAACCCATCATTAGTAACAACGGTTACCCGGGTGTCCCGGGTGCTCACAGCTGTAAACCTACCGTGGTGGGGGTGAAGGACACAGCTGGGTGGGTTTGGGCAGGCAGATGTACACCCGTTCACTCACCCCACCCAGGGTGCTACACGTGTTCTTCAGCCTGTGCGCCTCTGCGCGGGCCCCCACCCCGCCCCCAGGCAGCCGCGGCTTTCCGTTCTGCGCGCCCCCGGGACCCCTGGATGCTGGAGTGGCACTCTTTCCTGTCCGCTTTCTTTCACTCGGCATCAGGGCCCTGAGACCCATCCACGGGGCGGGGTCTGTGTTTCCCTCCTGAGAAGCCCGCAAGCGGCCGGGAGAACCGGGTGATCTCACTGCCAGGCTGAGCCAGTTGTCTTGGGCCAAGCGGGTCAGCCTCTCACCACCAGAGGGCGCCCCGCTCCGGCCCGGCTGGCGGCCAGCGCGGCCCAGCGGAGGTCGCGGGAGAGCTGTCTACCTGCCTAAACCGACAAAGGACTTTTTCAAAAAGGAGCCCCCGACTCTGAGACCGCCAGTCCTGGGTCCTCCACCTCCCTTCTCAAGGCCTGGCCTTCCGGAAACTGTTTCCAAAGAGGAAGAAGGTCAGGGAGATGGAGAAGCTGAAGTGGGTGGGATTGGAGGAAAATTCACAGTAAATCACATTTATGCAGTGTTTTATCAAGTTATAAAGCACAGTCACATACGTAGGCATAGTTTTTCCAAACCTCCAGTTAGTAAATGAGTTCACTGGACGTCACGTCCCCACCCAGGGTGCCCTCCTGACCCGGGTGGCTGCTCCCACAGGCAGGTGACCTGGCATGGCTCCTGGTCCTGCCTGGGCTTGGGCAGCCACCACGCTGGGCCCAACAGCCTCCAGTGTAAGGAAGAAGATAGCCCTGGGCCCTGGCTGGGCAGTTCAGTTGGTTAGAGCATCATCCTGATCGCTACACCAAGATTACAGGTTCGATCCCCGGTCAGGGCTCATATAAGAAGCAATAATGAACGCACAATAAGTAGAACAAGAAATCAATGTTTCTTTCATTGTGTGTCCCTTCCTGTCTCTCTGCAGTGAATAAATAAAAATTAAAAAGAAAAAGATCCCCTGGGCTCCAGCAATCTGGGTTCCTTAAGTGTCCAGAAATGAAAGGGGTCCTGCACACGGCTTTTGGGCAGAGTCCAGCAGGACCTGAATGGTGGCCGTGGGCTGGTGGCTGCCCTCCTCACCGCAGACAGGCTCCTCATGCTCAGGTGTGGAATAGCCTCCATTCTCACCAGGGTGCAGTTAGGGCCTGTCCCAGCTCTGTGGGAGCTCAGACGCCGGGCCAGGTGTCCATCAGCATCTCCAGGCGCACGCTGAGCCACATCCTGTCTACCCTGTTTCTACACCTTCCCACACCCAGCGTCCGGCAGCCATCCCTGAGGGCTGGCACCTGGCAAGGCTGGGGTGGGGCTGTTTCCAGCCCCTGCACAGCTGGCTTCCTCCGAATGTGCATAGCAGCTGACATCCGTGTCCACCTGGGTGTCCCCTGCCACCAGGCCACCATCACCTCTTCTCTACCTGTTTGCCCGGCTAATGCCACAGAACCTTCCAGGTTCAGGGCCAGTGCTGCCCATCTGGAATGCTGTCCTGGCTTCCCCAGGGCTCTCCTCCTGCAGACTCTGTGCGGACCCAGGACTGCACTGTGGTCCACGTTCTGTCTGCAGGTCTGCCCTCGCCCCTGCCACCCTCGTGACGCTGCAGGCTGTTCAGGACAAAGATAGCGTGTCATCTGTGCTCATCTCCAGCACCTGCAGTGATGCCCAGCACACAGCAGGGGCTCAAACAATACCTGAGAAATGACTGAAAGGATGAGTGATGTGGCCCCTGCACCCTGACACTTAGTGATGGGGGGGGGGGATCCATTTCCTCATTTTCTTTTTTCTTTTAACCCTCACCTGAGGGTAGGTTCACTGAGTTTTAGAGAAGAGGAAGGCAGGGGTGTGGGGTGAGAGAGAGAACCACCCCAATTCGCTGGAACTGGGGATCGAGCCTGCAACCTTTCGGTGCAGCACCGGGCAACGCTCCAACCCACGGAGCGACCACACAGCCCGGGCCATTTGCTCACTGTCACATCTAGTTTCCAAAGCACTCGAAAACTGAACACTAAAGCACATGCCATCTCCGAATTTCCCGAATCTCCGCTGTTGATCCAGGTTTGGCGTTACATAACCCCGCGCTGATGCAGCCTGGAAGGAATCCCGTTACATAACTCAGTCTGCCGAGCCGGGCTGGAGCCGGCGGAGGGCTCTGCGCGCCCGGGCGGCCCTTCCCCACCCTCACCCGGGCGTTTCCCCGCCCCGCAGGCTGGGCGGTGAGGCAGGGTCCCCTCTGTCCGGCGGGAGCACAGGCTGCCACCAGCGCAGACCTTGTTCGACTGTTTTCCTGGAGCGGCGGCGCTGGGGGGTAGGGGGTTGGGGGGCAGCCAAGAGGCGGCTCCGCGGCACCTTAAAAACTGCGAGTGGCCCACGCGTGGCTTGGCGGTGGCGGAGACCCTGGAGTCCGACCTGCAGGGCTTCGTCGAGCCACTGTCGCTCCGGTCCTGCCCCCTAGCACCTCCCGCCCGTGTCCCTGGGGCTGCAGGAGAGGGGGCACCCCTGGCCAGCTCCGCCCAGGCGGGAAGGCGCGGGGGGCTCTCGCCCCCAGAGGAAAGGGAGGCGCTCGCCCGAGGAAAGCCCTGGGGAGCCGTCCCTGCCGAGGGGTGGCTGTCCCCGGCCGGTTAAGGCGGCTCCCGGCGCCGTCACCCGGTGGAAGCTGTTGGGCCGCCCCAGAGGCGCGGGCGGGAGGAAGCGCGGCGCTGGGAAGGGGGCTGTGCAGGGGGACCCGGGGCGCCCCGCGGTCTCTCAGGCGGCGGAGGGGACGGGGCGGGTGGGGGGTGCAGGTCGCCCGTGGGGGCGGACGCGGGGCGGACAGGAGGGGCGCGGGGCGCGGCGACACTCACCCGGCTCCCCGCAGCGGGGCGGGGCGGCGGGGCCAGCGCCCCCGGGTCCCAGGCGGCCGACTCGGCCAGCAGCTGGTCCAGCAGGCGCAGGGTTTCGTCCCGGCCGTCGGGGGGCGCCGCGGATCCAGGGTCCGAGCCGGCCGCGCCCCCGGCCGCTGCCTCCGGGGACTCCTCCGGGGCAGCCGCCACGCCCTCCGGGGCCGCCCCGCTGGGCCCCGCCGCGGGCCGGCTGTGGGGACCACGCAGCCGCCTCAGGACCCGGCTGCTCCGGCTGCTGCCGCTGCCCATGGCGCCGTCGCGGGCCGAGCAGGCTGGTGGCTGCGGGCTGGGGAGCGGCCGGGGCGGGACGCAGGCGAGGGCGCGGCCGGGTGGACGGAGCGGGGCGCTGGGTTGGGGACACCGGGGGCGGAGCGGGGCTGACCCGAGCTGGTGGTGGTAGGCGGGGTCACGGATGCGGGGCGGGGTAACCTGACGGGGTCGCTGGGGCTGGGCGACCCGCCCCCCAGTGTCTCCTCGCCTGCTCCACGCTCGCCGCCTGGGGTCCCCTCCCTGCGCGTCCGAGTCGCTGGAGGGACTGTGCGGAGGTGACCCCGCGCCGGCAGGAGCTTAGAGGGGGCGGGCGGCCTCACCGGTCCTCCTACGGGACCCCGGGGAAGGGGTGTGCGGGAAGGTACCTCCAAGTTAGGCGAGGAACCCTCAGGGCCGCGCCGCTCCGTGGCCCCCAGTCCTCAGGTGCGCCTCTCGCTCCGGCGCAGGGACCGGCTGGAGGCTGAAGCGGGGCGGAGGCGAGAGGCGGGAGCTGCTCCCGGCCCGGCCCCTGCCTTCGCGGGGAGCGGGCAGCAGCAGCCGGGCCGCGGGGGCGCTGGGTTTCCGTCCCCCTCCCGCCCCATCGGAGGTTCGCAGCCTGAAGGCTCAGCCTCGGCCACAAGTAATCACGTGTGGGAAAGAAAAAATTTTACAAGAGGGAGGCTGAAAATGCATCCTACCCACCCCAGAAAAAAGAGCAAAGGAAATCTGAGTAGGTAATGATCATAATTCTTTCTAGCTTTTGGTCATGGGATAGCAAAAAAAGGAAAAAGAAAGAAAGAAAAATGCGTATTCTTTTTTTATGTGGCCCAAACCCAGAATAAGAGCCGGAAAGGCTCCAAAGCTGTCAGGCTCCAATCAGGGGTGCTATTCTTGTATCTGACTCTCCTCTGTGGCTTCCTCTCCCTTCCCCACTTACAAACCCGGTTTTATCAGAGCCGGGCAACTGGGATATCCTGGGTTTTACTCACATGACTTGACGGTAACCGGAACCCCGACTGGATTGCAGGATAATCATTCAAATGAACCTTTGGCTACAACTCTACCAACCACACACTTAAAACATTAGTTTTTAAGTTGTTGTGTTTTCCACTTTGGGAGTAGGCATTAAAATATTTATTATGCCCAAGGAAACGGAATAAACATGGGATTCAAGTCCATAGCCACTTACTTTTATGGTCAAGAGGCCAAGGAGGTATTTAGAACTCCCCTTCCTTTGGTTTTCTTTTTATTGTATCTTTTGATGTGCTGTCTCAACCATCCAGATGTAGAAGTTGGGCCAAATACATTATTTGATATCATCCGGGTGTTCTAAGTCCGCAGATGTGTCTACTTTGGACACTACCGATACAACTTCTCCCTTTAAGAAAACAAATCTCCTCTTAAACCTCTTTAAGCCTGGAAAAAAAGTGGTCGGATGGAAAATTTTTTTTCTTGAACTAAGTTCAACTAAGTTTAATCATTTAAAGGAAAACATGCTCCTGCCCGAGTCAAGCCTCGTCATGTGACTCACAGTTTAACTTTCTCCCGGGCTCCCTGTTCACTGCCCAGGGCGGTGGACGTTTCTGAACCCTCCCCATCCCCAGCCTGTTCCCGCGTCTGGCCTGCTCGCTCACTTCAGAGAGAGCGGTGCCACGCCTGTGTTCTCCCCACTGCGAGGGTGCACGTAAGCTCAGCTACCTTTGGAGACCCGGCTTCCACTATACCAGCACCCAGCCTGAGTTTATCAGGAGCTCCTCCAAGCAAACAACCCAAGCTTTCCCAGGTAACTAAGGCTGCCTGAGATCATCTTTAGCAATAAACAACAATTTTGGCCCACGGGGATGGCA
Source organism: Noctilio leporinus (assembly GCA_004026585.1). Classification (NCBI taxonomy): domain Eukaryota; kingdom Metazoa; phylum Chordata; class Mammalia; order Chiroptera; family Noctilionidae; genus Noctilio; species Noctilio leporinus. Next base: position 89,359 of record PVIW01001852.1, read on the forward strand.
AAGCCCCAGGAATATTGAGACATTGAAAATGGGGTCTAGCCCTGGCTGGTGTGGCTCGGTCGGTGGATTGAGTGCCAACCTGAGGACCAAAAGGTCACCGATCGGATTCCCAGTCAGGGCACATGCCTGGGTTGCGGGCCAGGTGCCCAGTTGGGGGCATGCAAGAGGTAACCAACCAATCGGTTTCCGTCTCTTTCTCCCCGCCTTCCCCTCTCTATAAAAATTAAAAAATAAGGTATTTGGGGGAAGGAAAAGAAGAAAATGGTGTCTCATCCCTCTTCAGGAAGCATCCTGGCAGCCACAGCTCTCAGCTGAGGGAGCCTTTCTGCAGTGATGGGGGTGGCGGCCGGGGAAAGGGCTCAAAGGTGGGGCGCGGCCTGGGAGCTGTGTACAGAACTCCTGGGAACTGGGAGCTGGCTTGCAGTGGACAAATTCCACTTTGGGAAAGAAGTGCAGGTGCTGGCACTCAAAGCAGGAAATGTGTCCTGCATGGTGTTTTTCTTGGCAACAGGAGCAGCCTAGCACCTGGGGAGGAAGGGGCCCACCCCTTACTATAGGCCCAGGGCCACCCCCATGACAGCAGATTGCAAGCCCAGCCTCCATCAAAGCTCCACTCAAGTGCCCTTCTTCGAGGACCCTCCAAATCGGCTGTGCCCGCTCAGAACCTCGTAGTTTCCACCATCCCTGACACCCACCTGGTTGTACGTGGGAGAGAGAGATCATGTGGGGGCTGGTTATTATGAACGTGCAGAAAGATAGCATTTATGGTCGGGTGAAAAAGGAGACATCATTTGAAACATGGGCTAGCTGTGTTTCCATTTTTAATGCTTCATCAGTAACTCGAGTCAGCCATAGTGCTATTGCTGATTGCCGATTCGTTTTCACAGGACTGTCTCATGTAACTGCTGCTGACTTTGGGCAAACTGTCCGAGGTTTTGCATTTGGGTTCATGGTTCTGTACAAGAGTTAACACTGTTTATTAAGGATAGTCAATGAATTGCAGAACCCCTTAAATGTACTCAGAAATAGGACCAAATTCTCAAAAGTTGGCATGGACACATCACGAGTGGTTCCTCTCCTTAGCCATGTATTCGATTGGATCTGTTTCTCTGGATAACCCTGCCTTGTACATTGTCACATACAATGCATAGTGGAAGAAGTAAGTTTATTGTGCTACGAGTCCTTAAAAAGTTTCCTCGGTCTCAGGCGCCCTGTGCCGCACTGCCAGCCCAAGCGTCTGTAGAGTTTTGTGCTCTTGGGACTCTGAAGTAAACCAGCACAGCTGGTAGGCCGCCTGCTGGGCACAAGAGGCGTAGAGGACAGTGCATACGGGGTGAGAGCAGGACGTGAGCTCTGCCTGGCAGGAGGCCACGGCTCCTTCTGCATCTGACACGCCGCCCAAACCCATGAATCTGGCCCCGAGGTGTGTTCTTTCTTTCTTTCCTTCTTTCTTTCTTTTTTTTTTAATTTGATTCATTATTTTTAGAGAGAAGGGTAGGGAGCGAGGAAGAAAGGGAGAGAAATATCCATGTATGTATGGTTGCCTTTCACCTGCCTCCAGCTACGGACCTGGCTAGAGACCTGGCTTGCAACCTGGATATGGGCCCTGGCTGGGGAATCGAACCAGCGGCCTTTGGGTTTGCAGGCTGGTGCCTATCCACTGAGCCACCAGCCAGGGCTTTTTAAAAATATTTTATTTATTTATTTTCAGAGAGAGGGGCAGGGAAAGAGACAATAATGTGTGGGAGAAACATCAATCAGTTGCCTCTCACACACCCCCAACTGGGGACCTGGCCTGCAACCCAGGCATGTGCCCTGACTGGGAATCGAACTGGCGACCTTTTGGTTCACAGGCCCACACTCAATCCGTGAGCCACACCAGCCAGGACAGTATGATTTTTCTTTCACTCATAATTTGATGATCAGTGTTAGAATGACGGATAATCACAATGCCATCATAACCTTGCGACCCGGCCGGCACGGCTGCCTGTTCTCCATGCCTGGTGTGTTTAAGGGGATGGATACTCACACCTGGTAAAGGAGCATTTAGTTCAGGGGACAGCAGCCTGGCTTCGCCTGTATTTGCAAAGGAGGTTTCATTGGAGCCACGCCGCAAGTGGGTGTCTCTGGCTCATTTTGTTAGCCAGCGCAAGGATAGGGTTTGCCACTTGGGGTGCCCTATCCAAAGACAAGATGTGGTTGAGCCGAGGTAGCTGCACTTCCTGGCAGCCAGGCGAGGAGAAGGGGTTGTACCCGAAGCTCAGCCTCTCCAGCATGGAGGGTGAGCTGTGACTCATACACTGGTTAAGTGCCTGTGGATTTCCTCTTCCCAGTTCCTGTCTGCTAATCCTGCTTATAGCGTCATGTACAAAATCCTATGCTACGTTCTAACATTTAGCAAGAAATAACAGCTAGGACTGCCCAGACCTTGAGAGCCTGTCCTGTACAACAATTTGACTTAACTATGAAGGGCTGAGTAGCTGCTTCAGAGATGCTTTGTCTGTCCTGCAAAGCCTGAAATGTTTACCATCTGGTCTCTCCAGAGAGATTGCCAACCCCTGGTCTAGCCAAAAGCCCTCTGAGTTTCACCCATTAGTCCCGGATGATATGGTCTATTCATGAAAGAGAGGAAGTTAATATTAACCACCTACAAGTTTTAGTAACTGATTGCTGCCTTCATAGCTAACTGAGCCTTCTCACCTGGGGCCCCAGGCCAGATTAAGTTACAGAAACTGAAAGTTAAAAGGTCCTTGTAGACAAATCGACCTTCTTAATTTTTAAATTCCTTCATCTGTATGAACCAGAACCTAGATCTGCAAGTCATCTTTATTTTCCTACTTCTTCTATGGTTTCTTTTTTTTCCTTATGGCTAAAATGGTAAAAGCACATCCCTTCCCTTGTTCTTTCTCTTATTCTAACACAAATAAAAGGGAAGAAGCTTTTTGATGTCCAGTTTTACAAGGGTCGACCCTAGGAACATAGTAAAGGTTATTTTAATCTACTCCAGAATACTTATGCAAATGTGCTCTGATCACTGAAACTGAAAGCAAACTTGCACCAAGATGAAATCATCAGAAAAGAAACTCAATCTGTCTGAACAAGTACCAACCCCGCATGTAGGCCATTTGATTCGGCTCTACAGGCACGACCGCTGTGCTAAATAACTAAAGAGAGAAATGTGAAATAACGGGCCCGGCCCACGGAGGAAGGGGGATTAACACGAGTTCAAACTCTATGAAAGGTCAATAAAGGTCACAAGGGACCAGAGGTGGGTTTTGAAAGAGGACAATCTCCACACTGGGACAGGAAGGTGCAGAGATGTGGTTGGCCCCGCGGGTGGCCAGCAGGGGACGTTCCATGCTTAGTACAGGAGGGAAGAAAAGACCCTCCAGGTACTTAGCTTACTGCTACAGGGGGGAAGAGAGCACTCATCCGATTGTTGGGTATTTTTTAAGAATACTGCAGTGTGAATGAAATAAAGTCCTCAAGCAAAGAAAGGCTTCTGTGGACCCCGGCCCATCTCAGGGCTGAAGTCACCCCGTCACTGGGATCACCGCCCTCCTGGTCCTATGCTGGCGCCGTGTGCTGGCAGCCACGCCTCATGAGCGCCTGGCCAGCCCAGGGCGCCGAGTCGCTGGGAGAGGCCCTGGGAAGCCCCTGCTCACAGGAGAAGGACACGTGACTGGCCCAGGTCCCAGACGGGGAGTCCAGAGCTCCGGTGTCCTGGGCAGTTTAACAAGACCCTTGTCCCCTGTCTGCAGCCACACAGCTGCTGGAGCCTCAGTGCTCCTGCCTCAGAGCCTGGGGTCCTGGCCCCTGGCCTGCCCCCCTTCACCAGCCAGCCACCCGGCCCAGGGGACCAGCAGGACAGGGCTTCACCACCCCCTGAAAGGATCCCAGCCCACAGCTTCGGTTACACAGCCCGGCACCCTCATGCCACCTCCGGCAGCACCTGCAGGGGAGATTTATTTGAACATAGGTGGTGTCCGCACCACCCTGAGTCGTGCATCTCGAAGTCTCTAGCGTGTTTCTAAATCCAAACAAGATCTGAACACCAGCGGCCTGGGAAGCAAACTTTGATTTCCATGGTAACAGGGCCATCAGCAATCCCTGACTTGAGCAGCGCCAGCAACACCACTGTGGTCTTAGCTCAGAAATGCCGCAGGCTGCTGATTGGTCACTCAGGTGCCCCTGGCCGCCCGCTGTGGAACTCTGGGTGGGGCAGGTGGGATGAAAGGGGACACAGGGGGGTCCCTTTCCTGGCGTTCTTTGGCCTCTGGGACAAACTGGGGAGTCGGTACTTTGATCCTGGTGGAGTTCAGGAGGGCCCGGCCCTTCCCTTAGCCGCCTGCGTTCTACTGGGTAAATGGGCACTGCCTACCCACCAGCTCTGCCCAGTGGCCATGGTTACCGGCCACTTCCTGAGGCTGAGGGCACAGTGGCCCTGGGCCAGGGCGGGAGACTCTGTTTGGGCCACACCTCTCGGTACAGGCTCTGGCTCTGCCAGTGGGGGGCCAGCGCTCCACCCTGTCCCCCATGCAGACTCCTGGAAGAGAGACAAGGGCAGGCAGACTGGAGAAGGCTAAGGAGACGTGACCGCCAAGCAGAGGAGGGGTGCTGCCTCCCAGAGGAGACCGTGTGGGGAGAACGCGGGACCCCCGGACAGAGCCTGCCCTTCAGTGAACAGTGCTGCACCGGAGTTAACGTGTTCCTTCTGCAGCCGGTCGCCCGTCACGTCACAGCAGGGGAGCAGGCGTGCTGTGGAAACGGTACTGTCTTGGCAACTCTCCTCCGAGTGTAAAATTATTTAAAAATAGAAAGCTTTTATAATTGTGTATTTTCCTCATGAAAATAAATGGAGGCGCCCTGGCCGGCTCAGTTGGCCTGGCGTCAACTCCCAGACGGAGGTCGCTGGGTTGGTCAGGACACACGCAGGGTTGCAGGCCTGTCCCCAGCTGGGGCACACCGGCAACTGACCCGTTTCAGTTTCTCCCTGTCTTTCTCCCTCCCTTCCCACCTCTCTAAAAAATAGATAAGTAAATAAAATCTTTTTAAAATATAAAATTAAAGAAGGCATAGGCTGTCCTCTCCTGGGACATGGTAAAATAATTAGTCTCGCTGGCTGAATGTTTGGCCCCTCCCACCACCTCAGTCTGGCACAGACATGTCACCCAAACCACCGGGCAAAGGTCCATGGAGGCTGTGGGGAAAGAAAAGAACAGCCGGCATCTTCTTCTTACCACTGCAGCGTTGCTCTAACTTCTTTATTATTCCAGTTAGGTTACTTGGCCACCAACCCCTGGGGTCACCCTTGACTCCTCCCCTCTCACATCCCACCTTTAAACCATCACTGGTTCTCTTAGTCCCGTCTTCCTAGGACCAGCCTAGAATCTTGGCCTCTGACTGCCTCCACTGCCCTCTCTCATTCCCCCCCACCCCCAACCCCGTCTCCTGGCCTGTCCTCAACCATGTGAAAAGCAATGCACCCCAGGACCTTTGCACGCAGAAGTGTTCCCAACTCTTATGAAACCTGCACAGCTCACACCCATCCCCATGTCTCACCTGCTGCAACTCCATTGCATCGGCACAGGGAGGCCTATTTTATTATTTATTTATTTGTTATTTTTTATGTTAAAAAGATTTTATTTATTATTTTTGAAGAGGGGGGAAGGGAGAGAGGCAGAGAGAGGGAGATATCAATGTATGGTTGCCTTTCACCTGCCTCCAGCTACAGACCTGGCTTGCAACCTGGTTATGTACCCTGGCTGGGAATCAAACCAGCAACCTTTGGGTTCATAGGCCGGCACCTTATCCACTGAGCCACCAGCCAGGGCTAGGGAGGCCTATTTTAAATTGAGCCCTTGCCCCTGACACTCAGATCCTCTTTAGTTTGTCTAGTCCCCTTCCATGGCCTTTCTCCCTTCCGGCATACAAATTTTTCTTTTTTAAAGATTTTATTTATTTCTTTTTAGAGAAGGGGAAGGAAAGGGGGAGAAAGAGAGAGAGACAGAGAGAGACTGACGAGGGAAAGAAACATCAATCGGTTGCCTCTCTTTTGGGCCTGAACCTGCAACCCAGGCTTGTCCCCCTGACCAGGAATCCACCTGGCGACTTTCTGCTTTGCTGAACAGTGCCCAACCCACTGAGCCGATCGGGACACACTATCTAATGCCCTGATCGTGTTTATTGTTCAAGTCTCTGTGCCTCCTGCTGGAATGTAAGCCCCCAGGGGCAGGGATTTCTTTGAGGCTTGGTGTCCACTGTGACTGCACCTCTTAGCATAGGTCCTGGGCCTCGGGACCTGCTTGCCCAGCCGTGAGTAGCACTGGAGGGCGCAGCCTCCCTCTCTGTGGGGTCAAGCACAGGCCCACTGTCCACAGAACCTCCTTCCTGTGTGTTTTTGTCCTGCTAGAGCAGGAAGTGGTCTTAACGATGATCACCGTGCTGTACGTCACATCCTAGGACTTGTAAGGAAAAGTCTGCCCCTTTTGACTGTCATCGCCCATGTCATGCACCTCTGCCCCCACCTCTGCCAACGGATGGCCAGTTTGAGTTCCTCGTGTCTATAAGTGAGAACGTGCGGCACTTGCCTTTATTTGTCCGACCTGTGGAGAAGACCACCGGCCAGGAGTCAGGACCTTGGTCAAGGGTGGGAGCAGCCATCGTGACCCTTCAGGTTAAGAGCCAGGGAGAGAACTTCCTGCCCCATCTCCTCTCTCCCTCTGACTAGATGCTCCTGTTGGCTGAACCCATGGGAGCCAGACTGGAGGAGGCTCTTGGAGGCTGTCCCTGCAAGGTCACCCCGCTCCTGGCCCAGGGCAGGGAGGGGAGGCTGGGTGGACAGTGTCAGCCCAGCGCCTACCAGAGTTGGTTATGGTAAATACAGTTCAAGCGCCTGATGGGAACTTAAATAGATGTGCAATAAAAACATCTTAACCCAAATGCTTAAGAACACGTGATTTTTAAGGGTTTGTTTTATATATGTGCGTACGCATTGTATGTATATGTGTGTAATTCTTTTAAAGGGAATAGTGTCTAAATAGCAGGTAGATGTCTTTTGCTGTCAGGCCCCGGGGTTGATCACTAGGCTCTTTTCATGAAGGAGTAAAATGTTCAGATTTTAAAGAACGAAATATCAAAAACCAAACCAACCGATCTACCAATTGGGTGTTGTTTTTTGTTCTATTCAAGCTAACATTAAGTCAGGTTCAGATGTTTCCTGGACTGTTTTTCAGCTTTCCTTGAATAGTTCTCTGTGTCAGAGCAGAACTGGAGTGTCTGGGGAGGGGCAGGAGGGCAGGGTTGGGGGCGGGCGGCCACCATGGAGAATGACTGAGGGTCGGGCTGGGAAGGGGCGGGGGCGGAAGGTGAGTGGCTGCACCGCTGGGTGCTGGGCAGGCTGGCAGCAGAGCTGCTCCTGGGGTTTTAGGCACATAAATCAATAGACACCCGTTTTGCTTAAGCGTCAGTCCCTGGCAACCAAGAGTCGTAACAGTCTCTCCACCGCTCAGTTCCACTTTCCTCGGCACTGAGTTGATTTTCGCTCTGAGCTCTGAAGGCCTCCACCTTAGCTCTCCAAATTCCAAATGCAACAGGCAGTCCGAGCTTCCCTTTGCTTCCATGGCCAGCAACGACACGCGTCCCTAAGGGGGCCTGTGCTGGTTGCCATTCCTCGTGGGTGAAGAGACTAGAAAGTGCAGGGTTCACACCCTACCCGCTCCAGCCTCAGGAGCAAGGGGAGCAGATGGAGTATTAACCCACTGACATCTGACGGGTCTGTGGCCTCACAAGGCCTTGGACTTCTGCTTTGTGCGAGCTGAGACGGGAAGTCGCAGGGCTTCAGGACCAGGGCTGAGTGTGGGACCCAGGCAGCCAGGCCCCGCTATGCTCTGCCCACTGCACCACCCGGCCCCTCAGCTCCCTGGAACACTTCCTTGCCGCTTTGGATGATGTCAACCCATCCTAAGTGTGAGTCTGCAGGGTTTTGATAATGTGCATCTATGCTTTCCCATCTTCCTGCACCGCCCTGGGGCCAAGCTGAGATAAGGCTCCGAGGCCTGTCACTGGGGCACAGGCACAGAGGGGACAGGGACACCTCCCCTGTGTCCCATCAGGCCACACAGTGGGACTTCTTGATGGTGGGTACAGGCAAGGGAACCCCTCAAGCAAAGCCCCAAAGCCCATAATCATCATAATACCTGAATCATTTCCTGTAAGCCTCCATGAGGTACTGAAGTAGTCACACCCATGCGTCATGGGAGGCAGCTGTCAGGGTTGTGGTCCAGGCTGCGGCGGAGGGAGAGGCCAGGTCTACTGGGGTCTGAAGGCCCTGCACCTGTTACAGCCCCTCCGTTCCAAGTCCCACTTCCCGTGAACCTCTAGTCTGTGGTCAAAGGTTTCAGCAGGGTGATGGGATACACAGCAGGTAATGGCATGCATTTTTCTCAAATGCTACGCTGTCAACCTACTAAAATACTCCGATGAAAGTGATGCTGGAAATATAAGTCAAAACAAGGGCTATTATTTTTTTAAAAGGAAACATGAAATAACAAGCATGGGCAAGGATGGAGAGAGATCAGAGCCTTTGCGCTCCTGGTGGGAATGTGAAATGGTGCCACCACTGCATAAAAGAATACAGCAGCTCCTCAGAAAATTAAATTACCCCTTTATTTTTTAACCTTTAAAGAATGAGGAAGAAGAGAAAAATGTGCACACCACACATTTTCTGATCACAGTGTAATAACAACAGAGAATAGCCCTGGCTGGTAGCACAGTGGATAAGGTGCTGGCCTGCGAACCCAAAGGTCGCTGGTTGGATTCCCAGCCAGGCATGTAACCGGGTTGCAAGCCAGGTCTCCAGCCAGGTTCATGGCCGGAAGCGGATGAAAAGGCAACCATACATGGATGTTTCTCTGCCTCTCTCCCTCTCTCCCACCCTCTCTCTCTGGAAATAAAAAAGAAAATCTTTTAAAAAAATGTATAAAACAAAACAACAACAACAAAGAATAGAAATGAGAAGATAACAAACACTGAAGTGACAATCCACAGATAACGAACATTTTTGACCTTCCAAAGAGCTCAGATCAAGGTAGAAACCAAAACCAAAAATTCAGACTATTTTTTTAAATGCAACAATGAGATCACTATGTGTTCAGGCGTGTAGAATTTGGCCAAAGCATGCTCAAAGGGCATGATGATTCCATTGAAGAAAAATGCTACGCCAGCCAGGTGCCAAAGCAGCATTGCTACCCAAGTATCAGATGTTCTGAGGACATTCTTCACAAGAGCTTAGTTCCTTTTCCCAGGCTCAAATGCTTTTGCTTTTTTGTTGGATGGTTCCACTTGTAAATAAAGTATAAAGAAAGAAAAATGCTAAAAGCACTGCGGATCCAGGGTTGGGTCCTGGGACAGAGGAGGGACATTAGTGAGAAATCTGGTGGAATCTGAAGAAAGTCTGTAGTGAAGAGTTTGGTACCCATGTGAATTTCTTTCGGTTTATTTGTTTTTCAGCACATTTGTTGATATTAGGGAAAGATAAGTGAAGGCTATATGGAACTATCTGTAACACCTGCAATTTTTCTGCCAACCTAAATACATCATGCAATAGTAAGTCAAAAGTGAAAGACAGGAGTTCTGAGCCACATGGGTGTCACGAGGAAAGGCACAGAGTGTGCACCTGACGGTAGGGACCCCCACTGGGCCGTGCGCCCCTAAGCTCAGCAATGAGCTGCTGCCTCCTGACACCAGCCCATGGTCACAGCATTGGTCGCAGGTCCTTTGGGGGCCAGCTCTACAGTGTCCTGGGCATTGTTCCTGGAACCCCCATCCAGTGCCCACACCGCTAGCCCTTCCGACCATTTCATAAGCACTAATTCTCCTCTGTGAATCCTCTTCTGTTGAAAATGGCTTCATTAGTTTGTCTTCAAATGACCCCTAACGCAGATGCTGTTAGAAACACAGAATATATTCACATCATAAAGGGAAGTGAAAAAGTTGTCACATATTTACCTCCCTTTATGCAAAAAAAGGTATTCATCCTTGCTTGTAAAAACAACTTGCCTCATTTTTACAGGCAAATTACCAAACTTACAAGAGGCAGGTAATTTATATCACAGGGAAGAAAAATATGTAAACATTCTTTTTTTAAAAGATTTTATTTATTATTTTAGAGAGAGGGGAAGGGAGAGAGGCAGAGAGGGAGAGAGACATCCATGTATGGTTGCCTTTCACCTGCCTCCAGCCACGGACCTGGCTGGAGACCTGGTTATGTGTCCTGGCTGGGAATCCAACCAGCAACTTTTGGGTTCGCAGTCTGGCACCTTATCCACTGAGCCACCAGCCAGGGCTGTAAACATATTTAATGTTATTCTAAGGAAACTACTTACATTCCCAAAAATGTGAGAATTGAGGACATCGTAAAAGATTCTATTTATGAATGCTGCAGAACCTAAACAATCCTACTCGTTCTAGTAGAATAATAATAAAAGAACACAGATCATGGCAGATACAGTTTATGGTTAAAAGCACAGGTTCAGGAACAAGACTGTGGAGGTTCAAATCCTGGTTTCATCTGTTTGATTTGGGGTAAATTATTTAATCCTGCTGTATCTCACTTTCTTTATGGGTAAAATAGGAATGATGATGTACCTATGTCACAGGTTATGTTACAATAAGCAGATACAAGGCCCTGGCCTGGTCGCTCAGTTGGTTGGAGTGTCATCTCATACCCTAAAAGCATGTAGTTTGATTCCCCATCACGTCAGGACACACACCTAGATTGTGGGTTCGCCCCCTGGTTGGGGCGTGTGCAAGAAACAACTGGTCAATGTTTCTCACATTGATGTTTTTCTCTCTCTCAAAGTGGTAAACACATCCGCTGGTGAGAATAAAAAAAAGCAGTACGTGTTGGGGTAGAGGGAGTGCTTGGAGCAGTTCCGGTATATCCATAGATTCAACGAGCTGGCTGTTACCATAGATTCAAGGGAACAAATCATACCGTCTCATTGGTAGATGCCAAGCGAGTATTTGATGAAATTCAACATACCTTATAAAAACTCTTTGTGTTCTAGGGTATAGTGAATCTGTTGAACATAATAAAAATGTTCACTTGTGGGTAAAAAGCCAGGTCAGGCATTCTCTTTCCTGTCACTCATTCCGAGATTATTTGTCAGGACACAGTGGGACTTGGTGCTGGGGATGCCAGCAGGAAACACAGCTCCCCGGGTCTGAGCTTACACCCTCAATAAGAAGCCGTCAGTAGACCGGTAAGTGCTGTGCAAGCCCCGGAAACAGTGGTGTGTGGGAGACAGGGCAGGTCCCCTGTGCCAAGGTTCCGGTGAGGAGGACGAGCCAGCATCAAAAAGGCTGGGAGACGGGGCCACCAGCCCTGAGAACAGCTCTAAGTGGGAGTCTTCTTGGGGTGGCGACGGACAGAAAGGAGGACCAGGCACTGTAAAGACACGGAGACTTACACCCAGCCAGTAATGCTTAGTAGCTGTGAGAATACTCCGAAGCCTGGCCAGTGGTCACTGAACACAACCGTCGGGAGGGAGAAGATTGTGTTCGTGGGTTGGGAAGACGTACCGTGTCAGATAATAGTTGCCCCCAAGGGACCTGTGAAAGAAGTGCAATTGTAAGTTTAACATTTCCTAAGTGTCACACAGTGTCAGCGATTCCATTTACATGACATTCTCTAAGTGACAACATTATGGGCATGAAGACCAGACAGGGGGTGGCCAGGAGCCGGGGCCGAGGTGGGTGTGACCACTAAGGAATAACACGGGAAACTTCTTTGTGGTGCTGGGACAGCGCTGTCCCCTGACCTGGCGATGATTACTCAAGTCTGCACATCAGGCAATGGTCCCCGGGGCCACACCCGTACATGTGCACACGGAAACCGGTGAATCCCAATAAGGCGCATGATTTCCTTTGCAGGATCGCAACAATGTCAGTTTCCTGCTTTTGACAAAAAATGCGGTTACTTAAGACACCGGGGAACTTTGGGGAAGGGGACACGGGAACTCTTGGTACTAATTTTGCAACTTCTGTGTCTTAAACTATTTCCAAATACAAAGTTATATTTTAAAAAACAAAGAGAAAAGAAGATATCAATGAAGAACCAGGGAACTTAACTGAAACACACGAGAGAAAAATGCGATACCATCTGAAAGATACAGAGCAGCTATAAACCAATAGGAGCATGATCAATAGCCCAACCAATAGGTGGACAAATATCAGGAAATTCAGATACTATATAAATGTCCATATTCGGTCTTACTAATAATCAGATAAACTCAGAATAAGGCAACAAGGAATGTTAGTTTCCACTTGTGAAAGACCGCTGGCCAGGATGTAAAGTGGGGTACCCACTCACCACTCAGCGGGAGGGTCGACCTGCCAACATTCTTTTTTTTTTAAATTGAGTTTATTGTTGTTTTCCAACATTCTTCCAGGCAGCTGGACAACACCTACCTGACTTTTAAATGTTTACACCATTTGCCCCAGTCATTCCACTTTTGGGAACGCAGATGCGCACTGCAGCACTCTTTATGGTGGCAGAACACGGGAGAGGGCCTAAGTGGTTGTCTCAGAGAACTAGCTGGGACAGTGATAGTGGCAGCTGATACTTATCCAGGTTCCAGGGACCCTCCTTCGTGCTTCCCAGGCATTAACTCATGTGACCCCCACACTGGTCCTGGGAAGTGGGTTCCAGGTACTGTCATTACCCAGGGAAGCTGACGTTCCTCCCTTAGCAAGCGGGGGAAGCGGGGTGCATGCCCAGGAGCCGGGATGTAGAACCCACAGCGTTGCCCTCACACCAGGCCCTGAACAGGAGGGTCCTGTGGGCGTCTTCCGGGAGCAAGCGCGTTACCCAGCCGTGAGTACAACCGGCTCCCAGAGGGTGTGAACATAAAAATAAAGGTCTGACAGGTGGTCTTCGGGGCATGATACGATATGACGGAAAACATTCATTCTTTTGTTTATATATTTTTCTATTGTTTGCACTTTTTACAATGAAATGTATCACTTTTATACAATAGGTATTTAAAGGTACTAAGCCAAACATGGTAAAACAGAGAAAGAAAAGGGAAAAAAAAAACCTCTTGCAGACATTGCACAGCCCAGGGTACTCACTTCTTACTCCTGCTGCGCCCAGCTAGGGGTGACCTTCCTTCCAAGGATGGGGCTCCCTGGGCCCCAGGCTCCTTCTCTGAGGGTGCAGCCCCTGGAGAAGCCTGCAGGTGTTGCCTTGGGGTGGGTGGTGGGCCACCCCCTCCAGAACTCTCCAGGGCTTGCCCTTCCCTGAGTAGCTGATACTCCCTCAGGGGAACATGGGATCCTCCCCAAAGTCAAGTTCAAAAGAAAAGCCACAAACTGGATTATAAATAGCATCAAAAACCGGAGGTTAGAAGGGACAGACTAAGACTTTAAAATAAGTCTGGCAAACATCCAGACATCTAAGGAGTTGAGGTCTAGGACTTACAACCTCATGCTTTAAAAAATGCTAACATTTGCAACTTGGTGGAAATTACACCCTCCTGCGACTACTTAATCTTGCGATGGGAAAGGAAGGTTTAAATGTCCACTTGAAAGTGTGTGAAGGGGGCTCGCCACTTCCCAAAATCCCTTCAGCGGCGACTGGCACAAAAGGAGATCCAGCTTCCAGCCCTGCACGGAGCTGGCTGCCTGGTCCCAACTGAACTCTGCCTCCCGGATTTTTCTTGCTTGGGATTCAAGCTTAAAATGCCTCTTTCCTCTCTGGGAGGAACGGGAATAGGGTTCTGGGGTGACCTGAGGAGCGTGCGTGTGGGGGGTGCTGCTGCAGGAGGAGTTGCATGGAGGGAGGCCCCCTGGCAGGTTTTGCGGGTTGGCCAAGGGACTGGAGGGCAGAGGAGTGGCTGGGCCAACTCCACCCAGAGCCCATTGCTTCCTCTTGAAACTCCACAGATAACAAGTCACATTTGGGATAAAGTATTTCATCTCCCTGCTCCCCTAGGGCATACTTTCCTCAACAGTGTTCTGAGAATCCTGAAGGTCTGAAAGGGGCATGTCAAGGTCGGAAAGAGGAAGAAGGTTCTTTGGAGCCATCCAGGGAGGAAATCATGGTTTTGAGGAGGGTTGATCTTACTTCCTAGTGGTTGGGAAACAAAGACTCTCTTGGAGGGAAGGGGTCTCAGAAAGGAAATTAATGGCAAGTGGCATTGCCACATCATGGAACATTACTCAGCCTTGAAAAGGAACAAAATCCTGATGCTACAATGTGAAGACACCCTGAGGACATTACGGACATTATGCTAAGTGAAATAAGCCAGACACAAAAGGACACATGTTATAAGATTCTACTAACATGGTGTTTAGTCAGGTTCACAGAAGGGAATGAATGGTGGTTGTGGGAGGTTCCTGGGAGGAAGAAATGGAGGGCTAGTGTTTAATGAGGACAGGTTTCCCTCTGCGAGGCTGATAACGTCCTGGAGGTGGGTGTTGGTGATGGTTGTGCAATGCTGTCAATATACTCAGTGCCACCGGATGGCACACCTGAAAGGGGTTCAAAGGTGAGTTTTAGCTTATGTATACTTTACCACAACAAAAGAATAAGCTAAACCTAAAAAAGGCTTTAGCCCTGGCTGACATGGCTCAGTTGGTTGGAGCATCAAAAAGTTATAGATTCAATTCCCAATCAGGACACACGCCTAGGCTGTAGGTTTCTCTTTCTCTCCCTCCCTCCCTCCTTCTCTTCCCCCCTCTCCAAAATCAATGAGCATGTCCTTGGGAGAGGATTAAAACAAACCTTTAGACTGACTTCCAGTTTACAGTAAACACAGAGGTCAGAAAAACAAGTTAAATTGTCCTGTGAAGTCACAATCAGGCAAATAGAGAATTTGGGAGATGTGGGACCTTCCATAGAAAATTAGCCTGAACATCAAAAAGTGAATGTCCTGGGGAAAAAGTGGAGAAGCCGGTCTAATTAAACACAACAGCAACACAAAAACCAAATGTAAAGCATGCACTTCATTGAATCCGGTGTCAAACAAATGAACAAATGTATTTATTTATAGAGATTTTATTTATTATCGTTAGAGAGAGGGTAAGGGAGAGAGATATCCACGTGTGGTTGCCTCTCTCACACCCCCAACTGCCGACCTGGCCAGCAACCCAGGCCTGAGCCCTGGCTGGGAATCGAACCAGTGACCCTTTGGCTCACAGGCCTGCGCTCAACCCACTGAGCCACACCAGCCAGGGTTATGTATTTATTTAATCCTTCCGCTAGGAAATGTCTTACTGATTTTACAGAGAAGGGCAGGGAGAGAGGGAAACATCGATTTGTTACCTCCCGGCTGGAATCTCAAACCTAAGTATGTGCCCTGACGGGGAATCGAGCTCGCAACCTTTGGGTGCACCAGAGGCCATTCCAACCCACCGAGCCGGCCGGCCAGGGAGAGAATGTCCGTCTTTTTAGGAGCTACACGATGAACGTAGTGGTGAGGTGTCAGATGATACACATCCGGGCAGGGGGGTCAAACATTCGGCAAGCCGGGAACCCCTGTTGGAGCCTGGGAGGTGCGTGCACGCTGCGGAATTCTTTGCTGCAGACGTTCTTCAGGGAAGCGGGGGAGGCGCGTGCTGGCGGCGCCGCGGAGCGGCAGCGTGGCGGGGGCAGCGCCCTTGGAAACTGCTGGGCGCTGCGGCCTGGCTGGACAGTGCAAGTGACCTGTCGGGGGCCCAGGGCTGTGCGCGACTGGCACTGGGCTGCTGGGACAATCCCGGGACCGGATCGCCTGGTTCAGGGAAGGGCGAGCGGCTCTGGGGACACTTCCCGGAGCCCGAGACCGCGCGTCCGCCCCGAGCGCGCCAGGCGCCCCGGAAGTAGGGTCTGGAGCGGGTAGTGAGTTGAAGGCCGAACCCTGCGGGGCCACAGTCGGCAGGAAGTGTGGGCGGGACCGGCCTCTTCAGTGGGCCAATGGCTGGGGATGAACAGCTGTCAAACGGGACACGTGACGACTCGCTGTCAGAACCCGCGCGTAATTGAAAACGAAGGAGGATCCTGGTTGAACGCTGGCGCTCTGCCGAGTCCCGGCGGCGGGCTCCTGGTCGCCTCCTTTCGGGGCGGTTAACCCGGCCGGGCCGGACAGGACCCCCGCCTCTGTCTCCAGGGTCAGGGACCCTGCTCCGCGGCCCAGAAGCCCGGTCCGGTGGTCTTCGGGCGCCCCCGCGGGGCGGAACCAGGTAGCTCGCTGGCCTTGCTTTTTGAGTGAGCGGTTTAGAAACCGTTTAGAAAGGAAACCTCGCAGGCGGGAGCCGGGCAGTCCCCGTGACTCAAAGCTGGGAGGCAGTGAGGGGGATGGTCTGCCGCGTGGCCCCGCTCCTCTTTCCAGAGCACATGTGCTCTCTTGGTGGCCGGGAAAAATAATTAAACTAGAAACGGTGCCACAGTTACCGGCTGGCTCAGTTACCCTTAAAGATTTCTGTGCACAGGGTGTAACAGGAGCTGCTGTTCGCTTCTAGCATTTTGCCATACCGACAACACATTTCTTTAAAAAAGCAAATGCAAAGTAAAGTGAAGACTCACTAAGTTTATGTGTCCACCCTCCCACCCTGGGGGTTTTCAGCCGCCTCTTCAGGCTGCTGGAGGTCCCATGGACAGTGGATGAGTTCCTGGTTCCTCCACCCTCCTCTGAACTTGCAGGCCTTTCCACTCAGTTTGCACTATTTCAAACCCTGGTGGCACAGGGGACAGGGAGGCCAGACGGCAGCCACCCTGTCCGTGGGACACTGAGCGAAAGGCCCGCTCCCTCCTTTAGTTACCTGGAGGGCTTGCAAAGGACTGACCCTTTTACACGAATAATCTCACCAAAAGCCCACGGTTAGGTGCGGTTACGAGTCCCGCTTTACCGAACCTTTAAATCATCTGACGGTCCAAGTGCACAGCAACCGCCAGGCGGGACCCAGCAGCCGGACGCCCGGACCCAGAGGCCGCACCGCGCGGCCCCGCCGGCTCTCAGAGCAGTTCGCGTCCCCGCCCCGGGCGGAGACCCTCAGCTCAGCAAATGGGCGCCAACTTTCGCTCGCTCGCTCGCGGGGGGCGTGCCGCATCGCAGGACCTCATTCGCAGAAGCCTGTTTTCGGACCCAGGACGCAACATTGGGTAGGTGGGGTTATGGGTGGGCTCCCGGCCCATCCAATGGGACGCAGGTACCGCCCTGAGCTGCACCTCCCGAAACAATAAAAAGCCAGGCGGCAAAGTGCAGGAGCCCCCGGAACCCGCGCTCAGCCTCACCTGGGAGAAACCTGCACCGCTGCAACCATGCAATCCGTCCGCCGCCCGCTGGCCACCCTCCCGGACCCGCTGCAGCTGCAGCTGCAGCTGTCGCCCCTCAAGGGACTCAGCCTGAAGGACAAGGAGAACACGGTGGGCGTGCGCGCGGGGACCGGGCCGGGCGGGGGCTGCCGGCGGGGGCTGCCGGCGGGGGCCGGCCCTCACCGCGCGTCTCCCTCCCTGTAGCCGCCGGCCCTCAGTGGCACCCGGGTGCTGGCCAGCAAGACCGCCCGCAGGATCTTCCAGGAGCCGAGCGAGCCGAGCGAGCCGGGCGAGCCGGTGAGCGGCGCTGGGGTGCGGGGACGCGGTCTGGGACCGGGGACGCGGCGACGCCGGCTGGCAGGGGGCGCGGGGTGCGGACGGGGCCGGGGTCTCCCGCCCCGGGGCGGCCTCAGCGGCCGGTGGGAGGCGCCAACGCTTCATTCATTGTCTCCTATGCGGGTAGCTCCTCCCTGCCGCCCACTTTCCCGCCAAAGGGTGCAGACGTCGCCACTACTTCCCGCGCAGCTCCGCCTCTTTCCCACCTACCTTCCCTCCCTTCCTGCTGTCCCGGACCGACCGGCCTGGCGGGCAGTCTGTCTGCAGGCCGCGAACCACCGACATCTGCGGCTCTGGGGGCGGCGGCCTGCAGAAATGGCAGGTTCCAGTGGCGTCTCCACCACCTTCTCCCCCAACAGAAAGCGAAGGCACCGGCCCGCGGCGTGCAGGATGAGCCGCTGCTGAGAGATAACCCCCGCCGCTTTGTCATCTTTCCCATCGAGTACCATGACATCTGGCAGATGTACAAGAAGGCCGAGGCTTCCTTTTGGACGGCCGAGGAGGTACTGAGATTCGGGCGCCGGGACGCGGGGCGGGTTCCGAGTGCGGGAGCGCCTCACGGGGGTGGGTGTCTGAACCGAGAGGGGCAGGCGGTGCGGTCCCCGCGCCTGACCCCGGCCCCTCTGACGGCAGGTGGACCTCTCCAAGGACCTCCTGCAGTGGGAGGCCCTGAAGCCGGAGGAGCGGTACTTCATCTCGCACGTTCTGGCTTTCTTCGCAGCCAGCGATGGCATCGTGAACGAAAACTTGGTGAGCTGCCCCCCCAAAGTCTGCTTTTATTCACTGGCGATTGGAGGGAAAACGCATTCTCTCCCTCGCCTTCTAAATTTCCCCGTTCCGAATGCGGGTATATGTATCCGTAAGCTAGTATTCATGTCTCGTTTCCAGTTAGAATATACTCCGCAGTTCATTTCTGTCTTAGGGTGTTTCTTACCCCCTGATTGGAAAAGCGCAAAGGCAATGTTAAGTGGTCACAAATTTTAGCCAAATGTTTGCGGGAAAATAGAGGTTATCTAGCTCCTGATACGTAAACAGAGATGATGACATACAACGTCCAGCTTGATCACAAAATAATGCGGAGACAGACCTTAAAATGGTCCAGAAAAGGGAGTGGGTGTGATGCCGCCCTGCCCAGGGACGCACCCGCGAATGCGTGCTCGGACGTGCTCGGACGCGCTCGGACGCGCACGGTCGCGCACGGACGCGCACGGTCCTCGAGCAACACTTCACTGTCTCGCCACTAGGTGGAGCGGTTCAGCCAGGAGGTTCAGATCACCGAAGCCCGCTGTTTCTACGGCTTCCAGATCGCCATGGAAAACATCCATTCCGAAATGTACAGTCTGCTCATCGACACTTACATTAAAGATTCCAAGGAAAGGTGAGTGGGTGGGTGGCGTGCCAACATGTCGAGGGCTCACTCCTTTATTGCCAAGGGTCCGCATCCACATAGCGATAGAAAAGTGACTCTTCGGCCTCTGTCCGGGTCCCTAGAAGCTCGGGTGGGCCGTCTTTGCTGGGGTCGCTGATGCGGGTGTCTCTACAGGGAGTTCCTCTTCAACGCCATCGAGACGATGCCCTGTGTCAAGAAGAAGGCGGACTGGGCCTTGCGTTGGATCGGGGACAAGGAGGCCACCTATGGTAAGGGGTCGGGTGGCCCTCCTCACCCTGCGCTTCATGTTCTAAGTGATGTGACTGGTTTGAGGGCCCTTCCTGTGAACATGAACCTTGACTCACCAGAAACATGTTTGGTGTTGACTCTTAACCAGGAGAGCGTGTGGTAGCTTTTGCTGCTGTGGAAGGAATCTTTTTTTCTGGATCTTTTGCATCAATCTTCTGGCTCAAGAAACGAGGACTGATGCCCGGCCTCACGTTTTCCAACGAACTTATTAGCAGAGATGAGGTGAGTCCCGTTCAAGTAATAGGCGCATCTGCACCTCCAACACCAGTGTTCAGGAGGCAGGAACCCACAATAAGGGTGTAAGGTTTTGCCTGACATCCACATTTCACATGTGAAATTCAACTACGTGCATACTTGGCAGGGAATGAAACCCTTACATGATAACTGAAGTTATTTTTGCCCGTATTCTCAACATGTCACATTACATTTACACATAGGTATTTCTCTGTAGGTGATGGGGTTTTTGCAGGGATCCCCCCAGCCCCCATCTTCTGTGTGCTTCTACCGTAATTCATGTTTTGTTGATGAAATGAGAACCCATTGTGGTCCAGCAGGTGT
This sequence comes from Noctilio leporinus, assembly GCA_004026585.1. Classification (NCBI taxonomy): domain Eukaryota; kingdom Metazoa; phylum Chordata; class Mammalia; order Chiroptera; family Noctilionidae; genus Noctilio; species Noctilio leporinus. The sequence continues at coordinate 109,227 of PVIW01001852.1, forward strand.
CTTGAAGTGCTTGGATTAAGCAGTAGAGAGGAGGGGTGCTGCCAGGTATTCTAGTTTAGGCCACATCAGCATTACTTGGAGCCTAAAGCACCGAGACTTTCAGGCTTGGTTTGCTTGAAGCTGCATTACTAAGTTCCTGCACGTTAGATTGTGAATCTAAAGAGTAACCTCGTCAGAGGTATGCATTTCTTGCTGGGGCCAAGTGGCAGGATGAGGGTGTGCCGCTGTGGAACGAGAAGGATGCTCTGAGCGGAAGTTCTGCAACATCTTTTCACATCACAGGGTGGCGGGGACCACACTTGGCCGCTCTCTGCTCAGTGCTGCCTAGGTGGCAGCAGTGAGCACCTTGGGTGGGGCTGAGCCCCGACTCCCACGATGGAAACAGTAGATAGCAGTTAACCTCATCTTCCTTTCAGCAGTCTGAGTTAAGGGCTTTCAGTATGACCCAGCAAAATGTATAAGAGAGTGCAGAAAAAGATAAAGCCACTCCTGAGTGCACTTTAACCATGGATACCTGGTCTTCTAGTGACTTGAACGCCTTTCTTCTAGGGCTTGCACTGTGACTTTGCCTGCCTGATGTTCAAACACCTCATAAACAAACCTTCGGAGCAGAGAGTAAATGAGATCATCATCAACGCAGTTAGGATCGAACAGGTGGGTGATTTATTTGTAAAGTCCCATGTCCGCCAGAAGAGGGCTGCTTCTGCCTCCATTTCATTGTGAAGCTGTGTTCTGGTCCGTAGGAGTTCCTCACGGAGGCCCTGCCGGTGAAGCTCATTGGGATGAATTGTTCTTTGATGAAGCAGTACATTGAATTCGTAGCCGACAGGCTGCTGCTGGAGCTGGGTTTTAGCAAGGTAAGTAAAGCGTTTTTCCGAGCCCGGCTGGGTCTTTTGACGTTAGTGATCTGTATTTACCTTTTGCTGTGACCCTATCAGGCTTTCCAAGTAGAAAACCCATTTGACTTCATGGAGAACATTTCGCTGGAAGGAAAGACCAACTTCTTTGAGAAGAGAGTAGGCGAGTATCAGAGGATGGGAGTGATGTCCAGTCCCACGGAGAACTCTTTTACCCTGGATGCCGACTTCTAAATGAACTGAAGGTCTGCCCTTACTTTGCTGATTCTTCTTCTTTTTCTTCCTTCTCAAAAGAAAAATTAGCTCCTTGGTGTCTCCACCATCTGTGCCATGAATTACCCATAATGTTCATTAATAACATCTTCCAACCTGTGCAGTGACCGCAATGTTAGGCCTGTTAATGGTGCTTAATGGTGCAAGTAGCTTAGGATGAAAGCAGAGATGGAAGTTACTTCGATTCTTAAGAAAGATCCTGTCCGAGTTGGGCTCTTACAAGCAAAGCAGGCTGGTGGCGGCTTGGGCCAGTCCGGTGGGCAGGGTCAAGCATTCAGATACCACCAGACCATTGGAAGATGTCAGCTCGCTGCTTCAAAGCACACTTTAAAGTTTAACTGTGTATCCAAACTGTCACTTCAGAGTTTGTGGTGAACATAAGGCCCTGGTTAACCTAACTTGGGTCATTTGTACATCGAATGAGAAGTATTCTGATGGCCACTAATAGAAGCCAATTCTGAATTTACCGGGTGACCAAGATAAGTTTGGTTGTATGACCTGAGCATGGTATATCTCAATGTGAGTTGAAGTTCCTTTCCATCAACTCTTGCAGTTCAATCCTGTGCATACCTGTCAGTCAGCTGCTGCCACATAGGTGGGTTGTGTTCTGCATTCTGTAGCCTAGGCCAGGCATCATGGGGGGAGGGGAGAGAAGGCCTCGTGTGCTCACTGCTGGTTCCCTGGGTTGGTGTCAATGGATTTTTCAGACCTCATTGTCCCCGACTTACTTAGTGTAAAGGTTGTTGAAGATTCTGAATAGCTGGGGTCTAGGGTAAGATGGTAAACTGATTTTCAAACCAGGGCTGAAATTGGCTCAGAATTGTGTTAAGTTTGATTTTGTTTACTTTGCATATACATAGGCAATGTGGGCATCATTTCTATGTCCCTATGTATCTCGTAAACCAGAAAATGCCTGTAATTATCTGTCCTACGTTATATAAATAGTAGTGTCAGAAGCAAATACAAAGACGTTACCAGTCCTTCGGCCCTATTTGTTAACATGCATTTTGGTTGACCATTGGCCTATATATTACTGTTGGTTTTATTCATCTATTGTGTAAATGGTCAAAGCGTCCGTTTAAAAATTTCTGTAATATGTAGCCCTTTTCTATCTTTTAAGTTATTGTTAACTGACATTAACCCAGATCATGTCCCCCTCACCTCTGTCCAACACAAAAATAAACACTGCTGTGCATTGTTGGGTACAGGTGGGGGTCAGAAGCAGATATGAGGACTCGGCCTCCCATTGGCCCAGTCACGGAAAAGTTTACTTCCAACTATGATTTCGTTCCCAGTTGGTTTAAAGGGAAACATTGAATGTGAAGTGTTTGGAAGTCTCTTAAAAGTTTATATAGCGATAACCAGTGCTTGGACCCCTCTTGGAAAAGACAGCCCTGCTCAGCGTTTTAATTGGAGATGCTATTGCATCTGCCTTGTTCCAGATGCCTTGAGCCCCTGCCACTTAATTAAGAGGCACATTTCATTGCAAAGGAACACCGGGTTGTGCTCAGTGGGGGCCAAGCCCGGTCACGGAGAGCCCGCCATGAGCCTTCCTCCGCCCGCCTGCCAGGTGGTGCCTGGCCTGGGAGCCAGCCTGTGCAGCTGGGACCTAGCACCAGCTGGCCCATTTAGACCAGAGGAGAGGGGACCCCCCCTCCCCACCCAGCCTCTGCAGCCGGGCTGCCCTCCAAGTATGCTCTGAGCCCGAGAGAAGGAACGTGATCCAATTCTCCAGGTTCTTCACAGGAAGGTTTTGTCCTGAGGGTGGCTGGGCCAAGGTGTTCTGAGGCCACGGCCTCCTCCGCATGCCTGTAAAGACTAGGGAGGCTCCTGCAAATGGCCAGCTGGGGTCCCATGGGACCTTGTTTCAAACACCTACCAATGAATACATTAAAAGGGGCACAACTCCCCACGAAGGATTCCCAGGTGCTGGGGACAGAGGCCATGGACGCCTGGGTATTTATTAGTCCCTGGGGGAAAAGTGAGGATGAGGAACCCAACACCCCCTTGGATTTGGGGGGTGGTGGGACCCAAGCTTTGGTGTAGAGCTAGACACCTCTTACCTGTGAAGTGGGGGCTGGGAGATGACCCCACTGGCTCAGCCAGAGGATAAGAGGTCAGTTCTGTGCTCAGCGGAGGGGTAATCTGGAGCTGCAGAAGGTAATCGCCCCACCTGGCCACCTGCGGCTCCCATGGGCGGGGCTGTCACGTTATCACAAGTTAAAAACAGGTTATGGGAACAATGGGCCCTAGAATCCCAAGAACCTAAGGGTATTAAGGTGAAAGGTAATGTTGATCCAAGGGGGAACCGGACTGAAACCTGAGGAACAGTTGTAAAAGTAGATTCTGAGGGTTCAAAGGGCCTCTGATGGGCAGCAGGACCCTGGAAAGCCTTGCTCCGCCCCAGAGCCACTGTCCGGCCCTGTCTCCCACCAACAGGAGTCCCCTGGTCACAGCCACTGGGGTCCCAGGCTCCCACTACAGGGACCCACCTGCACGCCAGAGCCAGGCTTAGGGCTTCTTTGAGGTTAGAGGGTGGGAGAGGAGGCCTGTTTCCCCCTGGCCTGGGAGGTTAGGGGACAGTGGCTAGGGCAGCAGCCTGGCAGCCATGAAAGCAGACCTTTGCTGGGGGTGGTGACCACACAGGGGAAGGAGAGCTGATCTGTAAAGAAACTGGGTCCTCGTGGTTTTTGTTCCGGATCTAGCTGTGCCCGAGTCCTATGCCCCAGACCCCCACTTAAGTAAACCAAAAAATTCCCAACAGGATTGGGTTGATGTCCCTACCATGTGCAACCTGGACAGAGCCCACAGCCTTGACCCACCTGGTCCACAGTCACCTGGAGCCTAGGTCATTAACCCCACTGGGCAGATGCGGCCAGCAGGCACAGGGAGGGTGTGTACCTTGCCAGGGACCTCATGCAGGAAAATGGGCCGCCCAGGACTAGAACTCAGGTGTGCCAGCCCTGTGGCCACACGCTTGTCCTTGAACCATGTGACCCCTTTCATCAGAGAGCAGGCACCCTGAGCCTTCATGCTGGTCCTAGAACTGCTTCTGGTCAGTGACCCCCTTGCTGGTTCCCTGGGACTGTCCCACACCACGCTGGGAGGGCTGGGCGCTCAAATGGCTACTTGGAATCCCTGAGTTAGTAATGGGGGTGGGGACAGGGAGCAGTAACTGGACACAGGTGGCTCCGGCTGTTTTCCAGAAAGCTCCTGGGGCACTAATAGCTGCCTCCCTGACCCTCCTGTGCAGGGGCCCTGGGACCTGCCAGCCTGGGAGGTGGCCAGGAGACTTCATTCCTTCACCCCTGCATCGTCAAACATTAACCCAGCTCTCCCTCTGAGCTGGGGGCAGGGCAGAAGGCAGGTCACAAGGGTCAGGAAGCTCGTCCTGGGGTGAGCTCTCCACTGCTGTTTTTGCACAGACTCCAGGCTAAGAAGGTTTTTAAAATATAGCAGAAGAGCAATATTCCCTGACACATGGAAATGGCGTGAAATCTGTGTCTCTGGGTAAAACGATGAGTCCATTTGCAGACCTTAGGCTTCTTGCATGAGTCATGAGCAGGGCAGCTGGTAGAAAGGGTGCTCCCCCCACCCCCACCAAGCTGCGCGGAATGAAAGGTTTTCCCAGGCAGGAGTGGGGCAGGGAAGTCAAACAAGTGGGCTATTTCAGGGAGGACACGTGCCGCTAGGGGCAGGCTGGGCCTTACCGGGCAGGCTACCTCCTGGCGATGACCGGGCATGTCCAGAGGCTTAGCCTGAGTGACTCTGTTTTCGGCGCATTGGTTGATTCCCCCCAGAGTACCCATAAAAGCCAACACCAAATTTATTTCTCAGGCAACTGGCCACATCCCTGTTTCCATGTCCTGCCTCATTAGCACTGCAACAGCCAAGTCAAGTTGTCACAACCAGGGCTGTATTTGTACCTGGAGCTACATCCTTTCTTTATTTTTCTTTTAAAATACTTATTTTTACAGAGAGGGAAGGGAGGGAGAAAGCGAGGGAAAGAGATCCTGCAGTGCGATCCTTGCCTCCTGTGCTCCCCCAACCGGCAAACCAGGATGTCCTTCCACTGGGAATCGAACCAGTGGCCTTTCAGCTCACAGGCCAGCGGCACTCAATCCACTGAGCCACACTAGCCAGGGCTGCTGCAACATTTTCTCTCTGGTCCGTTCCAAAAAGTGTTTGAGGACTTAAAGTTGGGGCATGCCCTTGCTCAAGCCAGGAAATGGAAAAGTAGAGGTGGTCAGTAATGCTGGGCCTGGGCCTGGGCCTGGGCCAGCGCACCGGCTGGAGAGCAGGTCCCCGTTTTTGGGACTTCTGTGACCATGTTAGCTCGCTGCATGGCTGTAACAAATCACCAGGGTTGGGGCGGCTTAAACAGCAGAGAATTTTCCCGTAATTCCAGCGGCTGGAAGTTCAAAATCAAGGTGTGCCAGCAGGGTTGGTTTCTCCTGAGGCCTCTCCTTGGCTTCTCCCTGTGTGTGTCTGCTTCCTAATCTCGTCATGTAGGGCCATTGGTCAATTGGATTAGGACCCACCCACAAGATCTCATTTAACTTTTAAGGCCCCTCTCTATGGGGGTTGGGGCTTCGGCATATGGATTTTGGTGTGATTCAGTTTGACCCATGTTCTGGAGCCAGTTGTTAGATGCAGCTGTCATTAAAAATTAAATCACACAAGCTTACAATGAAAGAAATTAACATTTAAGACAAGTGTAAGGAATAGTCTGGAGCCTCCTTGACCACATGTGACTGTTACTTATGCCCCGAAGCGCTTCCCACCTGGTCTGCGTGTGATGGGGAGACAGCTGTGTGCAGCTTTCACCTCCGCGGATAGTGGTGTTGCCTTGGAGCTCGGAGTCAGCTTCCGTGGCAGTGCTGCCCTTGGGGGTCCGCTGCCCGCAGAGCTGGTGGCTGAATGGGTCAGCACCCCACTGATGCTGGGTGCAAAGCTGTGAGGCTGAGACAGCAAAGGCTTCGCAGACCAAGGGATGCCAAGTGGCACCTTGGGGCGCAAGTGAGGGCTGGCCGGGCGAAGGAGGGGCCGCGCGGGTTTGCAAAGACCTGGGGGCGAGCTGTTCAGGGCCCAGGGCCCTGTGTGAAGGCAGTTCTACTTGAGCTGGTGGTAATGGGGGGAGCCCCAGAGGGTGTTAGAGCCCGAGGGGGAGGGGCAGGATGGTGATGGTCCCGTGCCTGGGCCTCCGTGTGGCGTATGGTAGAGCACCGTGAGTTGCTTTCTCTGTGGTCTGCAGGTGGGGGCCTGCTGAGTGGCTGAAGCATCTCCTTTGCTGTGAATCTTTTAACAGGGGAGTCGGCCTTCCTGCTCCAGGGGAGTGGGAGCTGGAGGTAGTCTAGACATCCAGCAAAAGCGGGGTGGTTGCACAGTTACGGGTACCGGCTGCGGACCACACCCTCATCACTACAGACAGTCCATAGGATGGTTAGGTAGCCCCGCGGATGGAGGGCGGTGGGCAGGACAGGGGGGCGGAGCGGAACGAGGTTCTGGGGCTGCTGTGGTCATGGGGACGTGGCACTGTGCACGCCTGGGCTGTCACAGACAGAAACACGGCATTCCGAGTGCTGGGATAGACGGCAGCTTTGCGCTCTGCTCTGTTCTGTTTGGGTTTTCCAGTAGCAAATGCTGAGAGCAGCAGCTGGAGGACTCGGGGGGCCGGCCTGAGAGACCCCCATCTGCGCCCACTGGTCTGCAGCCACCTCTGGGTGCTGCTCACAGGGCCTCAGATGGAGCTGGCAACCCAGAGCCTGCCATTTGCGGCCACGAGAGTGGGCTGGGGCAGCTCTGCAGCCCCTTTCAGTTCAGAGACCCTTGGGCTTCGGGGTCTTGGCTGGACTCAGGGATCAAGCCTGCAGGTGGCTGAACGGGGGCTTCATTGGGGGTGTTGGGCCCTCAGCGACCCCCCCTGTCCCTCTTGGAGCTTCAGAGTGGGGGCCACCGAGCCCCACTCAATGACACACCTCTTGGGCTGTGCTAGGATGATGTCCCTTGTACTAATGTGTCCACCCCTGTAGGAAGGACCCATCTTCTTTCACAGCTCCCGTCACTGCCGGCAACCATTTGTGACCGGCCGGCCGGAGGGAGCCTGGGTCCGAGGCGTGGCCCTGGCATTGCAGAGCAGCCGGTGCCTGCCCCTAGGTCACCGGCTGGACGGTGGTTAGCTGCAGGGAGGGTGCTGAGGGCAGAGGGAGAATCCCCTAGCCCTTCTGCGAAGGAAAAGTGGGAAGGGAGAGCTGAGCGCAGCTATGTGGAGCCCAGGTGCGGCAGGAGGGCTGGGGCCGGGGCATTAACTCGCCCTGGGTCCTGAGAGTTTCTTTGCATCTGCTCCGCCCAGGTGCCGGGACACAGGAAGCCCAAAGCTGCTGAAGCCCAGGCCGCATGGATGGAGATGAAAACCAGCAGTGCCTGGCCTACGCTCCCCGCCGTGGCACGGTAAGTTGGGAGGTGACAGGGCAGGAAGCGAAGGCAGGAGGACCCGGCCAGAAAGGCATGTGCTCTTCCACGTGGGGGTCCAGGAGGGCCTCTGAGGAGAGGGTGGGGGCAGACCCTGGTTAGCAGAGGAAAAGCCATTTCAGGCCGGGGCCTGCTGGCTCCCCAGAGGCCGGAAAGGGCCAGGGAGGGCACAGGGGCTGGGCCCGGGCTGAGTGGATCTCCCAAAGGCTGATGGACCCGGTGGGTTTTCCCAGTGGAAAAAGCATCGTCATCGCCTGGGTATTTGCTAGAAATGCCCGTTCCCAGGCCCCACCCTAGACCGATGGAATCAGGAGCTCAAGGGGTGGAGGGTGCTGATGACGAAGGAGTGATAATCCCCTCCGGTGCCCCAAACCCCAGTGGCCATCACGAGCCACTCAGCCCTCCCTCTAGCCAGCAGGCACGAGGGTACCTGGGAGTAACCACACCCCTCCTCCACCCTGAGGACCCTGGTTTGTTTGGGTCTGAGTCCATTTGCCTGGGAAGCAGCTCAGTTTGGGGCTGAATGGTTTAATTTGGGAGCGGGGGTGGGGGGGTGGGGGCGGGGTGGGTAGGATTGCTCACCTGGCCGGTGCAGGTGCAGCAGTTGGGCCCCTCTGAGGTTTCCCAGACCTCAGCTCTAGTTTCTTTATCTTCCCTGGGTTGGGTTCTTGAAAGGCAACTTCCGTTCAGGTGAGTCAGCAATCTCAGCTGCTGCCCAGCTAGCTCTCTTGGAAGAGGAGTCCGTGGTCACTGCCACCTTCCCCGGGCACTGCTGCCTTCTTCTGGCCCTGCAGGACTCAGGTGCTTCCTCCCAGGCCTTGCCACCAACTGTGCAGGAGACAGGGACAGTTGCCTTTTCACTCTTCGAATATAGACTCATTCACTTCTCATACTAGGTCTTTCCAGGAAAGGGACCCAAGGCCCAGAGAGGGTGAGTGACTTGCCTGAGGTCACACGGCCAGGGAGGGGAGGAAGTGGTTTTGGAGTTGGGACAGCCCAGGTCCAGAGTCGCCCTGGACCTTCCTGTCTTTGTGCCGCCGGCTTGTGGCCCCTCCAGGTCTCACCGCATCCACTTGGCTCCCCGAAGCCACCACACCCTACCTGGTTTCACTCCTGCCACTGTGGTGGCGCCTTTCTTTCCTCTCTGCTCCCACAGGGTTTTTCCTAGAGCCTCTTCACCCCTGCCTGTGGAGTTGCCACTCCTCAACGCAGATTTGTTTTAAAAAATATTTTATTTCTTTGTTTTTAGAGAGGGGAAAGGAGGGAGAAAGAGATATTGATCGAGTGGCCTCCCCCACGCCCCCAACTGGGGACCTGGCCTGCAACCCAGGCCTGTGCTTCGATCGGGGGGTTGACCCCGGGGCCCTTTGGTTCTTGGGCTGGTGCTCAGGCCGCTGATCCGCACCAGCCAGGGCTCAGTGCAGGTTTGAGCTGCAGACCTAACGTTGAACCAGATGTCCCCACTTGACTCCCCCGACACCGCCCAGACTGCACTGCAGATGTGCCCAGGCCTGCCCTTCCGTTCCCTTGCTCAGTGACGGGCACCCCCCAGCTCGGGTACCGGGAGCACGTTGAGGCAGGTGGGGGCAGGGCCTGCTATGGCGCACGTGGCCAGGAGGGGGAGCTGCTGACCCGCTCCTGGCAGCCCTCCAACACCCCTCCCCCTCATGGCAGCCGCATCCTAGTGGAGGTCCAGCTGGGCATCGCACCTGGGTTACCACCGGTCCTATTTCTCCTGCTCTTTCAGGTCTCAACCCTGAGGTCACCTCCCCGGGCACCTCCCCAAGACCCAGCAAGGCTGATGAGGGGTCCCCTCTGCTTCCTGGGCCTTCAGGAATACCTGCTCAAGGGATTATCAGACAGACTCACATGTCTGCCCCTTTTCCGACCTCCCTTCCCTCCAGGGTGAGAGTCTTCCTGGGCAAGGGGCAGGGTCTCCTGGCCCCGTGGTAGCTCCAGCCAGCATCTGGCCTCAGCGTGGGTCCCTGGATTCTCTCAGCAAATATTTATTGGATGAATGAATGAGTGAAAGTGAATGAGTGACTGCTCTCCGGGAAGCCGCACTGCTGCGGAGGAAGCGGCTGGAGACTATGGAGACGTGTGACCACTGAGGGGTGGCTGGTACGTGGGGCCCCCTTCCTCGCCAGGCTCCCTGCAATCTCGCCCGCTGCTTCCTCCCGCGTCCCCTCCTCTCCCTGCCCTGGGGTCCTTCCAAGGTCAGGGACATCTACTTGCTAATGCACAATTCATTTCTTTTTCGATTGCTTTGGAACCTGTGCGTGTCCAGATGTTCACACGATGCGGTGGAAAGTGAGTTGTTTGAAGCTGTTGGCAGAGGACCACTTGGCACTCCTGGGGTCCCAGGGATTTCTGGGGCCGGGCAGCGTAGCTCCAGCTGTGGACAGCTGCCTGCCTGCTTGCAGTGGTCAGCTTCCTGGGCCCCAAACACACAAGTGACCTTGGGGTCCTGGCCTTTCCGTGACCCTGACAGGCCGTTCCGGCACGGAGGTGGGTTCCTATTCTGAGTAGCCAGTGGAGAAACTGGAAGGCTCCTGCTTCCTTTCGGACAGAAAGCTTCCTGAAATATTTATATCTTTGCTTGCTTCTGTGGAATCCAGGAATTCATCATAGCTGAAGAGGGGAGCAGGTGGAGTGGGGTCACCAGGAAGTGGCCTGTGACTTCGCGCTGCTCACCCACGTGGGCTCTCAGTAAGCTGAGCACCATCAGGGACATCCCGGACCTGCCTCCTCCCTAGTGGGGAGCCAGGGCTGGGGGTTCTCAATCCCGTGCTGAGGGGTCTTACTGTCAGCTGAGGGGCGACCTGACTAGGTGAGCATCTTAGAAAGGGTGCGCAGGGAGGCAGATGAGAGCCTCATTCTTTCATTCATTCCACAGCCAGTGCCACGGTGCAGCAGCTGGTCACTCCTATGTGCAATTCGTTCCACTGCTTTCTGGTCTGTTCTGTTTCGTTTGTTTTTCTAAAAACGCTGTTTGCAACCCTCCCCCTTGATTTCCTGTCTCCCTGAAGTTTCTGCCCAGAGCTGGGTTGGAGAGAGGGCGGGCAGGCCGAGGCCGCTGTCACTGCCCTGGGGGGAAGCAATGCAGGGCAGGGCGGCCCTCTCGGAGAAGCGGGCAGCTCCGGAAGCCACGGGAGGGGCCTGCTACTGGGAGTTGTGTTGGGGATCCAGAGACTGGTTTCGTAACTCAGATACTGCGTGGGGACCGAAAGCCATTTCATTAAATGTCACATGGAATCAAAATAGAAATTACATCTTTGGGACAAAGCCTGCTGAGCCCAGAGCTAGTGCCGTGCACCAGAAGTGGGTCCGAGGCACTGTGTGACCTCCCTGGGCCCCCCTGGCTCTGGCTTTGGTGCCACAGCCCCTCCCCCTGGCTCACAGCTGAGCCCCCAGATGTGGCAGGTGACCCTGGAACCCCGTCTGCCTGCAGGAATCAGGCAGCCAAAGCTGGGGGGATGGTGACGACAGCCCCCCTTTGTTGCATTCCTAGGAAATGCTCTGAGCTGCATGGTTACATATATGCCTGCGGGTCCCCACCCATCTATTTGAGGACACTGGGGCTCAGGGAGGTCACGCCGCTGGCGAGAGGCAGAGCAGCGGTTTGAACTCCAGACCAGCTCCACACCCACCTGTCGTGATCTTCGTCCTGGTCGCCTCTGCCCCGCCCTGTGGCTCCTGGCTTTTGCAACTGGATGACCACTGTGGGGAGACACACGCTGACCTCAGGGAAGGGGCTTGGCCCCTGCATCTCTGAAGCTCGGCCCCTGCATCTCTGAAGCTCCCTGGGAGCACTAATGTGCAGTGAGGCCAGACCCTGCTCTGGAGGCAGGTCGGGGTGTGCGTGGCTCCTGTGCCTGCCGGTGTCCCTGCCTCTGCCAGATGGTTCCTTCATTCAGCCAGTGAGCGAGGGGGACCCTTGGGAGGCCTGGGAGCCTGGAGCCTGGAGCCCCTGGAGCTGAGTGAGCTCCGTCTCTGCCCCCACGGAGGGGGAGCTCCCGTCCCACAGGCAGGCCAGGCTGGGAGGGCAGGAGAGCTGGGCGGGTTAGGGGTGGAGCAGCCCGAGGGGCCTGGTGAACCCGCGGGGTGGGGGCAGGTTGGGAGGGCTGTGCGGGGGCCCTGCACCCACGCTGAGCCTGACACAGGAAGTGCCTGGGCCCTGGCTCCCTAACGCACTACTTTTCTCTTTTCTGTGTATTTCTTCCTTCTGCTTTTCTAGGTTGATTTTGTCCTTTTTCTGACTTCTTCCTTCGGGCACTTAACCTATGTCCTTTTTTTTTGGGTTTGTTTGGTTACATCTTGAAGACCATATATTTTCCTTTAAAAAAAAAAACCAAAAATCTATTATTTTCAGAGAGAGGGGAAGGGAGGGAGACAGAGAGGGAGAGAGAAACATCCATGTATGGTTGCCTTTCACCTGCCTCCAGCTACGGACCTGGCTGGAGACCTGGCTTGCAACCTGGTTGTGTGCCCTGGCTGGGAATCGAACCAGTGACCTTTGGGTTCACAGGCTGGTGCCTTATCCACTGAGCCACCAGCCAGGGCTGTAGTGATTTCTGAGCAGAGAACTAGGACGTGCCACCTCCTCTGCTGTGTTCTTCCTGCAAGGCCCCATCCCTCTGGGTTCCTGCAGTTGGGAAGTTTACATTCTCCAGCCAGGGAGAAGGTAAGATCCATTAGAAATAAATAAGCTAAATGTTTCAAACATCTGAGTGTCGTGTGTTAAATTCCAACCTGGCTACTGAGACTTCCCGCACTAGGCTCTCTTCTCTCTGTGGCTTTGACCTGCAGAGGAAGGCACCGGTCCCTCTGTTTATCCAGCTGTGAGCCGCAGGGCCACCAGAGGAGAGGAGAGGACGGGGGGTGTGGGGGTGTGGGGGGGAGAACCAGACCCAGCCAGGTGCAGCCAACTCGGGCCCTTACGGCCAGGCCTCAGTTTCCTGAAGTGAGATGTCGGGGGTCAGTCTGTGGGTCCCCAGCTCACACTACAGTTGGGTTCTGGAGTTTTCCTCACCTTTTCTGATTCCATCCCACCTCTATTTTTGGTCAAAATAGTTTCTTTCTGCCTGAACGCTTCTCATTTTTATTTGGCTGGCAGCAGGCACTGAGCCACGAGCCATGAGCTACTAGGCTTGGCCTGGGGGACGCCTGTCTCCTTCCTGTCCTCTCCAGCATGTGGGACCTCCTCCAGGACACGGCAAGCTGCTCCCGGGGCTAGAGCCCTGAAGTTGGGGAGTGATGCTAAGCCAGGGCCATATGCCCCCCATGGTGCCCAAGGGACATGGGTGATGCCATCAAGTTCACATAACAACACTGACTGCTGTAGGGGAGGCTGCAGCCAAAGTCACACAGGTAACGTTCCACACCAGGGGGTCCGGCTCCAAAGCCTCCACCTACCCTGCTCTCAGGGACGTGGGCTCTGCCTGGGTCTATGGGGGGAGCCCTGAAGGCACCCCCAGGAGCCCGTCTAGACTTTGGAACTATAACCACTCTCAAGACTGACTTTCAAGTCACTGTAACGGAACAGAATGGTGCCCAGTCTCAGAGGCAGCGCGGCTTCCAGGCCCGGGAGACCTGCAGGGGGCTGAGTCAGGGCTGCAGGCTGAGCAAGGGGCTCTCAGGCAGCGCGTTTCTGGGGCCGGGGGGCAGCTGCTTCCCCTGGGCTCAGGCCCCTCAGAGTCATCAGGACAGCGGGGGACAGCCCCCTACCCCTGGGTGTTTGTGCCGACGGTAGGTGCTTGCCTACGGAAGGGGGAACCGAGGTTCAAGAGCTGGGCCAGCTCATTCACCCATGAGTTGGGTATTTATTGAGCTTCATGATGGGGGGACTGTGTTGGACTCTGGAATGTGAGGATGAGTCGCTAAGGGAAGGAGTGTTTGAGCGGAGACTGGCCTGTACAGGGATTTCCCTGAAGCCCCGGGGAAGACAAGGGAGTGGGTGGTGGACGGGGCGTGGCTGCAGCGGTGACTGGGAGGCTGGGCTTTGGCAGCGGGGACAGCAGGACAGGAGAGCCCCGTGGAGGCCAGGTAAGGGGGACGCTGTGCCGGGGACCCTGTCCAGAGAGGGCGAGGGCGGCAGGCGAAGGTTAGACGGCAGCTCTGGGAGCAGGTAGTCCAGCCCTTGTCACGAGTCTTGTTGGTGGGAACCATCGCTCTGGTTTACACATCGGCCTTGTGAGCCCCGCTCACGGGAGTCTCCCCTGCAGCTCACACGTGTGTGTCCGCACTGCTACCTGTAAGGTGAGTCCTCTGCACGGAGGAGAAAATCACTGCCAGCCAGTGGGTCTGTTGAACCCAGATGGGTGACTCCGGGGTTGGCAACTTCCCTCCCCCCTTCCCTCCTCCCCTCCCCCTGCTCCTAAGAAACCCTTCCCCATCACCTGCTCCCCCAGTGGTCTTGCAGTGACCCGACCTGCCTGGGTGCGACACTGGCAACTCAGAAAACACATGGTCAGGTTTAGCGTCAGCCCAGAGACCGTGAAGCTCGGTGAAGGGGTGACGGAAAGCCAGCCGGCTCCAGTCACCCCAGGCTTTTCACCAGCTGGCCCGGGCTGGGGGCTGGTCCCTTGGTGGACCTCCCGTGTGCTGCCCGGGCTGGGTCAGACCCTCCGCACCTGGGCCACAGGCGTCCTCTCGCCCCTCACCCCCGTTTATTTCAATTTCTTCTTGTATTGATTTCAGGGAGGGGGGAGGGGAAGGGGAGGAGAAAGAGGAAGAGAAACAACAATGTTTTCACATTGTTGTTTCAGATTGTACATCGATCTCCTGTGTCTTGCACATGCCCCTTGCACACATCCTGACGAGGGTGATGCCCAACAATGGTCACTCCGCCAGGGCCTCCCCTTGGTTGCCCTTGAGGCCGCTGGGGTCTGGAGTGGGAAGAGAAGTGGCCGCCTGTGTGTGTGTGTGGGGGGGTCCCACCTGGGCTAGGCGGTCTGCACCTGACGTTCTTGTCTTCTCTCACCCTGGAGGGCAGTGGCCGCAGACCAGGTTTCCCTAAATTCTTTAACTATGGTAGTCTGTTCGGAAAGGCGGTTCTGGGTTACATTGTTTCTGGGAGTTTTGACAGAATGCACAAGAAGCTAGATTAAATTAAAGCGACATTGCAATCACCCAGTTAATGACTGTGACAATGCAAATACTGTCATTCACAGCCCAATTAATGCAATATTAGGTCTCATCATTATATAATAGCAATAATCTCACAGCAATACAGAAGCGATTGTTTGGGAAGAATGATTCATTACATGGGAGAGCAGGGCTCTGGGAAAGTCTCAAGACTTCCCTTCTGCTGTAGGAAAAGGGAGAGGGAGGAGCAGGAGTTCTGAGGTGTCCCCTGTGCGCTGGGATGCTGAGGTGACAACAACACAGTCCCTTCCCTTGGGGAGCGCCTGACTCACAGGGTGGGGACAGCTTTAACTGACTAAAGTGAAGAGGGCCACACGGAAGGCTTCCTGGAGGAGGTGGCATTGAACTGAGTCTGGAAGGATTAGTAGGATTCATTGGACCTCGTCCTCTCCTTCACCTCCTTCTCCATAGCCAGCTGGAGCCTGACTGTCGTCCCCTCTTCATCTCTGAAATGCCCTCACCCAGGGGTCTTCATGTTGTTCAGTCCAAAGGTGGGTCCTCTGTCTTCGTCTCCCCTGACTCCTGGCAGCATGGGCTTCTGGAAGCTTCCATGGCCTCTGGGGTCCCACCAGCACCACTGGCCTCCCTCCTCTGTCCCCTCTGCTGGGTCCTCTTCCCTTCCTGATCCCCAAGCCCCCCCGCAGGCCCCAGGCCTCCACCCTGATCTCCTCTTCCCCACCTGAGTCTCCCACTGGGGACTGGACACTGTCCAGCCCTGAACTTCCCGACTGCCACGCTCCACTGTCCCTGGGAGTGGACATCTAGCCCTCCCTGGGGCGTCTCATGGACAGGACATGTTTTCAATCCAGATATTGCAGCACTGAAAATGACACACTGTAAGCCCCGCTCGGTACCTTTCCACAAACTGAAGGCACCTGGCGTCAGACCCTGGGTCGGGAACAAGGACCTATGGCATGAGGAAGCCCCTCCAACATGAACGAGGCTGTGTCCTGAGGGGCACCTGAGGTGGGGTGCCCCTGGGCAGGTACCATAAATAAATGGAGTCACAGGAAAGCTCCTGGCATCTTTGGCTCAGCATCATGCTTGGGGGTCACTGACTCATCATGGGGAGCTGTCTGGTCCGTCCTGGGGTCGCAGCAGAGAGGATTCCATTGGGCAAACAGGCCCCAGTTTGTTCGTTTTGCTCCTGATTGGCTTCCTGCTGTTTCCATGGTTAGAATTATAAGTCGCCCTACCAGAGGAGCTGATGGCTCCATCTTCCTCCTTGCTCTGCCCACCCCTCCCCTGCAGGGACTAGTTCGACATGGAAGGGGCAGGTGAAGGTGACATGAGTGACTAGGGGACCTGCAATACCTTGGCCTATTAGAGTGCCAACCGCTGGAACCTCAGCACTGTGACCTGCCTTTTATTTTATTTTACTTTATTTTATTTATTATTTTAAAATATTTTATTTATTATTATTTGCAGAGAGAAGGGCAGAGAGAGGAAGAGAAGCATCCATGTATGGATGTCTTTCACCTGCCTCCAGCTGGGGACCTGGCTGGAGACCTGGCTTGCAACCTGGCTACGTGCCCTGGCTGGGAATCGAACCAGCAACCTTTGGTTTCACAGGCCAGCACCTTATCCACTGAGCCACCAGCCAGGGCTGCTGTTCTGCTTATTGATGCATTCATTGGTAGCTTCTTGCATGTGCCCTCATCTGGGATCACGCCTGCAACCTTGGCTTATTGGGAAGACGCTCTGACCAACTGAGCCACCCGCCAGGGCCTGAGATGGGTGTCAGTTTTGAATGGGGACCAGCCCTGGCCCTTATTTTTATTTACATCGGGTACTGAGAAGTAAGGTGGGGGTGGGTGACATTTCCAAAAGGGTCTGTGGCCTTCCTCCTGAGTGGAGACACTCTCAGCTCAAGTGTGAGTGGTTGGAAGGCCAGGAACCATGGTTGTCATGTGTCCCAGGAGCCGACTAGGTGAGGGGCACTCCCTGGCCGGTCCCAGGAGTCCACGTTCACACTTGACCCTTCATCAGTTCCTGCCCTTCAGCCTCGGGGGTGTGCACTGCAGGCCTTGTTTCTTCCAAAGACCAGTCCACTTGGCTGGGTGTGTTTGCTTTGACTTCCCAGGAGACTGGGGTGTCTGCTCAGGGTCAGCCCCACACCTGCACAGCCAGCCCCCCGCCAGTGACCCCAAGCCCAGACTCCGGCTGTTTCCATGGGGGCGTCGCAGGGAGGCAGGGCTCCGGTCACGTTTTCCAAGGCAGGAGCTTCAACAGCGCAGCCAGAAACAGCTCCAGGATGGACGGGGTTTAGGAACTGCCCATTCTTGGCCGTGTGACACAGAGACCTGCAGATGGGGACCTGCCCGTCCCCGTGCCTGCGCCGGTACTTCCTCAGGCCTGCGAGGCGGGCAGCTTGGCTTCCTCCGTGCAGGTGACAGGCAGGGGTGTCAGGAGGTGAGAGACTTGCCCGGGTGCACGGAGCTCAGCGAAGAGGGACCAGACTACAGGTGGGGTCCTCTCGCTGGACTGACCTCGCCAGGGCTGCGTGGCCCTGCATGGGCGGCGCAATGGGCTGATGGCAGGGACACCGGCTCTGGTCAGACTCGCTGTCTTGCTAGTGTTGCAGGTGCAGCATTTTGAGGGGTCGGGGTGACCGATATCAGGGTGCGTGCTGGCCCAGGAATCAGGGGCATAGGATGAAGCTCAGCGCTGATTAAACAAGTCCTTCTGGGCCTCAGTTTCTCCACGTGGAGAGAATGAGCCCCATCTCTGTCCCCAGGAGGAATATCAGCAACTGTTCCCCTGGCCTGACCACAACCCGATGCAGTTTAGCAGGGAAAACGGTTTTCTTTGGTTGGCTGGGAGCCCCGACTTTTTTGGCCAACATGAAGTCACATCTTGACGCAGCCGTCCAGTCAGCACGAGGCAGGTGCACCTGCTGGAGGTGCGGCATGAACTTGCTGAGGGACCCTGGCCAGGCGCTCCAGCGTGGCCACCGGACCCTCCACTCCGGAGGGGCACAGCCCCCCACAGCGCTGCTGGGCTTCCCCAGGCCAGGTGCACACCTGCTGTTGCCGGGCCAGGCCCGAGTCGGGCAGGTCGGGTCCCAAGAGCAGCTGCCAGCAGGTGAGAGGTGAGGTCTCGGTGGGGAGCAGGGGAGGGGGCTCCCCGCCAGCAGGGCCCAGGGCCCAGAGCTAAGCAAGTGACCCAGTGCAAGCTCTGCTCTGCACAAAGGAGCTCACGGAGGCTTCCCAGAGGCTCCGCTTCCTGGCTGGTTTTATTTTTCATTTTTTTTTCAGAACGGGAGTGTGAAAGCCAGGCTGAACCTGCCTAATTGTGCCTGCGAAGGCTATTCAGAGAGACCGTTCTTGGAAGAAAATCAGGACAATTAGCTCTTGGCTGCGGGCAGAGGGGGAAGGGAGCTAATCATGTGAATGTCAGCCAGCCCCGGGGGAACCAAAGGGCACAGAGCTAGGAGAAGAAATAGGAAAAAAAGAAGGGCATCTGCCGGCCTGCCTCTGGGGGCTGGGTGAGGGCACCCGGTGGAGGGGAGCAGAGCCGGGCCGGGAGAGGGAGCTGGGCAGCACCGTGCGCCCCTCCAGCGGCGGGTTGGCCACTGACGTGAGCGAGTCCTCAGCCCCTGGCATCTCGGTTTCCCTGAGTTTGCAGAGCGAGCAGATGGAGCCCATTCATCTCGGAAAGGAGAGGGGGGCCCGAGGTCCAGGGCAGATGGTGTGGGACGGGGCTGGAGAGCACGCCTGCAGCCAGGCCCCAGCCCGGGCCCGGGGGCCACCTCTCAGCGCCGCCTGTTCCCCCCACAGCCATTTTGCCTGGACCAGAAGAGAATCCTGTTTCCAATCCAAGTGCCTTCTCAGGCTTCCAAGTCGCGAGAGTGGAAATTCAACTCTCAGCTCTGCCTCCTCTCAGCTCCGTGACAATAGACGCGTCTTGCCGTCTCTCTGAGTCAGTTTCTTAACTAAACGCGTCGATGGTGCTGTTCACCTGCAGGTACAAGGCCACGGGGAGAGGCACCAAGCCTTCACCTGAGGTCCCGCCCAACCGCCATTCAGGAAGCCCAAATAGAAATAGCGTTTCGGTCGGGAGGTGAAGTAAGATGTACTTAGGAGACGGGAAGGGGAGCAATTCCTCCCATCGAAGGAAGGCAGTTCTGTTGGCGCCGATACGCCGACAGCGACACTGATTCTGACCAATGTTTTTAATCTTCAACCCCGTCGTCCTCAGCCAGGCGCCGTGATAACTGCCCCCCGTTATCTGGGCGAGCAGGCGTCTGGGGTGCGAGGCTGCCCGCACCCCCCACCCGTGCAGAGGCTGCTCGGCCCAGTTTCCACACCCCCACGTTCCGTGGGGTGGCAGCTGGGACCGCATTGGTAAGTGGCTCCATGTACGTTCGTTTCCACAGGAGCCCAGCGCTCTGACACCCAGCAGGAGGTACATGATCGTTGTCATTGCTGCAGCGTCAGGAATACAGGGGCCACGGATGCCCATTTCCCCATGACCAAAGCGTGCGAGGGTGGGAGGCCATTTGGTCAACAACGTTTCGGGTGCAGCACGTGATTTTTCTATCTGTGTTTGAATGGAGCCCAGGGTGCATATCCCCATATTTGTGTCTTTTAAAGAGAGGCGGCCGATGGCTGTAACTGAGCCCCCGCACGGGGGTCCAGGGCCCTGAGCGTGCGCCCAGCCCCACCATCCACCCCACGTGGCTGAGAAGCACTTCGGCCCCAGGTTCTTATGGCTGACCACGTCCTAGGTGCCTGATGGGGCTTAGACTCATCAGTCCACACGGAACAGGGACTGGCTCTTAGGGCCAATAAACGTGAACATCGTCTTCATTCTGGTTGGACAGCCCAGGGTCCAACCAGAATCCCCCTGGGGGCTCCATCTGTTCCCACGTGGCAGATCAGAGGGAAGCTTGGCACTCGTGGCTGGAAGAGCCACCGGAGTTGGTTTGCACGGGGCTGCCCTTGGACCACAGAAGTCCTTAACTGCTTTGAATACCACCCCGGGGCACAAGAGAGACCCTCACAGCTACCTGCAAACATAGGGACTTGGGTGGCAGGTGTGTGTGGCCCGAGGATGGGCCGAGGGTGACTGTCTCCGCTGTGAGGAACCCAGTTCCCGACTGTGCGCCTGCGAGCCCAGGGGTACCCCCGCTGCGGCCGGGAGAGGGAGCTTCCCCGTTTCACTTTGTTATCCTTCCTCTTCCTCGAAGGCTTGGCATGTTGCCCACTCAGAGGGGCAGCCCCACCTGGTCCCTAGGGAGGTTGTCCTAACCTGCCCAGTTTGGAGGGCCCTGTGGGGATGCTCACACTTTCCCGGTCAACACCATCCAGACGCCCCCGGCCAGGAGCAGGGCTGACGGCAGCCACGGGCGCCCCAGTGAGTGGCCCCTGCTCCTCTGGGACACTGGGAGAGAAATATTGTAGCGCCAGCACGAAACAATGGTTTTCAACCAGCTCTATAAACGGCACAGGCCAGCAGGTGCTCACGGCCACTGTCGGGCCGAATGGTCTCCCTGGTCTTCAGGGATGAGAGGCAGCTGCACGGTGACGCTACCCGTTGAATTCTTCCCGGGAGGCGACCTGGGAAAGACGGGCCGCTTCTCCCACGTGCAGGCTGTGGCGGCATGGCGGGCGCAGGGCGTGTCAGCTCAGGGAGCCCAGCGGCGGGGTGGGCGGCTGGTTGTCATGGTGCACGTGTGTGGGTGTGTGTGGGTCTGTGGGCCCTGCTGTGGGGGTGGCCGGGGGTGGCCGGGCGTGGATGGAGCCCCCCTCTGCGGAGCCGTCTCTGATCCCAGCCCCCCAGCAGCCGCTCCTGCCTGTCTGCCTGCTGAAGGCACGACTTCATCTTAACGCCTTTCCAGTAAAGCCTTGAGGACAGCCAGCCCCATTTCCTGAGCTGAGCAGAACAGTTATTTTACACTTCACCTAATTGATTAAAATTACTCCTCTAAATTAGCTGGGGATTGCAGAGCTGGGTGGGGCGGTGGTGCTGGGCAGTGAGACCCAGAGACAGGACGGGGCGGCCCGAGGGGAGAGGCGGCTGGGACCAGGCCGGGACCCTGGGTGGGGCTGCCTTCCTCCTGGGCCCCAATAACCTGAAAACCTGGCAGCCAGCTCGGGGCCTCATCTCGGGGGCGGGACAGGGGGGGGTGGGGACATGACATTCACTCGCTGCTTATTGTATAAACGTGGGTGAGGTGTTGGCATTGTGGGGTGGCGTTGGTTAATAGGATTACATAGGTTCCAGGCATATAATTCTATAGCATCACCTGTCTACTGTATGGTCACCATCCCAAGTCAAGTCCCCTTCCATCACCATTCACCCCCCTTTACCCTCTCCTACCTGCCACACCCCCCTTTCCTGCAGTAATCATTATACTGTTGTCTGTCGAATTTCAAATGTTGTCGTTGTCAGTTTAAAATGCTTTTCATGCCGAGGATGAGAGTCTGTGACCCACCCAGCCACCACCCAGCCACCCGCTGACTCTTCCACCTTCAGTCCCGGCTTCCCTGTGGCCAACATGTGTTGGGGACCACTGTCCGGTACCAGGGACTGTGGCCCTGATCACGTAAGGCCCAGAACATCGGGCCTGCAAGACTTGCCCAGAAAACTGGGGATGCTGGAGGCAAGCACGACCCGGTGTTAGCCAGGAGTTCCTGTGGGAAACTGGCCTAAAGGACGCACTTTGTCCCCGGAAGCCTGCCCTGCTCCCAGGTCTCTAGCTGATGCGTCCCAGAGGTGTGAGCTCAAAGCACAGGATGACCTCGTGCACCTGTTTTACGGCCGCCTGGTGCCGGCTTTGACCTGAGGAGAATCCGTGTGTTCCTTCCGTTGTTATCTCTGAACAATATCTGTTTCCACTAATCAGCACCATATGAGGCTGATGGATGTGCCCTGTGTGCACACGGCATCTCCCTATGTAACCTGAAGTCAGGAAGGTCCCTAGGCAGCTCCTGTGCTGTAGTCTTCCTTCATCCGCGGCCGGGGGACCTCGCAACACGGGTGCCCCTCACACACGTGCAGCTGCGCAGAGCCGGGCCCAGGGCAGGTGCTCAGCACTGGCCGGCAGTTCTTGCCTCAGTCAGGAGCCAGCCCCTGGGCCTGGTCCCTTGCTTCTCTTTATTCTGCTCCTGAAGCACCCATCTGAAGCATAGTTACAGAAACGCAACAAAGAGGGAAGAGCTAGTGGGTTGACTATGCAGCCCAGGGTTGCTCTAAGAAGGGGACCATTTTGGTTTCAGAAAAGCCCTCTTGCCTGCTGTGGAGGCGTAGATGTGGCCGGCACCAACGCAACGGAGGAGGGACCAGCTCGGGACGGTGCCGCAGGGACAGTCAGCAATGAAAAGGCCAGTGTGACGCAGGTGGGCTTGCCGGGGCAAGTGGGCTGGAGGCCAAGGGACACCCAGCAGAGGGCCAGCAGACTGGCCGGCCTGCTGCCACTCTAAGCTCACCGGCCCGGCCCGGTGCAAGCTCCTTCCTGAGTCCCCTGGACATCGGAGCCTCTGTGTGCGTGAATGCCGAGGTCAAGGTCTCTTAGCTTGAAGGAGAGCTCAGTGTCACACCTGGGTTCCTGAGGGTGGAAGCAAGAGCCTGAGGGCTAAGGCCACCAGGAGGATGTGGCCCCCAGGGGTCTCAAGGAGTCTTGGAGGCTCTGAACTGGGAGAAGAGGGAGATTCGAGTCAGGTTCTCCCAGCTCGCAAGGTCTGGGCTGCCAGCCAGTTTACAGAGGTTGGGTGGGTCCCCAAGGGGGAAAGGCCAGGGCCAGCCCGGCCTGCAGGCTCCTACTCGGATGCAGGGCGCTGTACCAAGGCCGGCTCAGCGCACACCCCAAGACCCCACTCAGGTGGACCCTGGGGCGGGAAGGGTGGGGGCTGCCTTCCTCTGTAGGATCCCTGGCTCTCGGGATTGCTCAGGATCCCTCGTCAGACTTTCCACCTTCTGGAAGGACCCATCCCAAATAATGGTCGCTTTTCCTCCGTGGCTGGAACCTGGAATTTGGTTTTGAGCCGGAGCAGGTGGCTGGAGATGTAGAACGTAAACATGTCATGATTCAAGAGTTGCACGCTTGTCATGGAAGCAAACGTCCCCACTCCCAGGAAGGGGGTCCCCTGGCCAGTTTGCTGAATAACTAGCCCATTCACCGGCTTTGATCTTGGTGGGGAGAGGCAGCCCCCAGCCCGCCGTGTGGATGAACTGCTCAGTCTTGTTTTCCTGTCCTGTGTGAGTGCGTGTGCGTGTGTAAGGGGGACAGAGAGGGACAGAGAGGGAGGGAAGGAAGGAGGATCATGCCCAGGAGATGCCTGGCTTGCTGATTAGCCCAGCCAGACCCGTGAAAGCTGGACAGCCTGCGTGAAGGCAGGACCCGGAGCCACGGAGGAGCCGCCCCGGCCGTCAGGTCAGAGCGCGGCGGCAGCGGGCAGAGGCTAGAGTGGTCCTGGACACCTCCCGGGCCCACCGCACCCCTCGAGCTGTTTTTCTCATTCCAGTATTGAGGGTCGGCCATGCGTCAGGCACCGTCTGGACGCAGGGTCTCAGGGGCCTTGCGGAGCTCCGGGAAGGCAGGGTTCAGGGAGCCGTGAGGGTCCCCGACCGGGCTGGATGTGGGCAGACTCGGGAAAGTTCTGGTTCAGTGGTAGCTGAGGGCCGGGGAGGAAACCCTGGTGGAGGGTGTGGGGTGGGGCAGGGGTGCTGCTGCTCCAGGCCCAGCACCTGTATCTGCCCAGGCCCAAAGGTGAGTCCGGGGCAAGGTGTTCCTGCGGGGGATTAAGTGCATTTTAGCTCCAGGATGTTGAGGGAAGGGACATGCATGGATTGTGCAGCCAGACAAACCAGGGCTGGATCCTGCCCTGACCCCTCACTCCCCCGGGACCCTGGGCAAGTTACGGTGTCTTGCTGTAAGCTGGGGAGCTGGTCCCTCCCTTGCATCATTCCGGGGGGTCAGAGACAACGAGCAGCCCCGCCCTGGCATTCACATGGCCTGGCACTCACATGGCCTGGGTGGGCGCTGCTTTCCCCCCTTCCACTGTCCAGCTGGAGGCGCCGGGCAGGGTGGCCAAGACCATGCTGGGCACGTCTCCCTTCCCTGCTTGGCGGTGATTTATGGGACTCCCGCTCAGTGCAGAGATCAGGGAAGATGCCGCCAATGCCCTTTTGTGTTTAGTTCAGTTTGTAAGCAGGGTGCTCCTGGGGCCCATAGATTGCTCCAGGAATGAAATGTGGAAGGAATTGAGTTACGCCCTTCTTGCTTTAAAGGACAACCTGTGAGAGCCCTTGCCCCAGCCTTCCCCAGGAGCATCATGGCCACCCCTTTTCTTCTGACCTGCGGCCACAGCCTCCGGACCATAATCCCCTGCAGGGGAGGAATTGAAGGCCTTTGATTCATTACTGCATTCAGGGCTGGAGACATCATCTGTGAAATAAAAGGGGGGGACCCTTATTAAAAAATGAAGCTTTTCAAGACGGTGACAGCAACACCTTAAGCTAAGCCTTGGGTCCGGGTGACAGGTTGGGGCACAGGTCGGATGCCCTGGGCCACCCTGACTGATCCAGTGCCTACAGCAGGACCTGGAAGGTGTGAGGCACTCAGGAACACCCGTGGGGCAATAGCCTGGCCTCCTGGCCCCTCCCCCTTGCCCACCCCTCGCACCCCGCCCTCACTCTGCTTTCCCCTTCCTCCAGGCTGGCTGCCTGGGTTCAATTTCAGCTCTGCGACTTGTAAAGTCCTGATCAGGTGCCTTAAACTCTCTGTGCTGTTTTCTCATCTGCTAAATGGGAGCGCAATAGCCCGTGCCGGGGGTACCAGGAGGGCACCCTGGGCAGCGGGGGTGCACGGCAGCACCCTAGGTGCTGGCTGTGGCTGGCTTGTCATCAGGGATAGGGGCTCACAGGCCACGTGGGGGGCACTGGAGGGTGTGTTTTAGTTGCCACGTTGAGAATTTTCTTGGCTGAACAGAGCCCGGCCGGTGAGTTGCTATGAACCGCACCGGATTGTCCCCACTGCTGGCGGTGAGCCCTACGTCTGTGCCTCCGGTGGCCACAGGCACCCTTTTCTCTTGGGAATGCGTCAGGAGCGGGGTCCTGGGCTGGGGCTGGGCCCCTGCGTGGCTTTAGTGGATGGGTGTAACGTTCGAGGTTGTCCATCGTAAGCCACGTTCAGTTTTGCGGCCTGCCTGCCCCTTCCACTCAGCATGCCAGCGTCGCGATTTTCCAAGTTGTTTTTCATTTTGAGATAATTGCAGGTTCAGATGCAGTTGCAAGAAACAAGCCAGAGAGAGAGCGATCCAGTGAACTTTAAAAAAATTGATTTTATGTATTTTTTTAGAGAGAGGGGAAGGGAGGGAGAAAGAGAGGGACAGAGAAACATCCATATACGAAAGAGACGTTGATCAGTTGCCTCTTGCATGCAATCGAGGACCCGGCCCACAATCCAGGGATGTGCCCTCACTGGGAATCGAATCACAAACCTTCTGGATCGTGGGCTGGCACACTCAATCCACTGAGCCCACCGGCCAGGGCTCCAGTGAACATTTCACCCCGTTTCCCCCAATGGTAACATCTTGCAAAATGCTGGGCCAGCATGACAATCAGGACACAGATCCATGCAACCCACCCATCTCATTTAGATTCTTCGTTTCCTTTGCACTTGTGCGAGTGCGTGCTTAGTTCAGGCAGTTTGTCACTTGTGTCACCACTACAGTCAAGACGCTGCACAGTTCCCAGACGGGGTCTTCCCAATACTCCAAGGTTTCAGGTTTGAGCCCTGGTCACGTACAAGAAACCACCAATGAATGCATTAATCAGTGAATTGGCTTTTCGCACTCAGCAGGGTTCCCTGGAGACCCAACCACAGTTTGTGTGGATCAATAGTCCATTTCTTCATGGCTGACAGGTGTGACAGGTATCCGGTGACACCGACATGCCAGTGTGTTTGCCGTTCACCCTCTGAAGGACAGCTGGCTCTCTAGCTTGTGCTTGTGACAGGAAAGCTGCTGTGAACATTTGTGTACCGAGTTCTGTGTGAACATAGATTCACACAAGAATTCAGTGGCTGGGGCCAGAAGGGAATAGCCTCCTAACTTTTCATTTTATTTTATTTTTTAAGGATTTTATTTAGTTTTTGAAAAGGGGGGGAGAAAGAGAGGGAAAAAGACATTCATGTGTGGTTGCCTCTTGAGCACTCCCAACAGGGGACCCGGCCCACCACCCAGGCATGTGCCCTGACTGGGAATCGAACTGGCGACCCTTTGGTTCACAGGCTGGTGCTCAGTCCACTGAGCCACACCGGCCAGGGCCTAACTATTTTTAGAGGGGCCCAAGGTCATAGATTCCCATGCAAACATTTT
This sequence comes from Noctilio leporinus, assembly GCA_004026585.1. Classification (NCBI taxonomy): domain Eukaryota; kingdom Metazoa; phylum Chordata; class Mammalia; order Chiroptera; family Noctilionidae; genus Noctilio; species Noctilio leporinus. The sequence continues at coordinate 135,298 of PVIW01001852.1, forward strand.
CTGTGACCCTGACATCTTTATCAGGACCCGCAGGAGACCCCCCCCCCCATCCCTGTTATGGGGGATTAGAGCCTCCCTCTGTCTAACCCAGGACTTAAGACACTTCTCCAGGGGAGGGAGGCGCTTCACCCCCAGCCTCCCTCTGAGAGGGTCCCAGGGGCCACCTCCTAAAGGCGGTGGAGCCCACTCCTTTCTCCCCAGAGGCCGGATCCACACGCAGCTCACAGGCAGACGCTCAGCTCTCTATCTGGGAAAACGCAGGGTGTGCGGCTTTTTTGTACAGACGGAGGACCTTGGCGAAGTGAACAGAGCCTGAGACTCCCGTTCCTCTGGGAGAAGCTGGAAACTTGCTCTCTTGCTTCCAACGGAAAATAACATGTCAGTCTACAGATGATTATAATTAAATCAGTCTCCTAACCATAGAGACAGGCTGGGTAAGACCATTGTTTCTCCTTCCCTTCCCCTTCCTTCCTTCCTTCCTTTCTTCCAAGATTTTTAAGTGTAGACGGGAAGGGAGGGAGAAAGTGAGGAAGAGAAGCATCAATGCTCGAGAGAAACATTGATCGATTGGTTGCTTCTCGCACGCGACCCGACTGGGACTGAACCTGCAACCCAGGCACGTGCCCTGGCTGGCAGTTGAGCCGGTCACCTTTCAGTTCTCAGGCTGGCACTCAACCAACTGAGCCACACCAGCCGGGGCAGGACCATCGTATTTTCAACATCTGGGTCAGAAATCAGTAACCAAATGGTTAAAAAAAATTCCAACTCATTTATTATTTACCACGGCTGCATAATGCATGAAGCCCCTGAGCCAGGCCCATTTGTATTTTCAACCTTGGCCTCAAATGTCAGCCCGCTGCTTCACCCTCAGAAGGGGGCTGGCACCCTTGTTCTGTGGGATGGAGCTCAGGCCTCCGTGCCTCCTGTGTCCTGCTCCCTACGGTCCCAGCCTGGTCCATCCTCCTCACCCTCCCTGACTCCTCCCAGGACAGAAACTGGACCTCCCTCCTCATCCCCCACTAGCAATTTGAGCTCAGATATAATATTTATAGACATTGTCACCGCCATAACAATCACTATTATAATTGATTTAGTGTCTACTACCTGCCAGACCCTTAACCCTCTCCATCGCATTGAATTCTCCTCGTAGCCGACTGAGGCAGCTGTCACATTTCTCCATTTTAAAATGAAGAAGCAGGCTCAGAGAGGCTGATGAACTCGCCTGCAGACACACAGCCAGTCAGAGGCTAAGCCAGGAGGGAGCCCTCTTCTTCTTGATCATCCTCCTTGCTCTTTACTCGTTGGTTCATTCTTTTCAAGAAGCCAGCGTGAGGTTTTGTCGCGTCTGTTTGCTTCTTGCTTCATTCATTTGTGTTTGGATTTTTATTCCTTCCTTCTGCTTTCTTTGGATTTATTGTGTGGTTCTTCTGGGCACTTCTGAGCATGACTTCTCAGTCTTCCCTTTCCAAGTTCAAGACGAGGCATTTCCCTCCAAGACCTGCTGAGCTGCATCTGCACGCTTTGCTCTGTTGGAGTTTCTTGTTCCGTTTAAAGCATTGTCTAAGTTTCGTTACAATCGAAAGCTAGGACTGTACTGGCGTCTGTTGGACTCCCGGTGCTTCGTGTGATTTATTTCCTGAGCTTCGGGCAGTGCGTTTTCACACCTGTCCCTCCCTCGGGACGGCAGGTGGTGCAGGTCCCCGGCCCTCACCCTATAGTTAGAGTCCTTGGCCGGTAGGTGGGCTCGGGTCACAGGCCTCTGTGCCCCCGGGAACCTTGTCACCAGAGGTCACACTGAGGCAGTGTTACTACAGGGTATCCTGGTGTCCGCTGCGATTTACCATGAAAACAAACAAGTCGTACCTCTGGTGGGTTCGCCATTCCCGGCCAGGAAGCTTGACCAGGGATCACTAACTTTGAGAAGATCAAGCAGCTCACCGCCTATGCGCCCCGTTTTCCAGGGAAGAAAGGACGCGGTAGAGAGGAAGAGGGGGGCTGTAGGAACGACTGGCCTTTGTGAGGGAGACACACTGTCCCATGACGCAGTCAAAAGCGGGGGTGGGGCGCTGTGGTTGGAGTGTCGTGGGCAGAGAAGGTGGAGAACCTGCTGTCCCCACCTGGGCATCCCAGGTGCGGCCTGAGGACTTCAGGTACCACCAGGTGCCCTGGGGTGGGGGGTGACGTGGGGATTCTGACAGGGTGGGTGGTGCAGACCCCCTAGTCCTGGGGCTCCTGCCCCCACCCCCGAGTGCAGCCGCTTTTCTGGTTTCACACGCGGGGCAGGGCCCTGTCTTCCGCAGGCTGATCGACGGGGGGAGAAGCAGGACTCTTCCTCTTGGCTCTGCTGCCCTTTGGGTCTCAGAGCGACAAATCCGAGTCATCTCTGGAATGCGAACATCCCCGAGGTCAGGCCTGGCCAACCAGCGCAGGCCATGTTATTAATCACAGGACTTGCATTCCTCGGGCAGGTTCTCTGCCTTCCTCACACCCCGTGCTGGGCAACCACATGGCATCCTTCTCGTCTAACACTGTGCGGGGCTTGCCTGGGGCCGGGTGACTGGCTGGGGGCTGTAGCAGGAAGGCCCTGAGTTGTGGGACCACCAGCTAGGACAGCCGGTCGTCCTGCCGCGGGGGCTCACCCCTGGGAACCGCGGGCCGCTCCTGTGGTCTGTGGCCAGCAGGCCTGAGAGGGGCTGTGGAACGGCTGGCTGGAACAGAGGTGGTGTCCCGAACCCCACTGTCTCTGCGGCACCAGCGTGATAATGGGACCCCTAAGATCTCTGTTTCCCAGGACAGACCCCCAGCAAGAAAGTTAGCACTGAGCAGCATCACATCCCAGGGCTGGGAGGCCTCGGTGGCCATCTCATCCTCCCACTTCTTTTAGGGATAGGGAAACTGAGGCAGGAAGGGAGGAGATGTTCCCAAGTGACAGCGATGGCAACTCGACTTTGCTTCCGTAGCAGTTGTGGGTATTAGGACAGCCCAGGCAGGAGGACAGGAGCTCCGGGTTCACCCCGTCCTGGCTGTGGGAACCAGCGTGGAAGCGGCCGGGGTGCCCACAGGGGCCTCACCCACAGGGGCCTCACCCACAGGGGCCTCCCCACAGGGGCCTCCCCACAGGGGCCTCACCCACAGGGGCCTCACCCACAGCCCGCCGGACAAGGGGCCAAGACGTCCAACTTCTGACACGTATGGAAAACTGTGGGAGGGGAAGGATGTGGAAGGTTGCTGTGATGTTTTATTTGACTGCTTTTTTCCCTTCGCACCAGCGTGTTGACACGTGTATCGGAGGAAAGGGGAGGGTTAGCGGCTGCCGGCCGCGCCTGTTGATGAGAGCAGAGATCGATCCCGTTGAATCGGTGCCGGTGAGGCTGGAATGGGCCTTCTGCTGAATCGACTTGGAGCTGCGTGAGTCTGACCAGCCACTTCGCCTGCCAGAATCTCCATTTCCTTCCCGGAAAGGAGGGAAGTCGAACCATGACGTCGTTTTTACTCTCCTCAGAGGCAAAGGGCTCTTGTTTTCCGATCGAAGCCTTGCTGAACCCTGGTGTGAACAGCCATCAAAGCGAGGCCAGGGTCCAGGGGAGCCGGTGCTGTGATGGGGCTGCCTGGACTCACCCCACCCGCTCTGTGTCCCAGTTGCTCATGTGCCAAACGGGTCTGACATCTGACGAGAGCCGAGAGCTGTCCTGGATCAGAGACGCTGGCGACGCTGAGCCGGGCACCTGGAGTGGGGTCCTTCCCCGAAAACCCCACCATCGTTAGGATTTCTCGGGCCCGGTCTGGGACAGGATGGGGCCAGGATCGGCTGGGCCTTGCCCAGGGCCCCTCTCCTCACCTTGAGCCAGCCCCACGCTCCACAGGGGATCGGGGACACCGGTCTTCTTCACTCTGTGTTCTCAGGTGACAGGGGGTCTGGCAGGGCCAGGATGAGGGCCCAGGTCCTCTAGAGCCCATGACTCTGGTCTGGGCTCCCACATGCAGAGAGGGTTCTGTGTTATTTGGCTACTATTCATTTTTCCTTTGCACCAGCCTTTTAACTGTGCAAAGTTAAAAGATGCTGGGTGGCAGGGCCCTGACAGTGTCCCCATGCAGCCTGCCTCTGGGGTGGGGGTGGGGGTCGGGGGTACATGTCCCTCTCCAGCGCCATTTCCTGAAGGCCCTGGACTGGGAGGGACCCGGAGACAGATAATCAACCCCCCTTGCTTCTCCCAGCTGCCAAGTACTACCTCCCACTTTCTCACCAGAAGGGTCCAGGAGAATGATCAACTCTGAAGTTAATTATAATTACGGCAACGGCAGCAAGGTTGTCATAGAAACCTGCAGCGCGCGGCTTTGCCTGTGGACCGCAGCTTCTCCACCGAGCAGCCACGAGCCTGGGGGTCGACCTTCCCTCCTACCTGGCCTGGATTTCCATGGTTCTCGGGGGGAGGGGGGCGATCCCTGCACTGGAGGGCCCTCTAACCCCAGTCCCTTGAAACCAGGGGTCAGAGAGAAAGGCATTCTCGGCGTGTGGATCCATATCTGTCGTCCTGTTTCTGGCAGCTGTGTTTGAGGAGATACTGGTACCCAGAGGCCTGGGGCTGCCCCTGCGTGTCCCAGGACACAGCGATGGTCCCCAGGAGAATGGGACAGGCAGGGCCTTTGGCCCCATGTGTATCTGTGGGACCCCAGGCAACTCAGCTCCACTCCCTGAACTGGGGTTCTGTCTAGAAGGGGGTGGGACTCCTCCTCCTCAGTTTGCCCAGAGGATGACATGGGCTGGTACATGGGCCAGTCGCATCCCCAGGACCTGACACCTTCCCACCTCTTGGGGGGCCCAGCATTCAGGGTGGAGGAGGGGAGGGGCCCCGCGCCACCCTCCCACTTTGACTTTGTGGCTCAGTTCTCCTGGTGCAGTGGTTCTCAAAATGGGGTCTCCCATCATCTCAGCACCTGGAATTTGCTAAAAATGAAACTTCTGACACCCCCACCCTAGACCTACTTAATCAGAACCTCCAGGGTGGAGCCCAGCTAGCAATCTGTGCTTTGACGCATCTTCCAGGGGGCCCTGATGCCCCTCACGTGTGAGAGCCCCTGTCCTGTGGGTCTGTGGGCGATGCCCCTGCCCCCCTTTCCAGGGAAATGGATGAGCCACATCAGCTTCCATCTGGACAGGGGCCTTTTTCTCCTGTTGGCCTGGGGACGGTACCAGCTTCCCACAGGGTTGGATGTCCAGGGTCTCAACGTCCCTCCTGGCCCCTCCGTTCCGCCACTGCTCTCACGCAGGCTCTTCTCAGGACACAGCACAGGGGCCAGCAGAAACCAAGCCAGCGCTGCCCAGAGGAACGGGAAGGCAGACCCTCGGGGAATTAGTGGGGCGGTAGCACTAGTTTTGATGTCCCTAGACATTGAGATCAGGCTGGTCCTGGGCTGGAGTGTGACAGCAAGGGGCATCTCACAAATGAAGACAAATCCTGTGAACTGTCGGCCCATTTCAACGCTTAATTTAAAACATAAACACATTAAAGTCATTTCAGAATCCAGAGGAGTTTGAATCATCCGGTTCCATCATCATTTACTCCAAGATGCCTCATTTCATCTGATGAGTCATCTTTGAAAGCAAGAGGAGAGAGCCGTGTGGTGTCGAAGAGCGTGGATTCCGACCGGGAGAGCAGGGAAGCAGCGAAGAGGGCCTGCCAGCTCCCCGGGTGGGCAGGGGCCCCGGGGCCAGCCTCAGGATCTGTCGCGGAGAAAGTCTGCTGGGGCAGACCTGGTGCAGGCGCGTCTCCGAGGGGTCCCCTCCCAGGGTTTGGGGTGAAGTCCTTGCACAGTCTGAGCCTCCACCGGCTCCCCTGGGGGACAGAAAGTCCTGTTTCTGCTCCCCAGGTTTTGTGAGGCTGGAATACATGGTGAGTGTGGGGATGGTGCCCACTGTCAGCACGGGGGCATTATTGCTCCCAGAGACGGGCACATCCTCTGGGAGGGCTGGGAAGTGAGGGTGACGCGGAGGCAGGCAGAGGCTTGGGCGGACCAGCATGGGGGCGCATGGGCCACCCCTGCGGCCATCATTTTCTCCCTGGTCCTGTGTAGCGGTAACGTGCGTGGGTACTCGGGACCAGCTGTGATGGTCTGAGGCCACTGTGGCAATTCTCTGCCAGGTGATTGGTTAGCTCATAAATAGGTAACCTGGTCTGGCTAGTGAGGTAGTAGGGGACACCTGTGAAGGGGGTTCTGGGACAGGACTTTCCCGCTGGATCAAAATAATCATATGAGAAAAAATCCCGTTGTTCTCATCCTCCCTCCCAGTTTTGGACACAACTGCGCTAGAAGATGGTGCCTGGAGTCATCCTGTGACCATGAGGGCCCAGCGGTGATGCCAGCCTGCTGAGCCGGTGCTGCAGGGTCACTAACCAGCCCCGCACAGCAGCCCTGCTATGAGCTATTGTTAAGGAGCTTTATTACTTACGCGGTTGGTTCAGAGGTTGTTGTTAGAGGCACACATTCCTGATTGACCCAGTGTGCTAAGCACTTTGATTTTACCCTAGAAGCCATAGGAGGCTACTACTAAAGGGTTCCAACACTTGAAGAAGGCCATGACATAATTATATTTGTGCTTTCTCAACATCATTCTGAAAGCAGAGCAATGTAATCCATTGACCGACCAAGAAAGAAAAGCATATGGTTACCTTAATAGATGCAGAAGAAACATTTGGCAAAATGCAACAACAATTCATCGTAAATAGCCTCAGCAAACTAGGAGGAGAAGGGAACTTCCACAACCTGGTAAAGGACACCTACAAAACCCCCACAGCTCACATGATACTTAATGATGAAAGACTGAGTGCTTCCCTCTGAGTCAAAGAGACAGACAAGGATGTTTTCTCTCATTATTCCTATTCAGCATCAAACTGGAGGTCCTAGCCAATGCAATAAAGCAAGAAAAAAGTCATGCAGTCTGGAAAGGACAAAATAAAACTGTTTCTACCTCTAGACCACATAATTACCTATGTAAAAAAAAGCCTAAGTAATCTACCAAAAAAACTCTACTGAGACAGTAAGAGAATTTAGCAAAGTTGCTGTATAGAAAGTCAATATACACAATCAATTGTATTTCATTCTTTATCTTGAGGGGTGGTGGTTACACAAATCTACGTGCGCTAAAATGGCATAGAAGTATATACACACATTATACCAATGCGATTTCCTAGTTTTGATATTGTTAAAGTTATGCAAGAGGCAATCACTGGGGAAAACTGAGTGAAGGGGACATGGAACCTCTGTCCTATTTGTGTACAATTTATGAATTCATAATTATTTCAAGATAAAAAATCAATTATATTTTTATACACTAGCAACAATGATTGAAATAGACTAGGACACCATTTACAATAGCTTCCGAAAACATGAACTAGTTAGGCATAAAGTTGACAAAATAGGTGTACGCAGCATTGATTTGTTGAAAACTACAGAACACTCATAAAAGAAATTACAGAAAGACCTAGATAAATGGAGGCCCATACTGTTTTCATGAATTGGAAGACCCAATATTTTTAAGGTATCGGTTCTCTCCACAGTGATCTATAGATTCAGCACAAGCCCAGTCAATACTGTGGGGACCAGAGCCTGGAGAACAGGTTAGGGAGGAGCCCCAGGAGGTGCAGAGCAGAAGGTAACTGGGGCCCTCAGTGGCCACACTGGGGGTGGGTGTGAGGGTGGGATGATAGGCTGGATCCGAGTGTCACTGGAGGGCCAGGGCAGCAGGACTTGGGTCAGGGGTTGGCTACACTGAGTAAAGGCCAGATCTCCAAGATGACACAGTTGGGTCGGCAGGTGAGGGTCGGCAGGTGAGGGACAGGGCACATCAGTGGCCAAGCAGGGCTGTGTGCAGCTGTTTTTCTAAAATACAAACTCCCAGGAGGGGCAGCACCCTGAGGGCTCACACCAGAAATCGGGCCGCTCTTGGGAGGCCAGCAGGGTGCCAGTCTACTGATCACTCATACCAGCTCACCGGCTTGCAATCCTAGGGGCGTGAGGCTCAGACGAGGACCCAGAGCTAGCCAGGCTCCTCCATCTCCTGGTGGCTGCCGAGTAAGTCGCTTCACCTGCCATGCCTCAGTTTCCCCTGCTGTAAAATGGGAGGTCATAAAGGTATCCGCTCACAGTCTTTTGTGAGGAGTGAGTGAACTAAGGCGTAAGAGGCTCTATCAGCTAGAGTCCTACTTGACCCTGGCCAAGGGCACGCGGCCTGTGGCCCAAGTCCGGCCACACAGCCTGATTCTCCACACAGACTCAAAATGATGTTTGCTCCTCCACACCCAGGTGTGTCCCAAGAGACTGGGCCTCAGTGTCGCCGTCTGGACCCTGGCAAGGCCTGGAGCATTCTGCTCCCCGGTAGGTGAAGCATCTGCTCTTCTTATTTCTCTGACCATGTCCTAGCCTTCCAGTCTAGCCCTCCTTCCCCTAAGCTCAGCCGGAGCAGTTCCTGTTGGTTACACCTGAAGACCCCTGCCTGGATACCTGTCATCTAGGGCCTGGCCTCCTCCTCTGGCGACAGAGCCTGACCTCTAGGGGAAGCTGACCAGCACCAGAGCTGGAAGAGGGGTCCTCATCTAGCCTGTAAGATCAGAGGTGGCTTCCTGGAGGAGGTGATGCCTAGGGCAACTGTCAGAGGATGAAAAGGCATCTGCACAGGAGACTCCAGGTAGACGAAACAAGAAGAGAACAGGGTGGAGTGGGGTGAACGGGTGGGAGGGCCCGGTCCCTCTGCCCACCTGTCAGGGGAGCAGGAGCACCCCTGCTCAGTTCCATTCTCGCCCCCATCTGGGTGCATGGGGTGGGTCTCACTCTCAGAGGGCAGCCGAGGCCACTGGGGACCGGATGCTAATGGCTCGGTGCCCCATGACTGCCTGGCTTTTGTGAACCGCCTGCGATGACTCATTTGTTTAAGTGCCCATTGTTCTGTACAGACACTCAGTCTGCGGCTGGAAGTCGGAACCCTGGCTTCTCTTTCCTCCCCCAGGGTGGTGGCCTTGGAAACTCAGGCAGAGATGTCACCACGCTGGAATTACATCCCCCGCCCGTGTAGAACCCGACCAGATGCAGACCTTGGGAGGCCCCGGGTGTGGAGGCCTGGAGAGACAGGGGCTCGACCCGGGGACCCGGCCGGGAGAGCTGAGCAGGGTCAGTGCAGAAGCAGCCCTGTGCCGCCTGTGGTCCCGCGAGCCTTCCCCCCACACGGCTCCGTTCTCCTCGCCTTCCCTCTGGTCTCCCGGCTTCCTCCTATCGGCTCTCGTTCCTATGAGCAGCCAGGAGTCAGGACCGGATGGGGAGCGGTGGGGGGACATGAGGGGGCCGGAACGGACAGTCGCCCTAGTCGGCAGGGCTAGTGGCGCGTGACCATGAGACAGGGTTCAAGATACTCCTGACTGCTGCCTCCCTGCTGACTCTGCCTTTCCCAGCTCTGAACCCTATTTCGGGCCAACCCAGGCGCCTCGCATCATGAAAGTCCAGCAGCTCCGTTCAGATTGGGTGCAATGCTTCAGTCTCATGGAGTTAATGACACTCCCTCCCGTCCCCCCTGTGCCTGCGAAGGTGGGGGTGGGGTCTGGTTCCCACCTCTCAGGGGATGAGGCAGGAACACATCCATTTTCAGGGGCACGGGAGTTCAGATGTCTGGGGAAAGCTTCGGGCGCAGATGCTGAGCGGAACCCAACAACCAACGGTTCGAAAGTATCATAAAATTCAACACACATTTTCCCTGGTGACCCCCAAAATCCTCCTCCTGGATAGTTACCTGGGAGAAGTGAAGACATATATTCACAGAAAGACTCGCATAAGATTGTTCATAACAGCTTTATCCATGACAACTGGAAGCTCTAAACAACCTAACCGCCTCTTATTACTGAGAGAATAAACGTGTAATTCGTAGGTTGGAACGCTCCTGGGCCACAAGAGGTATTATTGGACAGGGGTGAGAAACAGGGCATGGAAAGCAGAACAGAGAGGTAGCGTGGGGGCGGAGAGGGAAGGACCCCCACCACGGCGGCTGGCCTACCGCCACCAGTCCCCTGGGATTTGTCCCCCACACCGCAGCCTGGTGGGCTCTTCGAAATCCAAGTCTGGTGTTGCTATCGGAGAAACCCTGGTTCTTCTCACCAATGCCGTAAAGAATGACAGGTTATCAGTCTACTAGCGTGTACACAGTGTATTAGTGAATGGGGAAACAAAAGCAAGGGGGCCCAAAGACCCAGGTGGCAAGCTCACCCTAGGGTGGCCCAGAGGCCAGAGGGCCAAGAGCGCCCAGAGCATGGACAGAGGCTGGGAGGCCAGGGGCCACCCCATGTCACAAAAGGGCCAAGAGAGTCAACAGAGCAGAGAGTCCTTTGTGTGGTTGGTGGGATGGTGGCGAAGAAGTTCCATTTTGAACTTCTTCGAAAAAAACCTGGTGCCAGCGTCTACCTAACCTTAAGCGTGGGCGAGGGTCCGTTGGCCTGAATCTTCATCTTGCTCCAGACTTGGTCACCGTGCCTGCATGGTGGGACACAGGCAGCTCATCCAAGTTGTTTTCATGCGCTTTTTCTTCGGGTACCGTGGACCTGCTCCCACCTTTCTGGCCTCAGGAGGAAAGCGGGATCCGGGGGTTTTCTCTCCCGGGAGGCGGAGAAGACACAGAACGCAAGGACTGTGCCCTCCCGTGTTAGCACACGATTCCTGCGGAGCTGGAACCCCTGGCAGTGCTGCCAGACCAGGCTCGGGGCTGCCCAGTGAGCAGGTGAGACACGTCTCCCTCTGCCCCCGGCCGCCTCCGCCCGGTCGTTCGATGGTGATGGCAACAGTCCTGCCTTGGCGTCCCCTCTGCTTCTCATTCCACTGTGACTGTGTCGTTTCCCTTCTATTGAGAACACGAAATGGCATCCCGGTATTCTCGGGACAAAACAGCATCTTTAACAGGCAAGAGACGGTCTGCTGACTTCTCCAGCTCACCGCTACCCGCCAGCCCCCCGGCCCCACCTCTGGTTCCCTTGGACTCTCCTTGGCCCCTCCTGTGCACCGTGTGCCGTTGCCCAGGTGCTTCCACTGCAGAGAGGGCCCTTCCCTTTCTTCTTTGCCTCATAACACCATCCTTCCTACCTCAGTCCAACTGGCACCTCTTCCAGGAGGTCTGCCTTGATCTCACTGATGAGGTCGGCTCTTCTTCATTAAAAGCACTCATAGTACCAGTGTCCTCGTTCAGGACACTTGCTGCAGGAGAAGTTTCACATTGGTTTGTGCCATTAATTTCGGACTGGCTCCCGGACAAGCCAGCAGGTTTTACCTGCCTCATCTTTGCCTCTCACCCCCATGTATCTCCAGGATGAACACAGCAAGGGACACGTACTGAACAGTCACCCAATAATGGTTAACGATACACATGAGTAAGGGGTGATTTCCAACCTGGAGTTTCTCCTGTGGGAAATTCTAGAATACGAAGATTCGCTCCTGTTTTTACAGCCACGAGAATGGTGAGTCAGTGCTCCAGGGAGTAATTGGAGAAGGAAAGAGTGGGGAATTGGGAGAAGGAAGGGCAGAAAAACTCCGCAGCCGTGACTTCCGGCCTGGGTGCAGCCTGAGGGAGACACGGCAGGCAGGGGAGTCGCTGCGGGGGTGACAGGTGTCCTGCATCCGAGGGTACAGAGCAGAGGGAGACCCCGCGCCCAGCCCGGGGCAGGACGTGCTGGGAAAGGGAGCCTCTCAGCTCCGCCAAGCGGGTTAAACAAAGCCCGACCGGGGCCGGTTCGGTTCTGCAGGTTACTCAGCGTTGGTGAGACCCAGGAACATTCTGAGTCATGAAGTCACGAGGCGCCCAGCCAGCGGGTAGATGAGCAGACGCAAAACCAGGCTTTCTGTGCGGCGTCCCTCGCCAGGAGGCTCCGCCCGCGTCCTGGGGAGAAGGGTTCTGCAACCCGGAAAGCTGGGGTTGCCTTTGTTCGTCTACGGTGTGCGAGGGGTGTGTGCAAACGGTTATCACTGCACACCGAGCAGTTCCAGTGTTTCATTTTGGTGAACGAATGTGCTTTTTAAGGGTTTTCATGGATTCGCTTGGGACCTTGACCTCCCCTGAGCTGCAGGTCAGATACCCCACTGGCTGTTGGATGCCTGTCCCCCGAGCCCCTCAGACTGGACTCTCCCCTGGCAGCCACTTGTCCCTCTGTGTCCCTGTCTCAGGATCTCACCCCGCAGTGCCAAGCCAGAAACCACACCTGGGAAAACCTGCCGTGTTTCATGGTGTGGGGGAGTCACAATAGTTACCCACTCAGCAAATGTTTATTGAGCACCTGCTCTATGTGCCAGGGCCTGCTATGGGCTCTGAGGACGCAGAGTTGAACCAGTCAGATGAGATCCAGCCATGCGTAGTCCTGGGGTCAAGAAGAAAAGAAACTCTATTATCATTTCAGATATTGAAGAGCAACATGAAGAAAACAGGCAGGACAGAGGGAAAGTGAGGGAGGAAGAGGCAGCATGGGTGGGGAAGATGGCACAGCGAGGTGGGCCGTTGGGCTGAAAATGCAGGAAACAGTCTGAGCAGAGCAAGAGCAAAGGCCCTGAGGCAGGAAAGAGCTGGGCCCGTCAGAGGGACAGGGAGGCGTCCAGGGAAGCTGGAGCTGAGCATGGTGACGGACCATGCCAGGGAGAAGCAGGAACCAACAAGGCAGCAAAGGACCTTAAACACTGCCTTGCAGAGCAGAAGGGCGACAGAAACTCAGTGCCTGGACATAAATTGCAAAGTCCACTCAGAGATCCCGAAGAGCCACGCCAGGGGGTGTTCATCACAGCGTTTATGGTAGCCGGCTGGGTGGATGGACAGACGACACGCGGTGGAGGCACACGGGCTGGACATTCAGTGCATGTCACCCCCGGCCTCCTTCATTCCCTTCTGTGCTGCTGGGGCCGGAAGTTCGCTGACTGTAGGTGCAGGCTGCCGCGGCCACGGGCCACCCTGCTGCGCTGGGACCGCGCCTGAGCTCATCACACCTGCAGTGACTCTAGTCCCAAACACGGTCACCTTCTCAAGTAGTGGGCGTTAGGATTTCAGCAAACTAAGTTTGTGGGGGCAAAATCCAACCCTAGCAGTGGGCAAAGGTCTGAACCCTGGGCTCCGTGCGGTGGCTCAGGGGTGGCCGCAGCCCTGGCGGCACCTTGGGCGAGCTCGGTGGCACCACCCCAGGGTGCTGACGGCTTCCTCACCGCTGCGTAGCACCCCCGCCCCGCCGCACCTCCAACCTGGATCTGGGTGGCCTCTGCCGTTCCCTACACCTTTGCCACCAGCATTAAATTCCTCTCTGCCTGGAATACTCGCAAGGGCGTCTGCCTCCTGGCTGGCCAGTGACCGACTGACACCTTGCAGCAGCGGGTGACAGACGTGAGGGTCACACAGCAACACGGGCAAGTCTAGAAAGAGGAGGGTGTGTATGTGTGCGTGTGTTAAAACAAACTAGTGGGTTCCATAATGTGGGTGGAAATGCAATGGGCTGAGAAAGCTTAGACAACCTCAAAGAGGGAAAAACAAAACCGGAGGAATGAAACCACCAGATTCCAAGATTGGTTCTGATGTGACAGCAATGATGGCGGCAGGGTGATCGCCAGGGTGATGGGGGGGTGCGCTGTGGCTCCCACCAGACGCATGGCTGCTTCCAGGGGTCCTTGCTCAAAGGACTTAGGGGGCACTTGTGCTCTGATTGTGCTTAGAGCAAAATTGCCACCAGGAGGCCCAAGGCCGCAGAGGCTCCCCGCTGGGTGGCTTAAAAAATGCCAAAGAGAAGCAGGCCAGTTGTGGCCAAGTTGTTTTTGCTTTTGGGCGGGTTCTGATCCACCAGTTTACTTTTTAGAGCATGCAATTAAAATGTTTTATAAAACATTTTAATTATTTAAATTCCTTCAAGGAAAAGAATGTGTAATTGCGGAAACTCGCCAGCTCTTAACCCCTTCTTTCCCAGAGAGGCAGTTGTTTGCGGAACATGCATTTTGGTCACCGTGAGGTTTCTTGGGTGCAGACCTTGCAGGTGACCTTGTGTTACCCAGACGGGGAGGGTCACCTGGCGGGGCCCTCAGGAAACTCTTTTAGGGTGTGTGTCAAGCTGCGGGTCCCTCTTTCTCTCTGCACCATTCTGTCTGCTCCTTCATCCAAAGGAACGAAACCTTTCATCTAATTTTGTCACCAATCCTAAATGGCCTTTCTATATTTGACATACTGAGTCACCACGTCCGAATCTGCTCCATTATTGATGATGGCTCATGTTGGGAGAGGGTGGGTGAATCATGGCAGTTTTTTTCTCCCCCAACTGGGGGTGGGGACACCCCCTCCTCTCCCACTCACCGTCTGCGATGCAGGGCTTAGCTCAGCGGGGCTCCTGTGGTGGGGACCGCCCACCAGGGGCCCTGCCATGGGGGGAAATGCAGATGAAAGGCAAGTTCTGGAATCTCCAGGCCTGCAGGCAAACAGAGCATGCTCCTCAGAGTACCTGTGGCCACCAGAGTCAGGAGACAATAGGCCTGGGGGGTCCCATAGGCCCAAGAGAGCCCAGCTGGTACCCCCAATCTGGCCTGTGGCCACCCAGTCCCATTTCCTGGGGAGGATGTGACCTTCCCACAACTCAGTGCCAGTCTCTTCAACTTCCTGGGACCCTCCACTTTCTCTTGCTCAGCTCAGGGTGGCTGCCTGGCCTTGGTGTGTGTGGGAGGCAGGGCCCGAGAGGACCTTGGCCTTGGCTGGACACGGGCTAGGCCAAGAGAGGGCTCGCCAGGTGCTCTCCTGCACCAGCCTGTGTCCTCCCCACCCTGCCCCCTTGAGCTGGGTGCTGGCTGCTTGGCTTTCACTTCCTCCAAGCCCACCCCCAGGAAGCCTCCTGCACAACTCCCGGCTGGGGCAGGGTCCTCCCTGTCCCCTCTGCTCTCTTGTCCCACCAGACACCAAATATCCTTTATTGTGGCCCTCAGTGTGCACCTGCCTCCCTGTCAGACTGGGAGCTCGCTGACCGGGGGCCACCTTCCCACCCTGTGCCTCAGAGACTTTACATCAACCCAGGGACACCCACATCAGCGTCACTGTGGCCCTTCTGAAGCAGCGCCCCACCCTTGAGGCTCTGCCCAGGGCGGCCCCCCACTCCAGGTTGGCCAGACCAAGGGGACAGAGCCTGGCAGGTGCCTGAGAAGCTGTTCTGGCAGCATGGTGGTCCTGGGTGTCTAACCTGGAGCCTGGGGGCCTCGCACCACAGAATGAGCTCTTGCCCCTTGAGAGGGAGCCCTGGGCTCCCCCGGAGGGAGCTGACCCTCTTCTGGGTCCCCATCCCACAGCGTGGCGGCAGGCTTGTGGGGAGTTTTTGGAGAAGAGTGACAGGCGTCTGAGCCACGGCGCTGCTTTCCTACCGGCCCCCTGCTATCACCAGCGGGAGGAGAGGGCTGGGAGTAGCCACCGGCTCTGCAGACTAGCAGGCGCTGCTTTCCTACCGGCCCCCTGCTATCACCAGGGGGAGGAGAGAGCTGGGAGTAGCCACCGGCTCTGCAGACTAGCACGGTGCGAAGGAGATTCAGCTGTTGGTAAACAGTCTGGCGGTTTGAAGAGCAAATTGTGACTTTCAGGAGCCAGGAGGACGTCAGGCCCGGCTTGTGGGAAGGATGGGGGAGGAAGCACTGTCTGGGGTGGGAGGTGGGGGCCCGTGGGAAGGGGGTGGCGGCTGGCAGAGTGAACGCAGCCTGGACCCACACTGGCCGTGAGCGAGTGTCCCGGCCCCCTCCCCGGAGGTGGGGGTCCAACCAGAGACAGACGCCTAAGCGGGCCTTCAAAACTGAACAGCGAAATGCCACCTCCCACCCTTTTGGTGGCTGTCACCAACCAGAGAGAGTGACAAGTGCTGGGCACTTGGGCGGGTGGGAACTCGGGAAGTTAAATTTAGCGTTAGCGCAGGGCCAGCTGCTCCCGTCTGGGCGGACACCACGAAGGACCGAAAGCCGGGACGGCGGGAAACACTGGAACCCGCACGTTCGTAGCTGCGTCACAGTTGTCAAAAGCAACCCAAGTCTGTCCAAGGATGGGTGGATAACCATATGCGTTATAAACAATTGATATTATTCAGTCACGAGGGGAAGGACATTCTGACACCTGCTACAACGTGGATGAACCTTGAGGACATCATCAGCGAAATACGCTGGTCCCAGAGGGACAAGGCCTGCGTGATGCTGTGATGCCACAGTCATCCATCCGTAGAGACATGAAGTGGAAGGGTGGGTGCCGGGGAACAGAGGTAGGCGGGGAACAGGGAGTCATTGAATGGGGACAGAGTTTCAGCCTGGGAGGATGAAAAGGAAACGGAAGGTGGTGATGGTCGCCCAACAATACGAACGCACTTGGATGCCACCGAGCTGTGCCCTGAAAATGGTTAAAATGGCAGATTTTACGTTTGATCTATTTCACCGAGATAACACAAAACACAGCCCCGCTTCCGGGGTGGGGCCTGGGAGCGCAGAACCTGCGACAGAAGCCGCAGCCAATTCCCCGTGGGAGGGGACCATGGGGCACAACAGGGTCTAGAGCTAAATAAACATCGGGGGCGAGGACGGGCCAGTTCATTCATAACCCAGCACGCGCTGGCCTCATGGGGCCACGCACCTGCTCTCTGTGGGACTCGGCCCCTCTGGGCGCCCTCAGATGGCAGGGACAGTGCAGCTGGGGACAGAGGGCGCAGGGAGGGCCCTGCCAGAAGCCCTGTCTGCCTTCAGGTGGAGTGGCTCCCTGTGGCAGGGCTGCGCCTTTCCCGTCAGCTAGTGACTTTGGTCCGGCTGGGAGGAAGTCACTCAGCCCGTCAGGCCTGCACCCTGCGCTCCCTGTGGGGGCCGCAGCCCTGGCTGTCATGAGCGGGCTGCCATGTGCCTCCCAGTCCGGGGACATGACTCAGGCCTCTTGTTCTCCTCAGGAGCCGAGCTGTCCCCTGAGCCACCGGTCAGGACAGAGGCTGCCTGTCACCTGTGGCCTCCGTCAGGCGAGGCTGTTCCTCAGGGTGATGATGATGAAGATGCTGACTGTTCCTTCGAGGTGCACAGCCCTTTACAGTGTACACCGCACATTCCCAACCAAAACCCCACTTATCTTTACATCCATGCTGGGGGCTCAAGAATTACCCTTCTTCCCCAGGTAAGGCTCAGAGAAGGTCAGGAGATGCAGCACCACCCCTGGCTGGTGCGGCTCAGTGGACTGAGCACCGGCCTGTGAACCAGAGGGTCGCCAGTTCAATTCCCAGTCAGGGCACATGCCTGGGTGGCAGGCTAGGACCCCAGTTGGGGGCATGTGACAGGCAACCACACATATATGTTCTTCTTCCTCTCTTTCTCCCTCCCTTCCCCTCTCTCTAAAAATAAATAAATAACCTCTTAAAAAAAAAAAAAGAAAAGAAATGTGCCAGCTCGTTGATCAGCAGATGTCACTCCATGCCAACGTGACTGGCTGCAGGACAGAGCCCAGCCCATAGCAGTGCGGTTCCACCACATGCCCTTTGTCCTCACAAACACAGGGTGACAGAACCTTCCCTGCCCGCCTCCCAGGCCCGAGGACAAGAGCTAGAGGTCCGGCGGCTGCGACAGGAGGGTGCCAACGTGAAGGGCCATGCGGATGGCACGGGGAGCCGGGGTTGGCATGGTTACCCGGGCCTGGTGAGCCGCTGCCCGGCTCCCTCTGGACAAATTCAGAGGCTGTGAGTTGTCCCTGGGCGCCGGGCGCCGGGGCGGGGACCCCAGGATCCCAGCAGTGGTTGGTCCCTTGCTGTGAGTCGGAAAGGGATGGAAATGAGTGAGCGACCCCTCCTGAGAGGCCATCAAGGGAGCGTCAGCAGGCGCAGCGAGGTGGAGGGCGCTCCTGATGGAGGCTCCCCGGGGCCTGCTGGGCGAAGAGAGCTGACCGGTGCTGGCTGGTGAGCGCAGACCAGCCTCACGGGCTGGGTCAGCGGAGCTGCTGACCTTGTTTGCCCGAACCCAGGGGCCAGGAGTCACCTCCCAGGCTCCGGGGGCCCCAGGAACGGGTCAAGCCTATGTCCTCAGCTCCGCCCACTGGGTAAGCTGAGCCCCCAGGCAGTCGCTTGAGACTCCTGGACGAAGTGCTCAGGGAAGCCCACCTTCTCCAGTCCTTCCACTCAGTTCAGCGCGTACCCCACACCCCTCACCCCGCGCTGGCCCGGAGGTAGACGGGGAGCCGGGCCTGGACCATGAGAGCTCCCACTCCCGGGCCGGGATGGGAGGGACCCACGCGGGAGAGCGGCTGCGGCGAGCAGGGGCACCGTGCCCCTCGCTGGGGCCGTGGAGCCGAGCGGACGGGCAGACCGGTGGTGCCATCAGGAGCGGCGCCCCTCGTCTGGGTCCCACATCCCGCCTGCCGCCTGCGCTTCTCCAGATCAGGAGCCGATCAATTGATTCCCTTTTCGGCTTCAACGAGATGGAACTGGGCTCCTGTGGTTAGCAACCACCCTGAGGCAACTATAAACACACTAGGTACTTTCACTTCTTTACACCTGTTCTCCATGATGTGTCGCTCCTTTAAATGCCATCATTAGCCCTTGGTAATCGTTTATCTTTAGGTCTTTTAATAAAATGCTGTGTCACAGCAAAGCCCTAACTGAGTGGAGAAGCTGCTCCCACAGCCTGGGGCAGGCCTGGCCCCGGGGGGAGACGTTGGCCAGCACCCCACCCCCGCCCCCGCCCCCCCAGAGGAGTCTTCCCTTCAGTGGCTGTGGGGAAATAGGCTGCCCCAAAGTACCAGGTGGTCCCAGGCCCAGGCTCTCCCCACGGCCCCCTCCAGCGGAACGCACTCAGGACCCCCCTGCAGGGGCCATGGCTGCGCCTGGGCTCTTTGCTCAGCTTTGCACCCGCACGGGCCCAGGGGCCCAGAGAACACACCAGGGGAGCTCGGACACCCCTGCTCGCAGATGAGGAGCCAGCTGAGTGCAGGTCAGAGGGGTGGGGGAGCGAGGAGGGGAGCTATGCAGGGTCTTGAAGACAGCGGGGCCAGGCCCGGCTTCTTGCCCCCCACCCCCACCATGCAGCCCGGCTGAAGAGGGGGGCCCAAGGCAAAGGCCACGGTCACAGCAAACACGAGGAGCTGGAAAAGGCAGGGAAACAGGCCCTCCCGGGTGCCACCTCACCTGTCTGCCTCCCAGACCTCAAAAAGAATAAACCCGTTTCGTGTGAAGCCACTAAGTCTGTGACGATTTGTCACAGCCGCGTAGGGACGCTGATCCCTCGCCGGCCTGTCTGTGCGTTGTGCTTTCAGTTCCCAGTAATAGCATTTTATTCATTCATTCTTGACGTCCACCAGAGGACATGCTTGTAGGTCAGAGAGCAGGAAACATCAACTGGTTGCCTTCTGGACCCGCACCCTTTCGATACGCCAAATGATGGTTCATTCCGTTTGGAATCATTCTCCAGGGCCGAGGGCTTTGCCTGGGGGACCGTGCACCCCAGGGCCCCCCAGTCACTGACCAGGCAGTCTGGAGGAAGGGTGAGTGGGAAGCAGGCTCGGACCATCCAAATCCTCAGCCCCTTACCAGCCACGGGGCCTGTTATCCCCCTGGGGCAGGCGGCACTCCTGCAGGAGACGCCAGGCTGTCCCCCGACCGGGTCCCTGAGTTCCCAGGTGGGCCCACTTCCCGGCCTCCCTGCAGCTCAGCGGGGCCCCGAGACGGCTGGGTTCCAGCGGATGGAATGCCAAGAAACAGATGCGCACAATCCTTGTGTCAAGAACTTGAATGAAGAGGTTTATGCCCCTCCAAGCTCTGTCATCCTGTGCCAGCTGAATGCAGGTGACACCGAGGCCCACGGCTGGTGGAGCCCCAGGACGGACGGGCTGGACGCTGACCACCCGCCTGGAGCGGGTAGGAGTGGTAAGCTCCAGAGATTGTCCAGCTCTTACACATTTGTTACAGCAGCAATAGGCGTCCTAAGTAATACACTGCCTCCCAGCATGATTGGGGAGATGTCCTAGATCTAGGGGTACCGGGGAAAGGGGACGGGAGCCCCTCCAGTTGCAGCCTAAACCTGCCAGGGGTGTGATGAAGCCTGGGACCCCCCGATCTGTCACGGAAGGTGGGACGGGGCCTGTGACACACACGCTCCTGGCTGAGCTCGGGGAAGGATGCTGTGGGTGCCGGAGAGCCCCGTGTGGGGTCTCTGGGATGGGTCCCCGGAAAAGCAGGGGGCCATCCTCCGTGGGGCAGCGTGGCGCCGGCTTCCCCTCACAGCATTTCTTGCCAGGCTGCTGCGGCTGCCTACGTTTCTGAAAACGCCTCCAGTGGGTGGCATCGATCAAATGAAGTGCTTCTAGTTTTATTCCCCAAATACACAGACAATTCTTTGCAGATAAGGTTGCCAGCTTCCCGGGCCTGTGCAGCTGGACGATCCGATTGCAGGAGGCTGGTGCCTGTCAGCAGAGGGAGGAGTGGGGTGGGGTGTTGGGGACCACCCCTGATCCCGGAGTAAGGCAGGTCCAGCCTGCTCCCTTCACGACCCCCTTTTCCAAGGTGGCAGTGGGGATCGGGGTGCGTCAGAGGGTTCTGTCCCTGTTGGCGTGGCGCGCAGGTCTGTGAAGAACCCCAGCTGCTGCCCAGTGCCCTCCTACAGCCGCTCCGTCCCGGAGCCCCACCCGGCAGGAGCCGGCGGCTGGCCTGACCCCAAGTCCCCGCCCTTGACACCTGTTTCGGGGAGAGCTGGCCACTGGGAATACGTGGGAGCCAGGCTGCTGTCCTCCTTGGCTCTCCGTGGCCGGGCCCCTGTCCCAGCGACATAGCTAGAGTGTCTGCTGTGCCCCTTGAGTGGGCCCCGCTGGGCCGCATGTCTCCGTGGAGCTGGCTCTCCCCCCGTGTTTCAGGCTAGAGTGTTTCCTTACCCAGGACCCCTCAACCAGGGCTGGGCAGACCCGAGTCCACCCCCTGCGCTGGGCATTTACACTTGACCTTGACATCGCTTTGCTTGCTGCTGCTCTTTGCACACGGGAACCTCCCCAAGGGCCACCTGCGGGCCAGGCTCCTCCCAGAACTGACCGAGGTCTCAGGACCTGCTGCCGCGCCCTTGGCGGGACCTTGGGATGGAGGAAGCCGACGGGGCTGACGCGGCTCCCAGCTCCCGGACCTGCGGGAAGGCACCCCTCTCCGGCCCCTCTGCAGACAGGGCCCGGAGGAGCTGAGACAGTCTTTGGCCCCTGGAGAGGCAGGAGGCCATTCCTGAGAAGGAAGACAGCTCCATCCAGGGCTTCTCTGCAGCGGTAGCGGCGCAGGGCTCCACCCTCGGACGGCACGGCGGGGCTCCCAAACCTAGAACTGGCGGCAGAACCGGCCAGAAGTTCCCCATCCCAGGGAACCCTAGTTCCTGAGACTGTCCGTGGCCAGGTCAGCGATGGCCACGTGCTCTGGTCGGCCCCTGGCACCCCCTCCATGGACTGCCCTGTTGGTGCTGGTTTTCCTGAGGTTTCCTTGCCCGTCCCGAGCCCTGGAGAGGCCCTTGGGCTTCCCTGGGGACACAGCACCAGGGCCATCCCATCTCCCACCTGCAGAGGGGCAAAGGGCGTGGCCCTCTGAACCCACAGGCCGCCTGCTGCCGAGGGCAGGGTAGCAGCTGCGCTGATTCTGGTGACAGCCATACCCAGGCCTTGGGGCCAGGCGCCAGGGGACAAGGGCTGGACAGCAGAGCTGCCTGACAGGCGTTTTGGTGCCCAGAGAAGCTGAGGTTGTTGGCCGGTTCCTGAGGGTCCATGAAGCACCCTCCTCCACTGCCAGCTCTGTGGCCCCACCCCAGCCCCCCTCCAAGCTGTTCAGGCCGCCCTTGCCGCTGCCACCAACTCTCTCAGAGGGGAGGGAGGGCCAACAAAGGACAGTCCCTGGGCTCTCCAAGCCTTTCACAGGCTCTGAGCAATTAGGCCGCTGGGCGGGGAGGTGAGTCGGGAAAGGGAAACCACTGGCCGAATTTCCATCACGGTGTGCCCAGGTGAGGGGGTCCCTTGGGGCAGTGCTGACCTCTGAGAAGATGCCACGTGGTGGTGACATACTTGCCTTGGCTCCTCCTGAGGGCAGATGCTCCACGGTGGTGACTGTGAGCCCCACCCCTGAGCCCCCGCTTGGGGAGTGAGGGCCCCCAGCACAGAGGTGGGTGCTGCTGGTGCTAGTAGGGGTGTGGGGGATGGTCACCCTGGGCCTGGACTCAATGAGCTGAGCCGCGGGGTCCTGCAGGGAGCATGGGGCGAGTGGCAGCATGCGCTGTCCTGAGGGGCCCGCTCTCCCGGGGCAGGTGTTTAGAAGAGTAGAGAGCCCTCAGGAGGGGTGCGCCCCCGGGGTGCCCCTGACCCCCTGCAGACTGGGTTTCACTGTCAGGTGGGCAGCTGCAGGGACCTGGGCAGCGCCAGGCCTGGTTGAGACAGGGCCACCTGCCCGGCACACTCACCCCCTAACCTGCACCCAATGGCAGCAAGTATTGAGGGGGCTGAGGGGTGAGGCCTGGGGGTCCTCAGCAGCAGGCTGAAAGGGCAACCATTGCTATCACACATGCACAGCACACACACATCTACACACATGCACACATTCACCCATGCACACGCCTACACATGTGCACACACATCTACACACATGCACAATTCACCCATGCACACACACCTACACATATTCATACATTTGCCTATGCACCTACGTTCATGTGTGCACCCATATCTACACACATGCGCACCTGTTCACCCACACACCTACACATAGGCACACACACATTTTAAAAATCCAGGTCAGGGGAGTAGAGGGCTGAGCAGAGACTTTGCAGCATCACACCGATTGAGCACACGGGACCTGGGCTGGCACACCCCTGGGAAGGAGCAGGGGGCCCGGGGTGGGTGTACCTGGGGATCCTGGAGCGGGGGTGCAGAGCTCCTTCCCCCCGGAGCTGCCCTGAGATAAGCTGACGCCTCTGCTAAGCCCACCTTCTGCTGTGTGTCCCTGCCCTTGAGCTTTCCTGGGGTACCCAACTCTTGCCACTTGCTGTCCCCAGACCAGGCCCTGCCCATCCCTCAGCCTCTGCTTCAGACGAGGTTCAGATGCGCGTCTGAGAACAGTCTGGAGGGTCCCTGGGCGTCACTCCCTTCCCCCTTCTGCCCTACCCTCCGGCCCCTAGGTCTCTAGGTGCTTCTTCAAGGCCATGCCCAGTGTGTTGTGTCCTGGTCCCTGAGCACAGAGCCCTGGGCCCCAAGTACTTCCCAGGAATAGCTCCCTGCTGCCTCTTAGCAGGTGTCCAAGAATGGAAAACCCAGCTGCAGCTTTTCTCTCCCAGAGTCCTGGCCCTGGAAGTCATGGCTCCCCCGGCCGTTTGGAGGGGTGAGGAGGCAGGGCCTAGAAGGCTGGCTGGGCCTGCAATAGGCCGGGGGAGGGCCGGGGAGCCAGGGGCCGGGGAGCCTGGGGCTGCGGTGCCGGGTTACCAGCCCTGGGGCCACCCCGGGGGCGAGGCTCACAGAGGGGGCTGGGTGGGGGCTCGATTGTGGGCCGGCAAGTCCACATTCAAGCCCCAGTGGCCACTTGATAAAAGCAGGTGGCCTCTTCTTTGGGCACAAGGATCCTGAAAACCAGGTCGACCAAGGGCGTGTCTGACTCCGCCTGTGTTTCTAAGCAACTCTTGGGTTCACCTGCAGCCCCAAGGCCGGTGCCGCGGAAACTTCGCCGATGACCTGTGCCCAGGGCCGTGCCTGGCCTGGCCGGAGGCATCGGGCAGAGGTGCCCCCGTTTCCCAGTAGGAAGTGGGGTGTGGGTTTGCCTTGGCTGCTGGGCGTGTTCAATACTCCATGTGTGCACAGGGAGGGCCCCCACTTCCCTGCTTCCTGATGCTGAGTCCCGGGATCGCCGCGGGTTAGAGCAGAGCCTGGCCTGGTTAGACGAGCCCTCTCTGCCCGGGTCTCCCGGCTGTTCGTGGGACGGTTGGAGCCTTAGCGCGGGGGCTCTGGGAAGGACAGCCAGGCCCGCGTTCACAGCCAGGACGCCATGTGGGCCAGCTGAGTACGTCCTTGCTGGGTACGGGGCTCCCATGGGGCCCCCGCCCGGAGCCCAGACGCCACCAAACAGGAGCAGAAACAGTTTGAAGCATTTGTGTCGAGAAGGGGGGGCGCCCCCCACTAAATGGCACTTGACCTTCGCTAAAATTAGGTCCCTAGTCCCAGGGGGTGATGAAAATGAGGATGAAAAAGAGAAATCGAGGGCATTGGAGAATGTTAAGAAATGTATTCATGGAAGCACGAAATGAGGGCTCCAGGAGGCCCGAGAGGCACCTGGTCACATTCTTAGTAACAGAGAAGCACCTGGTCACCATCTTGGTAGCAGAGCCCAGGGCGAGGGTGGGAGGCGCCCAAGGAGCCCCTGCTGCCCCCGGGTCCCTGGTCTGAGGCCACACGGAAGTGCCAGAGCCGGGCAGATGGGCCAACCCCCTCCTCTGTCCCTTGGGTGGGGGGTGGGCTGCCTCTCAGCCCCTCAGGGCTACGAAGTCTTGTCATAGCACCGGGGCATGTAGTAGGTGGCTAATAAAGCTGGGCCATTACTTTCATTATTACTATTGATCAGTGCAGTGGAGTGACATAGCAGGTTTGCAGGAAACAAGTTCTCCCCCGCACGCAGACCAGAGCGGAGGAAAGTGGGGCAGTCCCCGCGGGGAGGCCCATGGCGTGGGCCAGGCGTGGGTGAGGCAAGGGGAGAGGAACGGAACGGGAGGGTGTGGAGGGGCCAGAAGAGGGCCCTGGGGTGAGGGGCGGAGTGATACCGGGGTTCACAGACACCTTGGCGGTGACAGTGACCCCTGAGCACCTGCCAGGGGCTGGCACCGGCCCGGCTTTCACTCGTTTCCCCACAGTTCTCAGGACGATCCAGTCACCTTCTCCACTTCGCAGAGGGGGACAGGGGCTGGGGTTCAAGTTCAAGCCATTCTTGGGCTCAGATGCACCCCCGTGTTCTCCAGTTCCTCTCTGTAGCCCTCACCCTGCCCCTCCTGCCACCGCTTCTCAGCCCCATCCCTGGTGCTGCTGCCTTCTGATCAGAGCCTTTACTTACCTCTGAGGGCCTCGCCCCTCTCCCCAGACTCGGCTTCTGGCTTCCACCTCCTGCAGATCCGAACCCCGATCCCGCCACAGCTTCCCGAGAGGTATTCCATGTGCCCGGAACACCCCTTCCCCAGGGCACCAATGAGGCTGGCCAGAGCGGGCTGGGTTCTGGGCCCGGGCTTTGAGCCCTTTGCTCTGTGAAGGCCCAGGACAGGCTGGTCCTGCTGGCTCCCCTTGGGCAGATGGTCATTGCTGATGGGGACCCGTGAGCTGGGTCACCCCTGCGCACCAGAGCTGCTCTACCTGCTGGGACCCGCAGAGAGCTGGCCCAGGCAGCACGGCTCTTTTCTGGAGGGTGCCTGTGGGAAACCCCAGCTCTGGGTCACTGCGGCTGCGTCCATGGGGACAGGGAGGGTGAGGCCAGAGGCCAGAGGTCACAGCAGGGGCGGCATGGGTAGGACAGATGAAAAACAGGGGCGGAACGGGTAGCCCAGTTAAATGTGAATTTCAGACAAACACCGAATCACTGTTCCGTATGTGTCCCAAATAGGGCATGGACGTCCTGTATTTTTTCTAAATCTGACCACCCCACGGGCAGGGCACTAGCCAGGGTCTCGCTGGGAGCAGCCCAGGAACAGAGAGGCCGGAGCCGGAGGAGGGTTTTAGGCAGACAACTAACAGGACCTGCCTTACGTTCGTACGTTCGAAGGCTCACTCTGGCTTGACATGTGATCTCTGTCCCCACAGCCCAGTGCACGTTACCCGCTGGGACAGTGAGGGGCTCTAGATGCTCCTGTCCACCGTCCTTGCTAAGCCCCAGGGGCCAGGCAAGGACGGGGCTCAGGGGTAGCACCCGTGGGTGGTGGGAAGCAAGTTGGTCTGAAAGCTGCTGCTCCGAGTGAGAAAACGTCAGCCCGTCCATACAGGCTGCTCCCCGCTGAGGGCCGGCCGGGGCCCCGCATCAGATGCAGCGGGTTCAGGAGCCCCGAGCTTCCAGGCGCAGGTGGTCTCTCTTCCTCCTTGGTTTTCTCACTCAGCTTTTTCACTCATTCCCCTCTCAGATGTTGCCCGAGGCCTGCTAGGCACTGCTCCGTTAGGGGGGGCACCAGCAAACAGGGTAATGATGACATGCCACTGAGCAGGGCAGTGTGGTCACCTTGCAGTGACCGGCAAAGGCCGGGTCTCCCAGGCTGACGCCCCCTCCGTGCCTGGCCCCGCCCTCGGGCGCTTGCGGGGCCTGATGGTGGTCCAGGCACTGCTAATGGCCCTCAGGTGGGCACCCGGCCCGCAGGGGCCTCCTCCTCCTGCCCCGGGCCAGCCAGCATTGAAACTGATTCCGAAGCCCTCGTCCTGGGCCCTTACCCAGCTCTGCGGGGCTGTGAGTGCAGCTGAGCTCTGATGAGCACCTGGCTGGCCCTGCCCAGGTCACCTCCCTGGGGTGGGGTGGGGCTTAGAGCGGCCTCTCAACACCCCCCTGCACCCCCACTCTCAGCCAAGCAGACCCAGGAAGGAGGTGTGGGGGGCTACTCAGCTCCCCTTGGAAAGTTCGCTAGGACAGAGCCGTTTGCTGGGCTACGTGTGGTGTGGTATGTGGGGGTGGTGGGGTATGCCCTGCCTCAGTTTACCCATTCCGGGCCATCGCCTGTGAAAGACGTACAGGAAACGTGGAAGGGAGTCCCCCAAGTTAGTGCTCACGGCCGCTCTCTGGAAGGATGGTTCATGCCCATGTTGAAGGGCACAGCCTGGCATCTGACACCCAGAGGCGAGGTGAACAGTCTTGGGAGGGGGGTCATTTATCTGTCATTGCTCTGCTAAATTCCCTGAGGGACGCAGGGAGCTTCCATCAGCCCTGCAAATAGAGCTGAGCCGATCACCTTTTAAACAATCCTGCCTTTCTGCACAGGGCCTTCCCTGCCTACCCCACGCCTGGCTTCCCTGCTCCTCTTTCCTTTGTCATTTTCACCACCTTCCAATTGCCTTGGGACAGTTTTGCTGGGAGTTTTTGTAGCGAGGCCTCCACCCCAAGCCTCAGGACGCTGAGAATCCTGGCTCGGGCGTGCGGATCCACACGGCAGTCGGTGCAGCAGAAAGTAAGTCGGACTGGAACGAGAACTTGGAGGCCCAGCCCCAGGCCTCCACGCACCGACAGAGGCCTGGATTCCTCTAGAAACCCACCCTTCGGCCACCAACGAAAGGACTGTGGAAAGTTTACAAACACTCCTTGAACACTAGCCCGGTGGCAGCGCCGGGGCTCCGCTTGGGAGACGCACAGGTGAGCTGAGCTAAAACATTATCCTTGGCAAGCTCAGCGCAGGACGCACTGCAATGTTGTGAGTTCAAATCCCGGTCAGGGCACAGGCTCAGGCTGCAGGTTCCGTCCTGGTCTGGCTGGATGTGTATGAGAAGGGAGCCTGTGGATGTTTCTCTCTCCCTCCCTCCCTTCCTCTCTAAAGGCAATGAGAAAGAAATGTCCTCAGGTAAGGGTTAAAAAAAGAAAGAAGTAGGCCCTGGCTGGCATGGCTCAGTGGATTGAGCGCCGGCCTGTGAACGGAAACGTCGCTGGTTCGATTCCCAGTCAGGGCACGTGCCTGGGTCGCAGGCCTGGTCCCCAGCTGGGGGCGTGTGCGAGGCAACCAGTCATGCTTCTCTTACACATCGGTGTTTCTCTCTTTCTCTTTCTCCCTCCCTTCTCCTCTCTAAAAGTAAATAAGTAAAACCTTTAAAAAAAGAAAGAAAGAATTATTGCGCAGTTACCTGTAGCTCCAGAGTAAAACCTGCCTTCCAGCTTTCTAGAATTTTCCAGCTCACAGCCGGCATCTCCGGGAGAAAACCCCCTCCACAGGCCTCTGGATACAGTGCTTTGTTCCAGGGCTCGTGTCCCCTTGGGCGTCCCCAAGTGGCCGCCTCCCCTGGAGGGAGAATCCAGCTCACCCCCTCTGAAGACATCCTGTCCAGGTTTGCCGACAATTCCTGGACATTCCGCCCCTCAGCTGCAAGTACCCTGTGGGCTCCACGGTAGGGAAACTTTAGAAGAACCTGCGACTCGAGGGAGGCTCACCCGCTCAGCACAGATTAAAACCGCGCTGGGCAGCTAATACACCTTGCGTTCCTTTCCTTGCACATTTCCTGGAGCAGTTAAAGTAGCCAATTCCACAACCCTCCCAGAGCTGGGACAGGCCCCTTGCTGGGGGTCCCGGAGGTAAGGAGCATGGGGAACACTCCCCAGCCTCTAGCAGGGGCAGGAAGCTGTGCCGGGGCCTCCAGGCGGGGACAGGCAAGGGCAGCACCGCCGAGGGGCATCCCTGGGCAGAGGCCACCCCTGTGCTTCCCTGGGGCTGTCGCCTTCCAAATTGGCTTTCCTGGGAGGATTTCCAGGCAGCACATCTGTGGGCAGGCTCCCTGCCTGCTGGCACCGCACGGCTGATCTTCAGAGGCGCGCCAGCGAGCTGCCAGGACAGACTTCCCTCCGAGCCCAGGTTCGCCTGGCTTTGCGGCCCGACGCTGCCCTGCGAGGTGCCTCTCGGCGGGCTCTGCCACCCCTGCTCCGGGGATGGGTCCACGGGGACGGAAGGTTCCTCCCTGCATCTGAGCGTCGGCTGGGTGCCAGGTGCGGGGCTTGGGGGCAGGGCTGTGAGAATGGAAAAGATGCCCTTTGTCCCCCTCCGTGGCCACAGCCAGGTGGGGAGGCTGACAATGCACCGATTGTCCCTGGACAGACGCACGCCCTAACAAGAGGCAGGGGACCCACAGGAGCAGGTGTGGGACAGGGAGGGCGGACCTGGGTGGTGTGAGTCTCCCGGGGCTGGATGGCTCCTCCTGCCGGCTGCGAGCCGGCCTCGTCTGGGTCCCTCCACTCCGGCACGGTGCCTGCAACCCAGCTCAGCTCCCTTTGTGGTCCCACTAATAGGTGTGGCCCTTGTGCTGAGAGCAGAATCTTCCGATAATAATTATAATAGTGTCCCTGAGTCCAAGGAGCTGCCCTCTACAAGGTGCACCTAAAATTAGTTGCAAAAGAACATGGGGCGGGGCAAACCAATCACAACTGCCAAACAATAAGGATTTCACAAATCCTGGATTGTGTGGAGGGGCAGGCACACAACAAGTTAAATTTTTTTTTAATTTTTAAAAAAGATTTTATTTATTATTTCCAGAAAGAGAGGAAGGGAGAGAGGTAGAAAGGGAGAGAAACAGAGAAACATCCATGTAGGATTGCCTTTCACCTGCCTCCAGCCACGGACCTGGCTGGAGACCCGGCTTGCAACCTGGTTCTATGCCCTGGCTGGGACTCGAACCAGCGACCTGTGGGTTCGCAGGCCTGCACCTTATGAGTGCCACTTTCATCTCCCGGGACCTCGGGTCCTCCTCCGCTCAAGGGGATGCTGGTTCCTTCCAGGCTCCAGACAGGATGTGGGAGAGGCTGGGGGTGGGTAAGGGGACAGTGCAGCCCTGAAGCTCTGTGCAAATAAATGGCTTTATCACCTTCTATGTTGCTCTTTGCGCTTCCCTGGTTACCAGGAGCCTGTAGCCAACAAAAAGCCAAACAACAGAGGCGGAGTAAATGGCCCGCAGGAGTGGCCTGGTACAGACACACACACACACACACACCCCTTGCTGCTGTCGGGGGCTGCCCACGTGCTGGTCTGGTCCCCAAGCTCTAGCATAAGGCAGGTGAGCCAGGTTTCTGACTTAAAAAGGCCGGAGGGGAGTGAGAATAGAGGGAAGGCCCGGGGTGATCTCCTTTGGTCCCCAGTCCTGCGAACGCACCCAACCCGGTAGAGCTGGGACAGGGCTGCCGTAGTTGCCTCTGTCCCCCAGGGCTCTCGGGCACCCAGGTCCGGACACACGGGCACAGAGAGGAAGGAGCTTCAGTTGACTGGCCCAGGGACCTTGGTCACGTCCTTCTGCAGGGCCTCTGCCCACCAGCTGTGGTCGGGAGCCTTCTGCGGGGACACTGCCCAGTTTCCAGGTGCTTCTCCAGGGACTGTCTGGTTCCACCTGGCAGGTGAATCACGCCAGCCAGCCCCAGCTGGGGCCAGTGCCCATCCTCCAGCTGCCACAGCAGCCTGGTCAGGCCAGCCGTGCCCCGCACACCCCTGCTGGGTCCTGCACTCCTAGCGCACCAGGCCATGTGGAAGCGTGTGTGTGCGTGTGTGTGGTGTGTGTGTGTGTACACGCTCACTCGCTCTACTTCCTGTGAGAGCTTCCGTTTCAAGCGTCTGATCGCGAGACCGAGAGCATCACAACCTGCCTTTGCCTTCCCAGGAATTGGAGCCAAACACCCTCAGCAAAGCTAACTCGAGGAGACAGCTGTCCTCATGTGGAAGGACACTGTCCCCCAGGGCCAGACCCCACCTCCGTCCCTCCGCACACACCCGGCCAGAGAGGGGCTCATGGGCTCTGCTCCCTCTATTTCCTCCCGCAGGTCGATTCACTTTTTCCAAAAGGCCCCGTGACCTCACCAGCTCTTTATTGCTCCTGCGGTTGGGCTGGGTTAAAGTTGTTTTCCAACTTCCTTCTACTCTTTCCAGCTGATTGAACTTTCCATGCTCAAGGCCAAGTTACACACCAGTCACCCCCTCCCACTCTGGGGGGCCGACATTGGTTCATGCTTTGGTGATGGGCTGAGCTCTGAGGGCTGGACCTCTGCGCCTCTGTCCCTGGAGGCAGGAGGGGAGGCTGTGAGAGGTGAGAAGGCTGGGCGCAGGGGACCCAGGGGCCTGCCTAAAAGGAGGAGGACTCCTGCGTGACCCCAAGTTCCACACACCGAGTAGCTGTAACCCTCGCTTCTCCGGCTGTTCACACAGCACATCTGCCCGCCCGACCCTCTCTTCACGTTGAAAACGGGGGCGCCCGTGGGCTTAGGTTCCGTCAGCGGACGCCTGCAGCCCCTGACGACGCCCTCAGGGTGCCCCTGCTGCTGGCCACAGCACCGCCCGCGTGTCCCCATCCTTGGGTACGTCTGGCGGTGCCTGTTCACCTGGCCATCAGCTATGTTCCCACCTCCACGTTAGTTCTGCTTCTTATAATGACCTTCATCATGAAATACACGTAAACGGTGAAATACAAATTCAAAGAGAGTTTTCTATGGACACGAAGCGAAAGGCTTCAAGACAACCCCGTTAAAGGTGAGTTGCCTTAAAAATATTGCTGCTGGACGAAGCTTGAGGGGATAGTCAGTCTCCAAGGTGGTGTGATGGTCCCCCGGGACGTGTGACCTCTAGGCACACGTCTTTGGACGGGCTCATCCTTGCTGCTTTACGCACCACGAACCAACGCAACGTGTGACACGCCAGGAAGACTTTTGACAAAAGGATCATAGAAAAAGCGATAAACATATCGACGGCGCGGCACTCAGCGTGGACACTGCTGATGCCAGAAAGTCTGCGCACCCTCCCGTCACGTGTCCTGGGCCGCGGGCCCCGCGCCCTGCGCCAGAGCTGATGGCCGCATGCGCTACTTCTGGATGATTTAAGTGACCCGTAAACATGTTAAGACATGTTTGAATTTGTTGAAGTGGTTTTCCACGTTCACCAACTTTTTGATGAAATCAACCCCCAGTCGCGAAAGCGCAGGACTGGGACTGCTTCTCGGGGTTCCGGACCCACAAGTGACGGCCCCTGCCTGGGCTGTGACCTGGACGATTGAAAGTCAGTCAAACCTTAAACACCTGGATTCCACTTTCAGTGTCCCAGTCGATAGCCTCTCACGGAAGGGACCACAGTAAATCCCTGCCCCTAATCTGGGTTCAGGTCTTGAAGTGGCTTCGTGGGGTCAGCCCCTGAGTAGACGCGGCCAGCAATCAGGGCGCTCCCGCCAAGAGCTGTTCCCTGCGGTCCTGTTGTCTCTGCTGCCCTGTGGCTCCCAGGCTTCTTGAACAGAGCGGCATGTTTCTTCCTTTCCGTTGTCACCAGCTGAAAAAGGGTTGAGAAAGAGCCAGGCCGCTCCGGGAAGGCCAGCGGCTGTCCCTGGTTTCACAGCCTCAAGGCTCAGCCCACTTCCCTGCCCCTTCCCTGCTCTTCGCCCAGGCTTAGCCACCCACTCCTGGCTGCCACCCTGCGCGCCCACCTCCTCTTCCAACCCGTTCTTGTCCACCCAGGCCCTGCAGGCTGTCTTGCAGATGCCCACGGCTGCCATGACCTTCCTCTCTGCCTTACCAGTTCTCACCTTTATGCAGTGCCCGCTCCAGGCAGACGGAGACGGGTCCACCCGAGTCCTGAGCTGGGCGCCTGGCCTTCCCACCTCCGCTCCCCTGCTGCCTCTCACCTCCAGTCAGGGCAGGGTCCTTCCAACCCCCAGCCCCTCTCCTCTCTGCTTTTGTACCCCAAGGACCCACTAAGAGTGGCATCCTTGGGGCCGTGAGCCCTGGACCCCAATCCCTGCTCTGCTGGGCACCCGCTGTGGGGCCTCAGGCTGACCTGTTCTCCTCCCTGGCCCCACCCCGCCACCCCCGTCCCTATGTTGCTTCCATGTCTTCAGCCACATTGAGCACCTGCTGTGTGCCCAGCATTGTTCCAGGCAGTGCAGGTCCCAGGAGGTCACCCCGGTGGAGGAGGTGGAGAATAATCACTTAATCACACACCTGCTTAACTGATCACCATGGCAGAGGTGCTGTTAGGTGAAAGGCAAGACCTTGACCCTGGAGTGAGGTGACACCTGACACCTGAGTGGGGACCTGGAGGCAGAGCAGGGGGAGAGAGGGGTCCGAAGCATTTCAGCAGAGTCCGAGCTGTGGGTGGACGGCCTGAGGCTGAGTGCAGGTCACCGAGGACAGGAAGCAGCCAACATGGTCTCTGCTTCGGAGGGAGGGAAGGGAGAGGGGACCTGATGCTGGCGTGTCACGTGGGCATTCAGGTCAGGCCTTGCAGACTACACATTTCCGAGAGCAATGGGGAGGCCGTGAGGAATTTTAAGCAGGGGGGAGTCGTGATCTGTGTGTGATTTAAGAGCTGATTTGTCCTGCAGGGAAATTAGAAAAGCGGGAATGTCAGAACCAGAGAAAAGCTTTTCCTGAAGGCCCAGGGTGAGAGGCAGGGGTCATAGAGACAGACAAAAACAGACAAATGCAAGGACTGTTCCAGAAGCTGGGGACTTGGTGGCGGGTTGGATGGAGGAGGAGGGAAGAGGTGTGGGTCTCAGGTGACAGATGGCTGCCCGGGCCTGGAGCCTGGGGTGGGGTCAATGCCAGGCGACCAGCAGTGGCGGGAAGGCATGCGAGGGGACCATGCGCCCATGTCCCTTAAATGACGGGACATTTAAGGAAGTAACGGAGGCGGGTCAGGACTGCGGGTTCAACTCCCGATCAGGGTGTGTCAGGAGGCAACAATGGGTGTTTGTTACTCTCTCTTCCTTCCTCTCTAAAAAGCAATGAAAAATTGTCCTCAGGTGAGGATAAAAAAACGTAATAATAACGGAACCGAAAGCTAGGACAATGAAGGGACAGGAGCATGGGATTCTGCGGAGGGTTTGCGGGTGCTGTTTTTCAGACGGGGGGTCGTGGAGGGTGGCGTCAGTTGCGACTGGGCCTGGCTGTGAGCCTGTGACGGCCCGAATGCCTGTGTCTCCCCGGGGCCACGTGTTGGCGTGTTCGCCCCGACGCTGATGGGGCCCTTGGGAGTTACATAGGTCATGAGGGCAACGCCCCCGAGGGGTGAGGGCCTGTGTGGGCGCCGCGGGAAAGCGGCCTTACGCAAGCCAGGAAGGGGTCACCACCGACAGCCCAGCCTGCCGGCGCCGTGAGCGCCTTCAGAGCTGTGTCTGAGCCCCTGCTCTGGGGTATTTTTGCAGCTGCCCCCGCTCACCGCTTCGGACTGCAGCAGGGTCTCTGGGAGTGTGTTCCGTCAGGGGAGCAGTGTGGGGGTTGGGGGTCCTGGGAGGGGAAGGTGGAAATGCCCTCCTGTCCGTGCCCTGCCTGGCAAGTCTCCCGGGCCACGTGTCAGGGCAGCTGGGTCTCCGCCACAGCTCTCTGGAGACAGGGCAGCAAAGCAGGAGTGGCCTGGCTTTAGCCAGTCCCCAAGGTGAGGGGGACCTGGCACGGACAGGGGCCAAGAGTCAGAGAGACGGAGCAGGTGGCCCCGGTGTCGTGGGCATCTTGGACTGAGAGCACGTGTCCCCACGGATTGACGTGTTGAAGCCCAACGTCCAGGGTGACAGCTTTCGGAGATGGGGCCTTTCTGGAGGCAATTAGGGTTAAGTGATGTCACAGGGTGGTACCTTAATCCAAGTGCCTAGTGACCTTGTAAGGAAGAGACAGAGAAGTTTCTGTCCCTACGTCTGTCCGGCAGCCTTCTGCGAGCTGGGGAACAACGAGGTCTCAGACTTCCAGGCCCTAGAACTGCTGGAAATGAAGCCTGTCGTTGCCACCACCCTAGCCTGGGCGTTCTGCGATGTTTTAATGAGAAATATATATATATATATTTGAGCTCTGGCTGGTGGCTCGGTGAATAGGCCCCAGTGTGTGAACCCAAAGGTCGCTGGTTCGATTCCCAGCCAGGGCACATAACCAGGCTGCAAGCCGGGTCTCCAGCCAGGTGTGTAGCTGGAGGCAGGTGAAAGGCAACCATACAGGGATGTTTTGTTCCTCCCTTCTTCCTCCCTTCCTGCCCTTCTCTCTAAAAATAATGAATAAAATATTTTTTAATTAAAAAAAGAAAAAGAAATACATATATTTGGTCTTCCTTTCCACCACCCCCAGTTCCTGGCACAGAGCTACTACAAACCCTTGGAATTTCTGAAGTGATAAGAGAGATTAACATATCTTTTGCCCTTAGTAACAAGCCCCTTTCAACCACACCTGAGTTTGTTCGCGAGGTGACTTAAGATAGGAAACCGGTGATTAGCGGTAACTCTGTGTCCCACCCCTCCGACCTCTGGGAGGGCAGAGGGCTGGAGGTTGAACTCAGTCCCCAAATGGCCGGTGAATTAGCCAAACCTGCCTAATGTCATAGCGTCCCCCCAAATCCCAAAGGCACAGGAGAGCTTCGGGGGGTGGACAAGGGTGGGCGGTACACCTGGAGGTTCGTTTCTCCCACCCCGGGATGGGTTGCGTCCTTGTTATTCAGCAAAGAGGAAGAGGAAAAATGTCCGTAGTGTCCCTGTCAAATCAGGTGGTGGGCTTGTTTCCTGTCTCATGTCACTCTGGCCCTGACAATATGACAAGGGTCCAGAGGGAGCAAGTTCCTGCCCTCAGCTCCAGTTGGGTGGGTGGAGTTGGAGCAAAGACCAGCTTCACAGAGCAGAGGCAACGCCAGCCAGAAGGTGGCTCAGGGCCCCCGTGACCTGGGGCAAGGGCACTGGCTGGCCCAGCAGGACGGTGGTGGGTTGGGGACCCGCTTCCCAGGCCCTGGGGCGCAGAGGCCGAGAGCTTCAGCGTTCAGGGGAGAAGGGAGAGCTTGCGGATGTAGATGTCTCCCCTATGCCTCCCCTTCAGAGAAATCCAGGGCGCCCGCACCTCTGGAGCTCTGAGATACAGGGGGTGGAGCGCCGCATGGAGACCCCACAATCTCATGCTCCAGGCCCCTCTGCTTCAGGCTGCAGGGAGCTGAGGCCTGTGACCCGTTGGCTTTCTGGGAGCCTGCGCAGACCCCAGCCTGGTTGACCACGTGCCGCACGGGCCCTCTGGCGGCACTAATGGACCCCGGGCAGCCAGCCAAGAGCAAGCGCAGACCTGCAGGGACCCGGCTCCCAGCCGAGGGACGGCCCGCTGGCTCCTCAGTCACGGGCTGCACAAGGGGCTCCCTCACCTGCCCCGACACCTGCGCTCTCTCCCTGCCTCGCCTGGACACCTGGCAGACACACCTGAGGCTGCAGATTCTCCCGGACTGCCAGCCTGGGGGTCCCGATTTTAGGTTTGAAAACGATGACCACAAACCCCAGGCCAGCTTGTACCCCCGGAGGCACATGGCTGGGACCTTCACCACCTGCCCCACCCTGACAGCACCGGCCTGCGGCCGCTTCCAGCACTTCCCACAGGTGGGCGCATCCTCCCACAGCACCTTCTGACGCTGCAGCTGGTGCGGAGGGGGCAGTGGCCCCAGGGTGCCCAGCCCAGCCGGAACCTGCGTTCCACGCCACCGCTTTATTTTTCCTCTTCATCTTAGAGTTTTAATAGGACGCTTGCTCACAGAAATGCAGTTCTGGGCAGCAGCAGGACGAAGATGGACCCTGCACCTGTCACCCCCCAGACCACTTGTTTCACACCTGCTGAGGAGGGGACGTCTGTATTCGGAGAGAAAAGTTGGTGGGGAAGGAAGGGGGCGGAGGAGGGCTCCGTGGTGCCGGAAGGATTAACGGTGTTTGGCGATCAGCCTGGAGCCCCTGGGGACCCTGCAAAGCCTCGCTGGACAAACAGAGCCGGCACGCGGAGAGCCATTGTGCTGTGACTGAGACGGGTGCCATGTGCTAAGAGCACGTCCTCCTCCAGGGCACCCCGAGGGTGGCAGCTTCCTCCCGGGGCCTGGAGAGGCGGCAGAAGAGCCCCTCGGCTGAGGTGTGGAGGCCTGGCGCCTGCAGACCCCGGACAGGCTGTTCCGGGAGGGATGCTGAGCGCCTGTACCTGCTTCTCAATGAAGAGGGAACCCAGCCAAGCTCAGAGAGGTTGTGCAACGCCCCCAGGGGTGCACAGCTGAGAATGGCTTCTCGGAAGCGCCAGTCTGAGGGCCTGACCCCTGGCCCAGGGGTGGTATCTCAGAGCCTCAGCCCAGGCCCTGGAAGGCCGGGAGCTCCCGGCTGGCTGCGGCGGAAGCGGCAGGGCTCTGGGCAGGAAGCCTGTCTCCGATGCTGAGTCACTCCGGCCCCTGGCTGGGGTGGGGCAGCTGCAGTGACCACTGGGCCCTCCGCTCCGCAGGGCTCGCAGCAGCAGCCCCTCAGGTCCTGTCCAGCTGCCCACACACCAACCCACGGACCCTGCGGGCCTGGTGAGGTCCCGCCCCTCCGCTCCCACTGGGTGTTGGCTGGGTTGGGGCTCCCCCGTGACAGTGACGGCCCCTGCCTCAGAGGGTGGGGTGCATGCAGGTAACCAGTTATTGCCTTGGAGCTTCCGAGGAGCATTAATGGGTTTCCAGGGCAGGAGGGAGGAGAGCATCTTAGGCGGAGGGCACAGTGCGGGCAGGGCCCACAGGCAGAGCGTGGTCAGTTGAAGATACAGGAAAGTGAAATCTTTTTTTTTTTTTTTTTTTCAGTAACAGCTTTATTGAGATATAACGCACGTACTAGGCAATTCACCCATTTAAAGTGCACAATTCAATGGCCTTTTTCGTCTATTCATGGAGTTGTGTGACCATCACCATGGCCAATTGTAGGACATTTTCATCAGCCCCAAAGGAAACCTTGTATCTGAAAGGGCGCCCCTAACCTTTCATTCCAATCACTGCCCCCAACCCCAGGAAACCACAAATCTGTTAATAAGATAAAGTAATTTTTACACGGGCTGCTCAATCTTTGCAGACCCTATCCCACCTCAACAGTGTGGGTGCCCGTGTGTGCCTGTGTGTGCCCGCCCTGGGGAAGCTGCTTGTGGACAGGCTGCTCTCCCTTGTTCTTGGCAGCCCAGTCAGAAGCAGCTGACCTTGCAAGTGAGGGTCATTTCTTCGCTTTTATTCCACTCATCTCTATACCTACCCATATGCCAGCACCGCTCTGTGTTGACGACTGTCATGTTGCAGTAATGACATAGTTTTTCCAGCTGTAAATCAGAAAGCACATTTCTTGCTGGCCAAGGACTGTCTAGGCCACTGGTTCTCAGAGTGTGGTCTCCTGACCAGCAGAATCAGTGTCACCTGGGAACCTGTTGGAAATGCAGGTTCTCAGGCAGCATCCAGGCTTGGGGGTGGGGCCCAGCAATCTGCATTTCCACAAGCCCAAGGGGATTCTGATGCACAGTGAAGTCTGGGCCCACCTGGCCCACATCTGCTCCACCCAGAAGGTGGCCCTGGCCGGCTCGTGACTGTTAAGTGCTCAAATTGCAGCCCGTCTCAGGTGAGAAGTGCTGTCGGTATAGGGCACACTTTGAATTTCAAAGACTTGGAATGAAAATATAATGCAAGATACCTCATTCATACTTTTTAGATTGATTACACGTTGACGTTCTATTATTTTCTATATGTTGGATTAAGTAAAGTGTGTCATTACAGTGCATTTCACCCTTGTCTTTTCACTTTAAAGCAATGTGTGTCTCTGTACACGGGTAGCCACCTTTTTCGGTTGGAAAGTGGGAGGTGCCAGCAGGAGAACGGGAGGCCGCAGGGCACAGGGGTTACTTCCGCCCCATGTAGGTCAGGCAGAGACTCACCTGCTCAGGGCATGGACCCATTTCTCAGGCAGCAGGGCCGTCTGTCTTCCAGAAGAAGGTGATCAGTTGGCCTGGTTTGCACCAGTGGTCAAAGTGACTGCTTGCGTTTGGCTTTGGGGGTTTTGTGATTTTGCCTAGTTGACATGCAGCCAGGCTGCTCCCGCCCTGATTCGGCAGCTTGGAAAAGGTGTCTGGCCTGGGCTGGGGGCTTACCCTCGGGGGGCTGGCTGGCCGCTGACGGGGTGCTCCCTCTTGCACTGGGCAGCCACATTATGCACAGCTCATGTCGGACATGGGCACAGGCCCTCGTCCGCCCAGTTGTGCACACAGGCCCCAGACACCTGCCCTGGGGCGTCTAGGCCAACCCACCCTCCTCTTAGCATGTGGAGACCCCTTCACGAGCACTTCAGTGCTTCGATGGCACACAAAGACATCTCCCTTTCCTTGGCACCTCTCACCCTGTCTGTGCCAGTCACCTGGGCACAGAGCATTCATGAAGAAACAGCTCAGGGAGGTTAGGTGTCTTGTTCAATGTGACACAGCTAAAACGTGTCAGAGCTGGGGCCAGAACCCGGGTCTCCTGACAGATTCACCAAATGGTTTTCTTTATACATTTGTACTGATTGGTGAGTCTTTTAAGATTTTATTCGTTATTATTAGAGAGGGGGGAAGGGAGGGAGGAAGAAAGGGAGAGAAACATCAATGTGTGGTTACCTTTCACCTACCTCCAGCTGGGGACCTGGCTGGAGACCTGGCTGGAGACCTGGCCTGCAACCCAGGCATGTGCCCTGATTGGGAATCAAACTGGTGGCCCTTGGGTTTGCAGGCCAGCACTCAGTTCGCTGAGCCACACCAGCCAGGGCTCGGTCAGTGAGTCTTTGACGTAGGTGAAGGTGATGGGCTTCTTATTTATTGAGTCCCTTTAGGGCTGTAGGCCCTTTACATACACCAATTGCCTCTTTTAGTTCAAGGGAGAGAGGAATATCCAGATTTTACTTATTAGGAAAACAGAACCCTGGTTTAGGGTTTGACTGAGGTCTCTGGAGAGAATGTTCTAGGCTTATTAAAGGAGAGGGAGAGGAGAAGGAGAACTTGAGACTGTCCAATGTTGCTCATTGAAGCCTCTAAGCACCCCATGAAGTGGTCCTAGAGGTCCACGGAGTTTATGAGTAGACCTTAAACTCTATTGGGGTCATAGAGGTCCAAATGAGTTTAAGGGGCTACCCAAGGTCCCGGTGCGAGGGACCACAGGCGCCGGGACTTGCCTCCGGGTCTGCCTGACCTGGGCCCTGCTCACCTTCCTCTGGCAATGAGAGCCGGCCCAGACCCTGAGCTCCACCAGAAGCCAGGCTCCCCTCCACACTCTCACCTAGAGGCCGTGGTCGGGGAGAGGGTCAGGGAGCAGGGACAAGAGGGCCATGCTCGAGGAGCCAAGAGGGCTCAGGGACATGGGCTCAGGGACCTCGCCTTGAGGGTAGAGGGGCAGTAGGCCACACAGGTGGGCAGCAGAGCAGGAGAAGGTATATAGGGTACCTTCATCAGCTGGGGCTGCCACAGCAGAATACCTCAGGCTGGGTGTTGGGGGGCAGGGGGGTGCGGGGGGTGGTGCTTAAACAACAGACATTTATTTCTCAGAGCCCTGGAGCCTGCAAGTCCAAGATCAAGGTGCCAACTGGTTTGGGATCTGGTGAGGATTCTCTTCCTGGCTTGCAGATGGCTGCCTTCTCTGTCTGTCCTCCCATGGCCTTTGTAGAAAGAGGGAGAGATCTTATCCTCTCCTCCTCTTAGAAGGCCACCAGTCCTATCGGATTGGGGCCCCCCTGTATGAGCTCAGTTAACGGTGATCTCCTCTTAAAGCCCAAACAGGCACGTGGAGGGTGAGGGCCTCAGTGTATGACTGTGGGTGACACACTTCAGTCCACAGCAGGGCAGTTGCTCTAGGAGACATACTCTAGTTGATCCTGACCCCCTGGAGTGTAAGGATGAAGAAGGAAGGGGATCCATCCGAATGTGCCTGAGTCACATTTCCTGGGTGACCGAGAGCTGTGAACATGGGTGGAGCTCAGGTATAAGCAAGATGGCCTGAGGATCCGATCTTCCCACCTCTGACGCATCTACTGACTCAAGCTGAACCCAGGGATTCCTTCCAGCCTCAGTCTGCTTCTGGGCTTTGCGCTTCTGGGCTTGGGGAGGGCAGGGGGCCAGAGGCGCACCTCTGGCCTAAGGGGACATCACCTACTCTGTTCCCAGCACCCACTCCTCTCCTCTCCGTCATTGCAGGTGAAACCCGACGGATGGAGTCAGAGGAGGATCTGGGAACACCCTCTTCCTCAAACATTTGGGAGAGGGGCTTTGGGAGCTGGACCCACCTGGATTTGGAAGATCCTCCCTGGTAGGATACACACTCAAGTGCATCAAAGGATTTCAGACAATTTTTTTTTTATCATATTTTTTCCAAAGCCCATATGGGCCCAGCACAGCAACACTGAGTCTGGTGTTTAGACCTGGCTGTCACTGATTCAAATATGTGACCCTGGACATTTCATTTCTCCAAGCGTAGGTGCTCTTGTCTGGAAACTGTGGGAATGATTTCAAGAATGGCGGAGGTGGTGTATGTCCAAGTGCTTCAAAAATAGCATCATAAAATGAAATCAGATATTATTATTATTAAGAACAGTCAGTCATTCCTGCGTGTAAGTTTCTACAGTCATTGTATGGAAGACAAATTGTATGCAGAGCAAACCCTGTATAGTTCTGCACCCATTATGGGTCAAGTTGTTCCCCCGTAAAGATGATGGAGGAGTAACCCCTGGTACCTACAAAAGTAACCTTATTTGGAAACAGGGTATTTACAGATAAGCCAGTTAGCAAACGGTCATGAGGGTGGGGGACTCCAATACAATACAATTGGTGGCCTTATAAACAGGGGGAATTTGAACAGGGACAGACCCATGCAGAGGGAAAACAAGGTGAAGACACATGATGGAGGCAGCCATTGACAAGACAAGAAACACCCAAGGTTACTGAGGCCCGGAGAAAGGCCAGCAGAAGAGTCTTCCTAATAGTCCGCAGAAGGAACCAGCCCTGCGCACACCTTGATCTTGGACTTCCAGCCTCCAGAACCTGAGATAATAAATGATTGCCATTGAAGCCACCCAGGCTGCGGGACTTTGTTCCAGCAGCCCCAGGAAGCTAACACAGCACCTTACCCTGATTTGGCTTTCTTACAGTGCTCTAGTTTATTAAATGCCAAAGCAGCCTGCGAACCCAAAGGTCGCTGGTTCGATTCCCCAGCCAGGGCACATAAACAGGTTGCAAGCCAGGTCTTCAGCCAGGTCTGTAGCTGGAGGCAAGTGAAAGGCAACCATACATTGACGTTTCTTACCCTCTCTGCCTCTCTTCCTTCCCCTCTCTCTGAAAATAATAAATACAATCTTTAAAAACATTCTTTTTAAAGATGAAAAAAAAAAAAAATGCCAAAGCACCTATTGAGTAACTACTACATGCTCTCTTTCCACGAAGCTTCATAAGGGTTGTACAGCCCTGGTCCTGAAGGTACAGTAGACAGAAAATGGAAGAGAGCAGGTTGTGTCTCAAAGGTTTAGAGAAGGGAGAGGTACGTGTGAGCTGAGAGGCCAGGCCCAGTTGAGAGCTGACCTGAGCCTTGAGACATCAGGTAAGTCCTGGATTGCTGGGGAGAGGGAGGGAGGAAGCCTCAACAGGTGAGAGAGCAGCCCCCCGGCCTGGTGTGGAGGCCCTGGGGAGAGGCAGAGCCCAGTAACCAGATCAGCCTGCATCTATGTCTAGTGGGCTTCCTCACCGTCCACTTTGCCTGCCGCCTCACCTGCATTGACCATACTCTCCTCTCCCCCTTGGCTTTTAAAAAATTGTCACCTGAGGACATAGTTATTAATTCTGGAGAGAGGGGAAAGGAGGGAGAGAGGGAGAGCAACAGCGATGCGAGAAACATTGATTGGTTGCCTCTCCTATGAGCCCTGAAACCCAGGCATGTGCCCTGGCTGGGAATCGAACTTGCAATCTTTTTTTTTTTTCAAGATTTTATTTCATTATTTTTAGAAAGAGGGGGAAGGGAGAGAGGCAGAGAGGGAGAGAGACATCCATGTACAGTTGCGTTTCATCTGCCTCCAGCCCAGACCTGACTGGAGACCTGGTATGCAACCTGGTTATGTGCCCTGGCTGGGGAATTAAACCTGCAACCTTTGGGTTTGCAGGCCAGCGCCTTAACCACTGTGCTACCAGCCAGGGCTCGAACTTGCAATGTTAAGGTTACAAGATGATGCTTCAACCAGCCAGGGCTTCCTTGGCTTTCACAGCCCAGGGAAATGGCCACCTGCTCTCTGAGCCTTTCCTGATCCCCTT
Source organism: Noctilio leporinus (assembly GCA_004026585.1). NCBI lineage: Eukaryota > Metazoa > Chordata > Mammalia > Chiroptera > Noctilionidae > Noctilio > Noctilio leporinus. Next base: position 178,008 of record PVIW01001852.1, read on the forward strand.
TCCAGAAGCTGGGTTTGCAGGTGATCGGAACTCAGGCCTCAGTGACCATAATTACCACCTCTGTGTGGACACCTGCTGCCCTATGACCGCGCGTGAAAAGGGACCCCGTTTCTGCAGCAGAGACACTGTGATGTGCTCACCAAAGCGACCCTTTGCTTCTGGGCCCACAGGAACACTGCAATTCCCGGACCCCTTGCATCCGGGGCCCCGTGACTCATTCCCATCAGCGAATGCAATGAGGGCAGAAGTGATAGGCGTCCCCTTCAGGCCTGGCTCCTAATGGAGCTGCGGGAAGCCCAGGGGCACATGGAGGGTCCAGAGCCCTGACGGAGCATGCGGACCCTCTATATGGAAGACAGGCGGACTCCTCATCACCTCTTCCCCACGCCCTCCCGCCTGCCCTGGGTGGGCTCAGGTCCGTGGCTACAGCAGATGTAGCCCACCCAGCTCTGTGGCTATCGGCCGGTGGGCTCAGTCTGGGCATCTGACCCGGGGCCCTTCACCTGGACCTCTGCCCTCTGCGTGGATGTGCTGCCACTGCCCGTGGCCACTGGTCCGTGGGGAGGAAAGGTGGCCCCGGGGTTGCAGAGCTGGTTCCCTGTGGTGTCACCACCACCGCTGTGGGTCCTCAGTGCTCGCAGCAGGGCTACCTGACACGGGCGGGGAGCCCGCCCTGCTCTGCCTGAAGAGAGAGGGGTCTGGGCTCCGCCCTCACCCAATTCTGCCGTGAAACCACCCCCCTGGTTTCTCTCTGCAGCCTCCAGTGCAGGGGGGTTCACGCACAATGTTTCTGTGGGGAGCACGAGTTCTCCCCTGGCGACGCTGGGAAGACAACCCAACACTAAGGCCCGGATCCACAGTTGTGGCCCTTTCTGTGGTCGCCTTTCTCCAGGGACGTGCCGGGTGGGCGGTGGCGGCGGGGGTGGGTGTGTGTTAGCTCTTCAAGGCCCCACTTTCCCGGGGCTGCTGCGGAGAAGTCCCCGTTCCTGCCCTCCGACGCAGGTGCCGGGCAGAGGGGGCGGAGGACTGCGGGGAACAGCGGGGAACTTGCCCGCCTCTGCCTGAGCCCCAGGGGCCACCTGTCCCCTGGGGCTCAGATGCCAACCGGCCCCTCCCTGGGCAGAGGTGAACCCCGTGGCGCGTCCGGGGAGGGGGGCCGAAGAGGCCAGTCCTCCGTGGGTCCCGTTGCAGGAGGGGTGCCGAGGCGGGGCGCCTGGACGGCCTGCGCGGTGGGGGGAGCAGCGAGGTCGCGGCGGAGCCCAGCAGGTCTCCTGCTCCCGCTCCCGCCCCGAAGGAGGCGCGGGAAGGTCGGCGGTACGGGCTCGCGGCCGGGCGGTGGGGGATGGGGCTTGGGGCGGCCCGGGGCCCCGGGCCACTCGGCCTCTTCCCCTCCGGCCACCCGGGGCCGCACTTCCTGCCGAGACCTCGGGAGGCGGGGACCAGGCGCGGGCGGCTCTTCTCGGGCGCCGCCTACGGGCCTCGCCCACACCCGCTGGCCAGAGGCCAAGGGTTAGGGAGGCGGGACCCGGGCTCGGCGGCTCCCCCGCCCGAAACCCCCCACCCCCAGTCCGAAACCTGTGCGGGGCTGGGACGCGTCGGGCCGCTGCCCCGCCGAGGGCGCGCCCAGAGGAGCTGGGGGCCCGCGTGCAACGCGGCGGGGTCGGGGCCGGGCGGCCGGTGGGGGCGTGGTCGTGGGCCGGGGCGGGGCTAGCGTGGGGGCGTGGCCGGGGCGGGGGCGGGCCTGCGGGAACTTGAGCGCCCGCCCCCGGCCCGCGGGGCCCCGCCTTCGCCTCCCTTCCTTCCCAGAGCTGGCGGGCGGGCCTCTGCGTCTGCTGGAGGCGGACGGGCGGACCAGCACGATCCCTCCCCCGCTGCGGGCTTCCTTTTGTTTTTCTGGACGGCGATGAGCGCTGGGCCGGTGCGGCGGCTGCGGGCGCAAGGAGGCCCGCGCTCCTAGCCACCCTCCCCGGCCTCCGCGCGCGCTCGTCCCAGGCGGCGGCGCCCAACTTGGGGTCCGGAAACCGCGAACTGCGTCCTGCGCTGGAGCAGGTAGGGAAGGAGCGGGCTGCGGGAGTGCGGGCGTGTGCACTGCGTCCGCTGCGCCCGGGCTCTCTGCGAGTGTGTGTGTGTGCGTGTGTGTGCGCGCGCACGCTAGTGTGTGTGTGTGTGTGTGTGCGTGTGTGCTGGGGGTGCCTGTGTTCGTGTGGTGTAGTGGGTAACAGGACGGTGGTGTGTCCCTGGAATGGCGTGATCTCGTGGGGATCGTGTGTGCACATTTTGTGTTGCGTTGGTGGAATTGTGTCCCGGACAGTTGCCGGTGGGGACTGGTGTGCAGGTGAGCAGCTGCACGAGGGGCGGGAATGGCGGGTGGGCGTGGGCTGTTCAGCTGGGCGCTCGGACCCCTGACCCCGCCGGCCCGAGCAGTGCGGAGCTCCTGGGCCCGCAGCGACAGTTGGGATCCCGAGGGACCAGCACGGGCCTTGGGGACAGCGAGTACCAGCCCTGTCGGAGGCAGGTCTACGCGGCCCACGTGGGTCACCTTTACTAATTGACCCGGGGAGAGGGCTTGTCGGCCTTCCGCTGCGCTCCTCCCTGGTGGAGGGGTGACAGACAGAGCCTGTTCCCCAGTTAGGAGCCCCGGTGTCGCGGTGACCTGCACTGCGACGTTGATCAGACACACCGCCTTCCTGGGTTGCAATTTGCTTCTCTATCAAATGGGGACGGTTCCTCCCTCTGGGTCTGTAGTAACAGTTAAAATGGGAACGCACTCAAGCTAGCTTTTGGCCAAGTGCCTAGTGCGTAGTAGGTGCTCACGTTAATTGGATTGGAGTCTTAAACATCTTTTCTTTGTCGTGGGTGGGGCTCTTACATTTCCCCTCCTGCTCCTGTTTTGCGCCTCTCTCACGGCCCGAACTTAACCGCAAAACACAGAGATTCGAGAAAGTTTCGGCTGATAGGCGTCGCCTCCCCGTCGCACCTCCGGACAGTGCCGCCTTGGGGGCGCAGGGGGTGCCGCGCCGCGCCACGCTTCTCCAGCCTCGAAGGCCGCCGGGCGGGGTGGCGCCCTGCTCCGCGCCCCGCAGCGGCCGTGAGGGTCTGGAGCCCTTTTGTTCAACAAGTGCCTGGTCTCCGGGGCCTGCAGCTCGCGGACTCTGAGAGCCACCTCATGAAAGTGGTGTGCCCCTCGGGGACGGATCTCTGGCGCCCGGGCATCCCGGCTGGGCCTGGTTCCCCCGAGAGGAGACTTTGCCAGGACGCCGAGTCCTGCCTTGGGCCTCCCCCGTTGGATACCCTCGGACCAGCCCCCCCCGCCCCCCCTTTGACCAGCTTCACACAGGAGGCCGAGAGCCCATGTGGGACCCTGCATCCTAGTGCCACACCTTAATTGAAAACATACTTAGTTTTGAAACGGCTACTGGTCACATAGCACTGCAGCGAAGGCACACGCGGCTCTCAGCACCGTGCTCACTGGGGGGGAGTCCTGCCAACTGCACCAAAGCCGGGCTCAGAGCCTGCATGGCCATCTGGCAGCTGCCCTCTGCCAGGGCCAGCCGTTCCTTCCCTCCATCTCCCTGGTTTCCTCTTCTCGGGACTCTGCCCAGTCGGAACAACAAATAACCGCCCCGGGCGGGAGTGGCCAACCTCCCCGGGCAGGAGGCTCAGAATGGAGCCGGCAGGGACCTGGCAGAGGTGTGGGACTGGGGGGGCTCTGGCAGGGGCTGTTTCCAAGTGGCAGGCGCTCCCGCGGGTGTTCCCAGGAAGCTGGAATACTCCAGGCTTTCGCCACCCTGGTTTGGCCCCCCTGGTTTGTTTTCCAGCAGCAGGGAAGCCCTGAGCCCTCAGCGGCGCTGGTGTGGCCGCAGGGACGGAGGCAGCTCAGTTTTCATCCTGCTGGAGGTCAGGGCCACCCTTAGGATGCAGCCTGTTTCGTAAAATGATTTTATACCCTAAACGAGAAGGGGCTTTTGATCTGAATCCTCCTCTCTTCTCCATAATCAGATTCAATAGTAGCAGTAATTCTTTTTTTTTAAATCTGTCTGGCTTTCTTTGCAGATCCAGAGCTGGGTTATCTGTCCCCTAGTTAAAACCAGCCCTTTGTCTCAAGCAAACCAGTGCCGTGGCCCTCCATCTAGTTCTGCTTCACGTTTGAAAGTGCCTGTCATTGCTGAGCTCTTGAGATTTTACTGACTAATGTGCCAGGGATGGGGACCAGGGGGTCTGCCTCCCACTGGCCGTGGGATGTGGTGCTGAGCTCCAGCCTGGCCTGTCCCCTTTAGGTCCCACTTCTGCGCTTTTTGTAAGGTGGAAAGTGGATGTCAGCATTCGGTAATATTTTTGGGAGATTTGGTGTGAGGAACCAGATGTCCAGAAGGCCGTTTGGCCTAAGAAGCAGGAATCATTGGAAACCCCAGAAGAACAGAGATTTGCCCAAACTCCAGCCAATGAGCCATTTATCCCCAACAGTCCCTCCTAAAGAGAGACTTGAAAAGCTTGGGCAGATTCCTTCAGGATTTATCTAATGTCCCCTCTGGCCGGCCATAGGGCGATGCCAAGTGAGGACAACAAGGGGGACCAGGAGTGCAAAACCCAGGTGCGTTTCCACCTGGGACTGCTGTGGAGTTTCATCCAGGTGAAGCTGTAGTGTTGTCTTCCCTGCTACACCCACGGCCTTCCGGCCCCACGGGCACAGTTCCCAGAAAATACCACGCTGCGTGTTGGGCATCACGGCCGCCTGTCTCCCCTTTATTCCCCACACTTATTCCAAGACCTTGTATTGCCACTCTTCAGTGGTCAAGTGCCAGATTCATAGCACCAACTTAGGAACCAGTGATAATCCAGGATATTAATAAGGAGCCTCAGAGTTTATTTGGCACCAGAGAGTGAGCTACTTGGCAGCTGAAATGTTATCTAGACTGGGATCAGGTTGGTATTAGAATTTAGCATTCCAGCTAGTCCTCAATCATGCTTGTTTGTGGCAGGATAATGCTACCAATTTATGAGTTGCCAGCCCAGACTTGATGGGGCATTATGTGTCTTTCGCTAGTTTGTAGCACCTGATGTCCTTGTGCTTGGGGAAGGAGGGCCCTGGAGACTTGAACTGTGCTCTGCCTGTGGACTTTAACTGGACACAGCATTCACCTCCCTCTTGTTGGGTTTCCCTGGTGTTTTCATGCCCATGTGCAAGGCTGCACACCTGTGCATCTTATGTGGCCCTTCGGGTTGAGTGTTTTTAGCTATGGGATGACGAGGGCAGTCGTATATGGAGATCACGGAGCAGGCTTCGCGGTCCTCTCGGTGCCACCTGCCCCTTGGGAGAAAATTGTTTCCACCGAAACATCAACAGAAAAAAAAGGTTGGAGTCTATTGACATGGGGTTTAATGTAACTTCAGGTAATCAATACAGTTGACAGGGGGAACATTTCTTAGGCACTGATGGGCAAGGTGCAAGCCTAAGAATTTTTTTAATCATCTGGAAAGCACAGTAAATCCTTTATGAGAGCCGTGCCTTGGCTCTGTCCTTGCAAGTGTAATTGAATTTCTGAGGCAGGACTTCATATCTCTGCATTTATGAGGCATGACTACCTGAAGACACCTTCCAAGAGATCCAGGCTCCCTTCCTGTTGCAGCCCGTCCCTGCAGCAAAGGGGCCTTCTTGGGGCTCTTTTCATGTCCCTTTATAACCCAAGTGCACCCCCCCTGCCCGTATCAGCCCCCCTGTCCTGCTGGATGAAAAGTCGGGTGGGGGAGGAGAGGGTCTCTGGCTCTTGGCTAAGAAACACTCAGGATCCTTCCATGCTTCCTCCCTGGCGGAAGCTGCTGTGGCTCTGCAGCCGGAAGGGAGGCTTCGGGGCACGTGGGCTCCCTCCTGGAAGTCCTCCCGGATTGCCTCCACACCCTGTTGCCCGGCCAGAGTCTTCCCTGATCCTCGTGCCCTTTAGCCAGGGAGGTGCCCGCGAGTTAGGCACTGAGCCTGGGGCTCTGGGAAGCAGGTCTGAGCTGTCCCAACGCTCAGTCCTACGCAGCCTCCTGGACGCCTCTAAGCAGAGACCGAAAGCGCCCCCAGCACTGAAACCCTTATTCTCCCTGCCCTGTGGCTAATTCCCGGCTACTCCACTGTTACAGCTAGAGCTTTCCTTCTTTTCTGCACCCCGCCGTCTAATGGGGCAGCCCTCTGTTGCCCTGCCCCTCCGCGCCACCCCTGCCCCTTCCCGCCCTTCCCCGCGGTCTCGCTGTCCCCCACTCGGCCACCCCCAGGTTCCTTCTCTTAGTCACCATTCCTCTGAAGACCAGCCGTGTGCCTTGCTCGGAACACTGGGCCCTGGCCTCCTCCCCGCCCCAGGTGGAATTGGTCTTGGACTAGGGGTGGGGAGAGCATCAAGCAGCCTCTGTGTGTGTGTGTGTGTGTGTGTGTGTGTGTGTGTGTGTGTGTGAGCAGACCCCCCGCCTGGCGGGTGCTGCAGGGGGTGGGGCCTCCGGGGAGGGAGGCGGCCAGGCGGACACTGGGGTGGGTGCAGGTGTGTGGGAGGAGGCCGCATAAAGAAGACGGAAGGGGACAGAAGGAAGGCAGGCCCCCCTGCAGCCACTGCAGAGGGGTCAGTTCTAGACCCACGCCTGACACCTGAGGCCTGGAGGCTGCGTCTGGGAGCTCACACGTGGGCGGTAGACGGAGGTGGCTGCTGTTGGCTATTTAAATGTTGTCGGGGGTTGGGGGGCAGGGGCCAGCGAGTCCCTCTGCTACTAAGTATTTCTTTCCGAATTCAGGGGTTTTTTAAGGCATATTTTGACTCAGACTGTATAGTACATCCTCAGTTACTAAGTATTTCTTTTCCGATTCGGGTTTTTTAGGCCTGTTTTGACCCAGACTAGTAGCAGGGCATCTGACGTGAGAGTCTGTGAATGTGTGTGTGAAGGCTCCTGGCAGGAAGCCGAGGAGCGTGGGGAGCTGCTGGCTCTCCCGCCTTCTGAGAGGCATCTCTCAGAGCCCTTGCCGAAGCTGCGGCGACCCTGAACTGGGGGAGCGGCGCTGAACAAGAGGCCCAGACCCCTCACGCCTCCACCTTCCTCGATGCTCGGACAGCGGTGTGGGGTCTGGGGCTGCGGGGCCTCCCGGGAACGTTGGCAGGATTCCGGGCCGTGCCGGCGTGTGACCGCGGAGTTCCCCGCACCTCCAGTGGCCAAAGGCCCAGGTCTCTGCTTCCTTCCAGTGCGTTCCTCAGAAGGTTCCGGAAGGGGGAATTGATGACCGCGCCCCCCCCTTCCCTGCCGCTCTCATCCTTTCTCTTTGCTGCACTGTAATCCATTTTTGGAGGGAAGTGAGAACCTCTCAACATCAATCACTAGGGCTTTAAAAAGTGATTTTCAACATTGCACAGTTTTCTGTATTTCTGTGTGTGGCTGGGGAGTCACTCCTGGCAGAAGAGCCCAGGTGGGCTGTGGGCGGGCAGGGCTGGTGCCTCCGTCCCTCTCCCTCTCCCCGTCCCTCTCCTTCTTCCCCCCTCTCCCCGCTTCTCCCCCTCCCCCTCCCTCTCGCCTCCCTCCCCTGCTCCCCTCCACAAAGCGTGGGGTAACAAAGCGTGGGGTGGCAGGAACCAGACTTTATTAAAGATCCTAGCCGGGCAGTGCCGACCCCATGCTTGGTGACGCAGCCTGGACAGCCTGGCGCAGCTCTCAGGGGTGGGAGGCAAAACGAGGCGGCTGCTTTGTCTTCTTTTTTCTCGATGCCTTTCTTCTTCCCAGTAAGTAGCGCTAGAAAGAGGCCTCAGTCCGAGGCTAAGGCCTGGACCTTTGGCACGTTTCATCCATTCTGATTCTTGGGGGAGTGCGTTTCCTCCTTCCTGGCTGAAGACGGGATGAAGAGTTGCTGCTCTTACTGGCATATGTTCTTGGTGATGTGTTCTTGCCTGACCTGCAGGTGACACGGCTGGGCTGATTGTTCTCAGAGCCAGCTGCAAGGTGTACGCATGCGGGAGCCGTTGGCACCATTGTTGGTGGGTGTCGGGGCAGCATGGGTAGGAATTCCAGGCCCTGTCTGTAGGGGACCCCAAGCCCTACAAACATCTCACTTGTGGCCTGTAACCCCTTCTCCGTGTCTTGTCCTGGGCCGGTTGCTGGTCCCAGTACAACCACATGCTTGTTCTCCTCACCATCATCATCACACCATCATCACCACCATCATCACCATCACCATCACCATCACCATCACCATCGTCACCACCATCGTCACCACCACCATCACCACCACCACCATCAGCACCACTATCATCATCATCAAGTCTCAGCCTTGCTTTCCTGCCTTTGGGCCGCTGCATCACAAGGCCCGTTTCTACTGAATTAGCTTTTTTTACCAGGGGTGGGTGGCTGGGGGCTTCACTGCTGTTACGGGTGAAACGAGGGGAGTTAGGACAGGATGACAGGTAGGGTGAGGGAACCCAAATTTACAGATGATGTTACTCGGAAGGTGGCCTTGTGAGAATGACCTGGAAGATTCTTGGAAAACCCCAGCTGTTACTGGTTAGTGTTGTCTGTCAGGTTGACTGGGTGACCGGAGAGCTGGTGAGACGTGATTCCTGGGTGGGTCTGTGAGGGCGTCTCAGGAGGAGGTTGGCACTTGAAGCAGGAGACTGAGTGCCGAAGGCCACTCTCACCCCTGCGGGTGGGCGTCACCCAGTCTGCCAAGGGCCTGAGGGGCGGGAGGAGAACTCGGTTCTGCTGAGTCCAGACCCCTGCGCAGAGGGGATGCTTTGCAGACCGACCGCCCGTCGGGCGCATCTGTGCTGTTCTCTGCGCTCCTGGCAAGTAGGTTAGCGTCCACGCATGGCAGGAAGGTGCTCTGGAAGCCGGCAAGGCCTGAGGGGCCGGGGACTGACACCCCTCCCATTATTAATTCCGGCTCTCAGTTGGCCTGGGTGGCTTTTTATCTTCACATCTCAGCTTCCTCATTTGTCACCGGGAGCTCAGGGCGAGATAACCACCACCTCCTGTTAGCTCAATAATTCAGCACCACGGTTTATAAATGTACATACGGGCGAGTTGTGGGGTGTATCCAACCGAGAGCAGAGAGAGAATTTTCAGAGCGGAATGGACTGTAAAAAAAAAAAAAAAAAAAAAAAAATAGAAGGAGCCTCTTACAAAACACAGATGTGTTAGTAACTGCCATCTTACGAGGTGACATCATCATGCAGAAGGAACTCGTACTATTGAGGAACACGTTTGTGGGGCTCAGATGAGACGGAACGGGGGTGGGGACAGAGGGTGCTGAAGTCAGGGAGGTGAACTCTGTGTGTCCTCCGCCTGTTCATCCAGGTGACGCACTTCACCATTTCCTGCGCTGAGGATGGGGCCGTGTGTTAAGGAACCTGAGACGGAGGAGATGGGCTTGCGGTCCAAGGCGGGTGGGTGCCGCCCGCGGGCTGGCATGGCCCAGGAGGCTGGCGGGCGGGGTGCCGGCTGAGACTGGAGACCCCGCGCCCCCTGCAGAGGCTGCTCAGGCTTCCTTTGAGAGGACACCTGCGTGACCAGCCCGTGGGGAGGGCGTTGCCTCCCCACGGATGACGCAATTCTGCCCTTTCTGGGACCCGCAGCCTGAACGTCTTGTTTGGGCCCCGTGGGAATTAGAGAACAGAGTATGAATTGGATTATTTTGGGATTATTATGCCGTTATGCAAGCTCCTCTAATTGTCACCTCAAATTGGTGTTTTTAATTAATTACTAAGAATGTTTTGAAATGAGTGCATGTGTCACAGTAGGCTCGTAGGCAGTAGGTACTTGGTGCAGGAGTTGGAGGTAAGCGATGTAAACATTTCTCCTAACTAGGGGGCTGAGAAGCAAGCTACAGACCTGGACAGTTGCATTTCACGTCTGTTTGGGAGCGAACATGGACGGGAAGGAAATATACCAATGGGCTGACATGAGTGGTTTCTTCTTCCTGCTGTTTCCTATTTTTCTAAATTCAAAATTTTCACCAATGGGCGTGGAGGACTTTTGCAATTAGGAAAACAAAAACGCCTTTAAAAGGAACCCAAGAACACATTCCTCCGATAACCTTGTTTACTCTCTCTATTTGCCTGACAAAGTCTTTTCATGGTCAGACTGGCTGGAACCCACAAATTCCATACTTGTGATGATTGGAATTAATGGAAATTTGTCATCAGGCATCATTAGAATTTATTTGTCGCATTAGAATTTGTGGATCTCATCTAAATTCAATACCGAGTAACTCTATTAACAAGGATATTCACTGTTTCAAAATGGCAGAGAATAGAGTTGGTATATGGCCTAGGCAATGTTTCTTCCTTTTTTTTTTAAAGATTTTATTCATTATTTTCAGAGAGAGAGGAAGGAAGAGAGGCAGAGAGGGAGAGAGACATCAATGTATGGTTGCCTTTCACCTGCTTCCAGCTACAGATCTGACTGGAGACCTGGCTTGCAACCTGGTTATGTGCCCTGGCTGGGAATCGAACCAGCGACCTTTGGGTTCTCAGGCTGGTGCCTTATCCACTGTGCCACCAGCCAGGGCTCTTCTTTTCTGTGCGTTAGAACTTGGGCAGTTTCTTTGTTTCTTGACCTGAAAGGAGCCTTTGTGGCTCCTGCCATGTTAACCTTGGGTATTTTATCTTTTAAATTTTATTTATTTATTTTTAGAGATGGAGGAAGAGAGGGAGAAAGAGAGGGAGGGAAACATCAATGTGTGGTTGTCTCTCGCATGTCCCCAGCTGGGGACCTGACCTGCACCCCAGGCATGTGCCCTGACTGGGAATCAAACCTGTGACCTTGCTGTTCCTAGGCCGGTGCTCGATCCACTGAGCCACACCTGCGAGGGTGACCTTGGGTATTTTAATGAGGTGACCGGGTGTGCGTGTACAGGCTGCCCCACTTTCCTGTTCTGCCGCGCGTGACCCTGTTCCAGGAGTGACCCCTTATTGTGTGTGGGTCACACTGAGGGTTTTCATCCCCCGTTTTGAAAGTAGCTTCTTCTGTGCCCTGTCCCTGTCCTTCCTGCCGGACCTCCTGACAGCAAACTGCTCGTTTTAGTTCCAGTGAGTTGGAGGACCCCTGGGGCTCCCGTCTCCCATCACTGTGCTGCTTCTGCTTCTGACTCTGAGTTGATATGGGATTGACATGGACTTGGACTTGACTATTGGGTTGGCCACTGGGGTGACCGTGGGTTGACCTTGGGCTGTCCTGAGGTTCCCTTGGTCTGACCTTGGGGCTGACTGTTTGCTGGCTGGTAAGCAGGGCCACCCGAGCTCTTGTTAGAGCCATTCCTGATTTCGGTGGCGGCCCTCCAAAGACTTCTTAGACCATTATTCCTGTTGTTTTTCAGAGGTTTAATCTGAGTCCAGGATATTGAGTCAGCAGCGGAAAGGTACGAAATCGAGGCCAACCATCAGAGAAATTAGCTAATACGAAAGATTAATTTCAGAGTAAGTGAAGGAGAGAGATGCTTGGGGACTGGGCTGTCTCCCCGGGTGAATAATATTGCCATAAAATAGGAGAAACCAGGGGTTGCCTTTGCTGCTAGCTCAATAATTGCTTACAGTTTCCTGGATTAGAAATTGTAAAACGAACCATGTTTTAGAGTCTGTCCATATTTATGACCTTCAGAAAGTATCTAATTGTCAGCAAAATTCCATACATATCTGGCGATTGTTTCAGGGTCTTCATCATAAAGGAACCATATTTTTAAAAAATCAGCGTGGCTCCAGTTTTCAGAAATTGTGCTTTTGGGAGGCAGGGTCCTCGGGTCATTGCAGGATTCCTAGTAGAAGCGGAGGGAGGCCGGGCCCCGGGGGCAGGTAGGTTACCGTGGAGCCAGGGCATGTCCCTGGGGCTTCCTGGGCCTCCCTGAAATTCGGTGTGAGTGAAATTTTTCCACACAGAGGTCCCATATCTTCACCGACTTAGAATGGTTTCTGACATAATTTTGCCCTCTGCTGTGTCTGCGTAATTATTAACTCGGCTAACGCTGCCGTTCCTGCCGGAACACTGGCGCGCGTGGAGGGAACTCCTCACGGAAACGACCAGAACACCCTCTGTTTGTGAAGCCAGGACCACGGCTCTCTTTAGCGTCTGTGCTGACCACCCGTCTAACTCAGCAATCACAGGGTGGTCGCCACGCCTGCTCTGGGCCCTGGGGGGACAAGATTATTGGGGGCCTGGGCCTAGCAGCGTGCCCCACCCCCGCCCCGGGTGTCTTTGTCGTATACTCATCAGCAGAAGGCACGTCCTTTGTCACATACTCATCAGCAGAAGGCACGTCCTTTGTCGTATACTCATCAGCAGAAGGCACGTCCACTCTTCTCCCTCCCTCCTGCCGTTCGTCTTAAGCAAAGGCCCCTGCGGTGCCCCTGCCGACCGCGTTCTGCACACGCTGGCTCGCTGGCAGGGACCCCGCCGGGCTGCTCAGGGCTGGTGGCTGTGCTGGAGGCTGGCGACGTTGAGGAGGTGGCCTATGTACTGGGACCTGACGACACCGTCCGAGTAAGAGAATAAATAAGCCTCAGACCCCCGGGCCCGCGGTGCAGACAAGCCCTGCCTCCCTGAACCCAGCTGCAGACTAGAGGTGCCTCTGCTCGGTGTGGGACAGACTGACGTGCCGTCTGACGGACAGTGAACAGCCTGTCCTCTCTAAGGGAAAAAGGCACCTCTGTGGCCGCTGTCCCTGCCCCCTTGCACAGGCACCTGTCCTCTGCTCCTCCGTGCAGGTCCCTGGGGGCTGCTTGGGCACCGCCCTGAGCGTCTGTTCCCTGCCTGTCCTCTGTGGATGGGATCACAGAACCTCCCTTCCCGGACTGCTGTCACCCCGCCATCAGACCTCCTGTAGGCCCTGAAATGCCGTGTGAATGTCAGGACCAGCCCCGGCATCGCAGTCTGTTTATAGCCTTGTCCCGCCGCCCCTGGCATGAGGTCTGACACAGCAGGTTCCGGGAAGGGTCTTCAGGGCTCCCTTGAGGAAAGGGCGTCCCCAGTTTTCGCTTCCCCTTTGGGGAAGCCCATAGAAGAGGCTGGGGTAATGGATCGTCCAGGCCCCGCGGAAGAAATGGGGGAACATTCACAGGCCCCCTCGCCCCCACAGCAGCCTTCCAGGGCCACCGGTCCCCCGGGCCGGGGAGGGGCTGGCTGTTTGCGCCCCCGGTGGCCGGGAACTCACTGCTCAGATGAAAAACTCTCGTTCAGATACTGTCGGCTTGGTTCACATCAGAGCACACACACTAAGTAGCTCCCCTATCCCTCCCGGATGACAGGAAGGGTGGTTGCCTTTGTCTGACTGAGGGGCAGAGGGGTGGGACTCCCAGGGACTTGTTCACATCCAACTGTGCCTTGTTAATTAATGGTTTAGGCTTCGGAGGAAAAAAGAGCTGCTGTGGTTCTCGGCGCCATCACTGGGGAGGGGGACATGTGCTCCCTCTGACTCCCTGCACCTGCCCCGCTCACCCGCTCAGCTCCCGGCCTGTTCAGGGGCTGCCTCCACCAGGCAGCCTCCTGGGCCTGCTCAGCCACCTGCTTTTCCTGGTACACTGCTGCCTGGGCTCCCAACGTGGGTCTCATCTTTCCTCCCAGCGGAGGGCTCCCACAGGCGGTGACTGTGTATCGAATCGTCTCTGTTTAAGCAGGACTGGGACTGGAAAGAGAATCATTCACTCACTCACTCACATGGCTCCCCTGCGTGCCACTGTGTGCCAGGCGTGGTCCAGGCAGAAACCCCGCCATCGTGCGGGCGTGCGTTTCCCGCTGGGAGCAACGGGCAGTGACAGCGAACTGAGCTGTGGGTAAATGTAGTAACACCTAGACGGTGATGAGGCTGCAGACAAAATAAACGAGTGAAGGGCGAGGGGGATTGGACAGGGGTGGGTGGGAACGATGCAGCACGCGGGTGGTCAGAGAAAGCCTCATGAGACGGTGGCATGTGGGCAAAGCCTGGAAAGGAACAGGGGAGTCAGCGTCATGGAAGCCGGGCGGCAGGCCCAGGGCAGCATTGGAGGGCCCCTCTCCTCCGAGGCCGGACACGCTTCACCTTCCAGCCAGGAGGACCCAGCGAGTTCGGGGCGGTTGGCATCTCCCGTCCGAGCTCCCTTCTTGAATAAAACCCCAAGTCCCAAGACAGAAGGCTTGAGGCCTGGTCACCTCCCTCCTGCCTGGAAAGCAGGTGTCATTTCTGGAAGTAGGGCAGCCCGCCTGTGACCGTGGGGACAGTGGAGCGGAAGACCGGCTTTCCGATGGCATTCTTGAGCCCCTGCCCAAGCCTGGGGCACAAAGGAAACCTCGTCTTGTCTTTTTTTTTTTTTTTTTTTTTTTTAATGTTATTGTTGTATTACATCCATCCCCTTTTTGCTCCCCTCTGTCCCCC